>WEZZ01021080.1:26061-44172 GCA_013400585.1 Chloropsis cyanopogon
GCCCAGGCCGGGCTGCGGCGGCTGGGATGTACCTGGCAGCGGTCTCGGCCGGGAGGAGACGCCCGGGCGGAGACGGCGGCTGGCACCTGGCGGCCGCGGGGGGGCTGTTCCTGCTGGCCCTGCTGCTGGGCGAGTCGGGGGCGCGTGCTCTCGTCTGCTTACCCTGCGACGAATCCAAATGCGAAGAACCGAAGAGCTGCCCCGGTAGCATCGTGCTGGGGATCTGCGGTTGCTGTTTCATGTGCGCTCGGCAGCGGAACGAGAGCTGCGGGGGAGTCTATGGGCTGCACGGAGCTTGCGACCGGGGCTTGCGCTGTGTCATCCGACCGCCGCTCAACGGAGACTCCATCACCGAGTACGAAGTGGGCGTCTGCGAAGGTGAGAGGCACCGGGACACCCTCCATCCCTCCATCCGTCCCCCGGGGTGGGGGTACCCGATGAGCGGCGGGAAAGGGAGGAGGGCGCACCTAAGACGTCTTAGGCGCTGGTGCGCCTTCCTTCCCTTCCAGCCCGCCCGCCTGTCCCGTCTGCGAGCGTGTCTTCTAACCTTCCCGGCTTAAAAAGCCCCACAAACTCCTACTTAGAAGTTTTGCCCTTAATTTTCTTACCCTAAACTTTAGGGTTCTACTAATTCTTCGTAGCGTGTAACTGGGTTGCTAATAGCTTGTATCAGCTACTGATGCCCAGCTAAAATTCCTTGATAAAGGACTCGGGAAGAGTTTGGCAGATGGAGATCGGCGGAGGTCAGTCGTGCACACATGATGCCTGTTCCGGATTACCTCCTGTGTAAAGAAACAACGAAGGCTGTTATGAAGTTTTCTTTCCTGTTCCTGTCACTTAATATCTCTGCCTGTCCTGCTCGGCATATAATGATAAGGGGTGTCTTTTTCCCTGCTGGAGCATCAAGGGGGGGAAATACCCACGGTAGAACTCCTCTCAAACTCTCTTCACCTTCCTGCCGTCTTGTGAGGTGATGAACTGGTATGAAATGCAAAAGGATTCACCCTCCTTCAGTTTTTTTATCTATCAGAATTCCTAAGATTTATTTTTTCATATGTTATAAATTAATGAAATACCAGAGACAAATTTTTAGTCTCTCTTTCCCTTGTACCTCCAATTGCCTTTTCCCCCAAGTTGAGGGAAAACATGGCGCTGTAAAGAGATTACAAATAAGCAGTAGTTTGGGATACGTATAAATGTATATGTGATTCGGAGCGGGAGCTTCGACAATTCTGGAAAAGGAGACGGAGGCGGTCTCCTCTCGGCGGGTAGAGGGCAGTAGAAAGTCCAGAGAGCTGGTGAGGCAGCATCTGTCCAAAAAACTTGCATTTAAAATGATGCACTATTTTAAGAAAGCTAAATCCGGTCATCTTTAGTGGGTAGCTGACCTTTGTCCTGGCGCTCATTATTAGTTTAAAACTCCATTTGCTTCCATAACAAATAAATTGCAAACCACAGCAGAGCAGGGTAATGTGTCCCGCCTCTGGTACAACCAATGCTGTCAGCCTCGGGAGCTGATGCTTGGGTAGGATGAGCTCTAGATTAAAAGCTGGATTGTTAAACATTTTTAAATGGCCCTAAACTTTTTTGAATACCTTGGTTGAGGTTATGTTGCTGAATACATACATTGCCGTAGTGTCTTATTTTTTAATATGTATTGGAAAAGTTCTTGTAAATAGAAAAGCACAACCAAAGGTACTTGGGGAACCTACCTGGTTTTGCAGGAGTTTCTCTTGTCGTGTGTTTTTGAGTAAAAGCTGGGCTAAAATAGCTTCCCCCGTTCTCGATGGGGGGAAGTCATTAAAAGCCTTAATGCTCCAATTTCCTTACTCTATCACAGTATGGACATCTCTGGCAGTTTAGGAGTATTTCATTCCTTTGAAGTGATGCAATCTGTACGTTGCTGTAGTTCAGCTCGTAACACGTCCCATCTACTGTTGAAAATAGTATGAAGCATTTGTTGGCAAGATTGTGTTTCAATTAGTGTTGTGGTTAGAAACTAGTTCCAGCTGTCCCTATAGGAATAATCCTCGGGGAGGGAGATAATGATCTATTAACTATAACTAAGGGAGATAACTTTCTATTTAATTTTCTTATTTTAACTTATCTATTTAATTTTCATTCTCATAAATGAAAAGGAACCAAGCTGAACTGTCAGCCTAATAAATAGTCCTGGAATACCTATTAGTGAATTGTCAGGAAACTACCTCATTTGAGGAACAGAGGCAATATGTTGTTCTTCGTAGTGCATGTTTTGCACATGAGGTGGCAGCAAGGGTAAAAGGGTACTGATTGTACTGCCTCTGATAGCTAATATGAGGTTGAATAGCTCTGGTTTTTTGATTGTGATGACCTAAACAGTTGTTCAGTTTACAGGCACACATGCAACAGCCTAGGCTGGTGATGCCTGATGTGAGTAGTATTAAGCCATGCCTTTATCCATTAACAGAATAAAGGCTGCGCTTTTTTTGTTGTCTTGCACTTCGGGAGTGCAAACCGTTTCTTTCCCCAGTCCAGGGAGGAGGAAGTGGAAGTGTCTTAGAGGATTGTGTGAATAGAAATTCATGTTTTTACTCTCCTTCCTGTCTCTAGTCTTTCGTTGCAATTTTTTACACTGAAATGACCCCTACTGGCTACAGTTATAAACATGGTTTTTTGTATCATTTTTGAAGCTTCAACCCTGTCATATTTCAGACTATCAGCCTATGCTAGGCTACAGAAGACTTTGAGAGCTGGCATAGCAACAAGTAGAAGTACTTGTCTGCTGACTGTTTTTAGCATTTAATGCACTTGACATTAATGAGTTCCGTAACACCTGACAGAGAAGTCTCTGGGGCATCTGTTGCTGGTATTTTCTCTTTCTGAAATTGCAAACAGACTATTCTTTGTTAAAGCACTGTTTATTAATGAAATCTGTTGCTGATCCTGGGTTTTCTTTTCCTTTATCATTGTAAAAGCTGAAGGAAGTTCTCGTTTATCTCACAACCTTAACTATTCACATCTCTAAGAAGTTCTAACACTCCATTTGTGTTGTTATCCTGAAGTGAGTAAATGCCTTTCCTGAATACAGCTGTATTCTTAGTAAGTAGTAATTCTGACGTCCTAGTGCTGGTAGCTACACCTCCTAAAGGGCATTCTTGAGAGACTTTGCACACCTCCAGCCTCTGTTGGCTTTACAACATCCTCTACAGGGATTGGTTCTACGAAGTGTTGAGAGCCTACAACCCCTTCCAAAGACTCTTAAGATTGAGAAATTTCGAATGCAGAGCAGGAACTGCCCTTATTCTCTACCTTTAAAGGTAGTCCTAAAACCACCACTGAATTAGACTGAAGTTCTCCAGAAACACCTTAGCTTTGGCTTCTGCAGCAGTGCAGCTGGGCAGGGCTCTGGCTTTCCAGGGGATCAGGGAGCCTTCAAAAAGCTCTGCCAAAGAAGTTAGGTTTCTCTGTGGAGGCATTTCTTGAGATGACTCTTTTGTCTGTTTCCCTTCTTCCCCGGTTTCTGGTGCTATTAGATGAAGAGGCCTAGATTGCTTTGCTAAACTCTTCAAAGTCATGACAGTAGCAAATAATATACTCCTGAAATAACTGGAAATTATTTTTAACTGTGTAACAGGACCATAAGCTTTTGTGATACATTTGAAATACATACTTAACAAAACTGCTAGTCTGAAGGTGTTCTTAGTTTCTCTTTAGAATATACTTCCATATGAATTAGCCTCTAGGTAGACATTGTAAGAAGGTATCACTATGCCACTAACATATCAATAATATCTATTACTTTGTTTGGTTTTGGTTTGTTGGTTTGGTTTTAGAGGGGTTTGGGTGTGTTTTTTGCTTGAGTCGTTAGTTGGGTCTTGTTTTGGAGGGGAGAGTACAGTTAGTGCTGTATTCTTTTTGCTTACTGTAGGTAATTTAAGACTTGCCTTGAGTACTTGAGGCTTATTTGCCTAGTGCATAACTTCTGAACTGAAGTTCCCTTGGGACCAGGAGAAGGTTGCTGTAGCAGATTTTAGGCAAGTATTGGGAAGTATGTGTGTTAATCTCCTAGGATGATGGCAGAAGCTTTCCTTCCTATGGCTAGTCCTAGTCTCATTTACTGAACTGCATCTTTTTGGGAGTTTGGAGCATTACGCTCTGTCTGACTCCTTGCTGGAGCAAACTGGGAGAGCTTGGATGTGTCTATTGTCTTCTCCCCACCCATAAGTCTGCCTAGTTTTCCTCCCTGAGAAATATATAAGGGCACAGTGTATGGTGTGTAACTGGAGCTTAGTGAAATTTGAGCTGAGAAGAATTTAAACTTTGAAAGCCTAGGATTTTTCTAAAAATTTGGAAGAGGAAAGCTGAGCTTGTTTTTTTTGTTTTGTTCAGACATCGGTTTACATGTGTGCTACTGCAGTTCTTCCCTGCTTTACTGAAGTAAGAACAACTTGCCTGTAGACTTGATAGTACTTTTATCATGAGTAACTTTGGTAGGTTATACCCCTTGGAGAACCTTGTTTTCAGTTGTTTTCAGTCCTGTCCTCTATAAAGGGTCAATGGACACAAAGCCCTCAACTTGATGCTCTGTCTCCAGACAGACTGCCACACTACATGCTTGGCTTCTTGCCTGTGATGCAGTCCAGAGCCCAAAAGATCAGGAAGTATTTTGCTTTCAGTACAAGTTACTGAAGTTCAAGTAATCTGGAAATTGCATAGGGGTAACCCAGCTTTTTACATCTGTTTGGATTGGAACAGTGCTGCCCAGATATCTTAACTTTTTGTTTGGTTGGGTTTTTTTCTTTGTTATGTGGTGAATGGCTGGGGAAATGTCCAAGTGGTTCTGATGTCCATGTGTGTGCAGAGAACTTCTTTCAGTAGCATCAAGTGTTTGAACTGATGATCTAGTTGGGGCCTTTATCAGTATTAAGTGGTGTACCAATGGTTGTTGGTGTGAAGGCAGTCAAGGTACTTTGTTCAAAGGCTGTCAGATTATCAGAGAGACAAACAGAAAAAATATTTATGTTGTCAAAAAAGAAAACTATCAGAAAAATTACTTCAGTTGTGAAACTGGAATGAGAAGTACTTCTTTAGTGAATATTCAGCTTCTCATATGCTAGTCTTGATCAAATTTAACAGTCCCCTTCCCCTACTCCTCCTCCCTGCTGCCCCCAAAAGCCACTTACTAGGAGGATGCTGACTTCTTACACACAGACTGGATAATTTTTAAGCTATTTCTACTCAGTATTCCATCAATGCTGAAATCTCAACATCAGTAAGAACATGTAACTCTGAGTGTGGCATGGAATTTGAATTGGATCAGGTGCTTATTTGACTTGGAAATGGTTTCCTCTCTGTTTCTGGGCATCGTGTTTCAATTTTAGGAATGACTTGGTTCCAGTATTTCAGCAAAAATTAAGTGGAAACATCTAACAGATATGATGCAGGAATTAATAGGATTTTGCTGTTGAGGATCAGCGCAGTTAGTTTAAAACTAGAAATCTCACTGTGGATAGGCTGGATTACTAAGTTTTTTAACTTTCGTAAGAGGAATATTCTTTTTATTTATTTTTAGTTTTTAAAATTTTGTGTAAGCATCCTCTGCTTATGTGTATTTTTCCACACAGAAAGTGATTATTTCACCAGGTTCCCCAAAATCATGATGCTTATAAAGATATTTTTTCCTTCTTTTATTTTTTAAACTACCTTTGAATTTGCCCCTAGGCATCTTTGCTGGTTTAAGCACCCTCTAGCTAATTCAGGGATTCTTGCATAATTTAATTTCTTGCCTGGTACTTAGTCAAGCAAAATGTCATTTCACTGACAGGCATATTATGCAATAATTAACCCATTAATATGGTTCAAAAATGCTGTCCTCGTTCCCTCCTTACGTTGTGCCCCCCTTAAGGATTCTTCATCTCAATAAGTTTATCGGATCTTGCAGACGGAACCAAATGTTTCTCTGTTTTAATGGATTAAATACTTTGTAGAGGTGACCTATTAAGTATCTCTTGTGACTTATAAACTGCTTTTCATTTGAGAATGCATTTAATCCAGAGGGAATGTAAACTTGGAAATCATGAACTCAGGATTTTGCCTGAGACTTTGAGTGACACTGGTTGTGTCTGACTATACTGGAATTTGGAAAATGACTGAAACTGACACAGAAAGCTTATGTATATAGAGGAACTTACAACATGGAGAAACTTACTAACATAAACTAAGATGGGAAAATAACTTTGCATAGAGGCCATCTAGATTAAATTCCACATAAGCATATGGTTTAAAAATAGTCCCCGGGGGAGCTCTTGTCTAAACAGACTAGTTTGGCCTTGTTTTGGGGAAGTAAGCCCTTCCTAATGTTTTGAGAAGAATGTAAGCAGTTCACACCTTTACCAGAGGCAAAATTCAGTCCCCAGCAGCTTTCACTGGGTATACTGGGTATTTAACTTGAGAATCTGCAGATCATGCTAATTCCACCTTGTGGGTCATGATTGTGCAAGTCTTTATTAAGACTGAAGAAAATGAGCTGGGGATCTGAGGGTTGTGGGCAGAAGGAAAAGCACTGACTGGCTCACAGGCATGCACCAATTCCCATGTTCTTACTCATTTCCTAAACTTTAAGCCTTATATAGCCACTGTTAGGCTTCAGTTCATGGTTGGGGTTTGTTTGTTTGGCTTGGGTTTGTTTTTTGGTTTTTTTTTATTGGTGAAAAATCCAGCAAGTGTAATGTTTCTGAATCCAGGAGAGCCCACTCTGTTGGGCCATTTATCCTTGAAATGAATTAAATTTCAGTGTTTTGCTACAGGCTGTGTTGTATTCTCCTCAAGATTTTTTCAGAAAGGCTGGATGTGTGTGTGGAGGTATTTCTTCCCCTCACTGATGGGTTGTTGATAAAAAGCTGGGGTCATACTGATAATGGTTTTACATGCACTGATGTAACCTGCGCTGCTTTCACAATAGAAATGCTGAACTTGATGTCTATCTCTAAGTTAGATTTTAGGGAAAGAAAAGAAGCCTTGAGGGTAATTCTAAATCCAGGCTTGAGTTTTTCCTGTAGTCTTCTGTGACTAAGAGATGGGGAGCAATTCCTCTGAAATATGTTGTAATTATGGTGTTCAGTGGTGCTGCATTAATGACTGGGGGGGGAAAGTGGCGAAATGTGTAGGATATCAGATTTCTTACAATAGTGTGGACTGTTCTTGGTATAGGTTGCTTACTCATGGCCCTGTTCCAGAATTTGTCTTTGACTAAACTTTTCCTACTCCTGTCAGCTTTGCCTCTGCCTAGCAGCTTCAGCCAGCTGCCAGCCAACTGCTTGTTTGCAGTGAAGCTGATGCGTGCTCCTGTGCATGCAGGCTTCTGAAGCATGTGGGTGCAGAGTGCAGCTTGGAAAAAAAAAAAAAAAAAAAGAAAGTTGGAATTTTAGACTGCTTTGGAAAATGGTTATGAAGCTTTGGCCCTTTTCTGAGGCTTTGGCAATTATTTTTGCAATGAGTTTTCTAGAGCTAGAGGAAAAATCTGCTATGACAGCTGAAACACCGCTGTCTGTGCTCGTTCTAATCAGGGGAGTACTGGCAGAGGCTTTTTCTGACCAATTAAATCCTGGGACACAGTGCAGTATTTTCAGTCAGCTATTTATAAACAAGATATGTTTCTGGTCATGGGATTAAATTAATTTGCTTGTAAGTCTTTTTCCAGGTGTATAAATGTAAAACTCATGATTTATGATTTCAGACCATCTTTGGGGAAGAAGGCTTTTGGAAGTACCATTTACTTTTGCTGTGGGCAGCCCTAAGAGTGAAAGTCATAAAAAACCAAAAGACATAACACACTCTTCCCATCCCTCATCCCTCCCTCCTTCCATTTCTCCCTCCCCAACCCCCCCCAAAAAAGGCGGGGACGGGGTACCTGGTGAAGTAAAATATTCCAGATAGTGTGGGGAAAACTTCAAAACTAGCAGTAGTTGTCTATGTCAAATGTTTCACCTAACATTTCCATTTATCTCCTTGCCTTCCTCAAGACTTCTGTAGCATTTCTGATAATTCACTGGAAAGCTGGTCTGTTTAAATACTTTCTGCATTCCTTAGTATGAAATAACTGTCTTCAGACACAAGAAGAGCTGCTGCAGTGAAAATCTTTCTCACTACACTGGGGATTTGATCACCTGAGATACGTGCTAAGATAAAGCAGGCAGTCAGGTTGGAGAGATGCATGTGTTCCTGAGGTATCTGCATGTTATGGTACAGTTCTGCTTTATAGCTTTGACTAAAAATTTTCTCAGGAAGCTGCAAAACCCTTTTGCACTGCTGGACATTCCACATGAAGATTTAATCTTGGAAAACGGACCATTCCAAAACGTGGAAAAAAGTGCTTTCTCACAAAACTCTCAGCTGTGTGTCTTACCATAAAAGTTTCTGCCGGTTCTAGTCCTTGATTCATGACTTCAGTGGAGGAATAAGTTGCAAGAGGGGAAAGGACTGAAGCCAGTGTATGAGGTCAAACTCACTTCAGGCTAGTCTTTCCTTCTGCTGCTTTTCAAGGTCTGGGGCTGGGTTTCAAGCATTCTTTAGTGGTAATTAGTCATTTCTATTGTTCAGCTGCTCCAAAACATGAATTTCCTTTCCATCATTCTTTTTTCCTGTTCAAAGAGAAGCGAGAGTCTACTGGCAAGAAGCATTTCCTTTTTTTATTTTAGCAAGTTAGAATCCTTTCAGAGTCTCATACCATCCTAATGAGTACCACTGATTGGAAAATGCTGTAGTGTATACCCATGTGCTGGAGTGGTGGGGCTCAGACCTTGGGTCTAGTTTCATGGAGGAGTTTCTGAAAGGTTCCCCTCTCTGCCTCCCAGTTCCCAGAGGGCAGTACCAGTCTCAATAAGGATTGCTTCTCTCTTGTCTTCAAATGCAGATTTAAAAGGATGCAAGAGTCTGTAAGGTGTGACTTGGGCAGTTTCACTTCCAGGTCATCAATGTATTTTATGGTGTCTTTGCTCTTTTCAGCGTCCTAAGAGCTACCTGGGATGCTTAAATAAAACAGGCGGAAGTAGCAGAGTAACATGCTGCAGTTAAATGTAAATGATGGGAGTTGACTCAAGCCACTCCAGTTAAATTACAGTTCAAAGAGTAGGGTGGTAAACATAAGATTATTGTGGGCCAAATGCTTGTGTATTGGTTTTCAACAGTGGTAGTTCAGTGATCATTTCAGTGTGTTTCTTGCTGTTTTGAGATAATGCATTATCTAAACTGTGAAGGTGAACATTATAGCATTCTCCAAACAAGAGCTGATATTCATTAAATGTCCAGAAAGAAAGAGGAGGGTTGGGGCACAAAACAGAAGTTTCTGTGGCAGGTAGAAGGAATTGAGAACTTGAAGGAAGGGAAAGCAAAAATGTAAGCAAATGGAGAAGCAGTCTCTAAAAAGGTCTTTCCTTGTACTTTTAGTTTGCACCTGTTTTGAGATGATCCTTTGCCAATGGGGAATAAATAAATAACAAATGTAACCATAGTGAGGTAGTGTGTGCCTTGAAAGTAAGGCTTAAAGTTAGTTTCTCAGTAGCATGCTTTTCTGAAAACACAGGCAACTCTTCAGGCAAGGAAGATGAATGCTTCAGTCATGACCATCTTGCCTTGCATGGCGCTGTGTTGTGAGTGCTGGTATGTAGGATTTAGTATGGAAGAAGTGATGGAATGCTGCTTACCAGAGGCATATTTCTCAGACTATTTCCCAGACTAGACCTGTTTAAGGACCTCTTGTTCAACTTGTTAATGCCTTAATCCTCTTCCCTGCTTTAGATGCATGCTATGACAGGACTTGGGAATTCAGCAACCCAGAGCAGTATGTGACTTTTTAGCAAGCTGAAACATTTGCTTTGCAGAAAGCCAGTGATTAAATGAATGATAGAAGAGAAAAGGAAAGAAGTTTGGAATTAATGTGAAGTCTCCCTTCCTGTGGCTTCCTTTGCACAGTTGGAAGAATTAAAAAGGTACTATGTCCAAGGTTTAACTTTGATCTGAGTAAATGCAGAACTACTTTATTATCTGAAACTTTATTATCTGGAACTTGCCTGAATGAGTTGGAAGGAGTGGGGAATTGCATGTAGATAGAAATTATTTGAAAGAGAAATTACTTTGAAGCTGTAGTTATGAGCCTGCTGGGAGCATTTGAACTGCTTAGAGGCTTGTGTGTAAAAGGTACTTGAGTGACTGTATAAAGAGAGTCCAGTGACAACTCAGGAGGGCTAAAAAGTGCAGCCCTTTAATTTTTGCCCTTACCTGATCATGCCAGCACAATGAAGTGGTGAAAATCACAGCTAAACAAGGATCAATTTGGATGAAAACAAGTAGTTTACTTAGGCTTCTTTTCAGCTTCATTGCTTCTAAAAACTCTGGAGTATTAAGTACATTCTTGACTTTTATATTTTTAGGTGTCCTAGAAGTAGCTAGGGGATAGGATATGCATACCAAGGTTTGAGGCATAGATTCTTAAATTTGGGGTTTGTTTGCCCTGCTTGCAGAGAAATAAAGCTTCCACACATTTCAGTTTTTGTTCACATCATCCAAATTTGAGAGGTAGGCATAAAAAAACAGTCTTCTGAAAAGGAAGCCACAGAGGTCAAGCAGAGCATGCAGGAAAAGGTATACAGCCTGGAATAGTTTGTGAACTGTCCCAGGGCCCAAATCACTGGTGTGTACACGTTTATTTTTGGAATAATCCCCAGGACATGACGATCTTTGTGAGTAATAGAGGCTAGATTAAATGTTTTGTACAAGATATCATTCCTTTATCCTTTAAAATATTGCTGACCCCTAAAGGTGTGAGCATGCTGTACTGTACCACTGTGTATCTGCATCAAGGAGAGCACTAGATGTCTTTGCATCAAGTATCCAAAGCTTGAAACTGAACTGATAGGCTGGGTTCATCCCTTGAGCTCATATAAATACTTTCATGTAGTTGTACCTTCTGTTCCAAAGAATTTTGTTCTGCCTATATTGATATGGCTTCTGAGAGTTTATTCTAAGTGGTAAACAATTATTCATAAAACAGGACCTTGAAATTCTGTTCATAAAATGACTAAATCAGCTAGGAAAAGGAGTCAGTGTTTAGTATGCAGGAAAAATCATGGTAGATTTGGCACTGATTTACTGAGCTAAAATAAGCTCGTGCTACATGTTTGCTACTTCATTGATGGAAATCTTGTTTCTAAATAAACTTGTGTGAAAAGCAGGCTGGTAGAAGATGTGCAGGCTAAAACTGGATTTGCATTCTTTCTGTCTGAAACTTTTTTCTACGATCACTGAGTAATGAGAAATCAATACCTTGTTTGAAGATTCAACATGTTAGAAGTGTAGTCTGAATGAGTATTACTGAGGGATTTCTCTTCTCATGAAGACTCTAATGGCTACTGAGCTAATTTTTGAGGTGTGTGGGAGTGAAGACTTCATGTTCTTCCTGTGTACTTCTTTTTCTGGAAACTTATGAGAGCTGGCAGATGTGGTACTAACCACTAACCTGTCCTGGAAATCAGTGTGTATAGTGCCACACTGTGCAGTGCATTTGCACCGAGGTGTTCTGCCACGGGTAAAGCACAACTGTGCTTTCCACGCCAGCTGGGTCCCACCTTACATGGGGTGGGCAGCTCTTGTGTGACAAGATCCTGCTGACCTGTCTGCCTTGAGAAGATCTAGTGCTGAAATACCACAAGGCAAAGCAGCACAAATGCTCTGAAATGGTTTGCTATAAAAGCAGCAGAGCGTTGCCATCTGTGTGTCCTTCCAGTCTGCACTGCCCTGGCCTGGGAGGTGCAGGGCTGAGAGCCCACACACTGCCTCTGGGCTCCTCTCCTGCACCCAGGAGTACAGAAGGAGTGCTCCTGTCACAAACAGGGAGCAACACAAACACTCTAAGGCTGGTGTGGATGAAGCTGTGGTCCTTGCTGTTACAGAGTTTCAAACAGCGAGTCTTGGACCATAGGTGTAGCTTTTGTTCTTGTCGTTACATGGATTACCACAGTGACTTCTAAAATACAAATTGTCCAGGCTGTATTCCGGCTTCTCAAAAACAGGATGTATTATTGTTCTCCAAATTCTCAGGGTTTGTTTTTTTTTCCCCTCTGTATGCATGGCCTCATCACAATGAGAGTGTCCCAAGCATTACTGGAGAGGCATCTTTGAAAGAATTTTAATAGTTCCTCTTCAGGAACTTCTGTGCTTCCTTTGACTTTCATTGATACAGTTACTGTATTGGATGATAGGTTAAGCTAAGGAAAAAAATTACTTCCTGAGGTTAGTGACTACTCTTCCTTTGCTATTTTTATGGAGAAGAGCCACAAGGTTCCCATGGAGGTTCCTATCTTCACATCTGAAATGGACTTTGCTGTTTATCCGTGCTTTTTTGTCAGCAAGGTACTTTGCCAGCTCATAATAGAAGGCAAGGAGTTTGTTGTACAGCGAGAAATTTGCCGGTGAGAATCTGCTGTGACACTTCCTGTAGATCATGTGCAGTACTGAATTGGTAAACAGCTCCTTCTAAATACTACTTCTTTCCCCTCCAGAACAGGAAAAACTTCAGGTTAGTGGATATTCTGCATATTTCTGTGAGTGGAAAGAATTCACTTGCCAACATCAGCACATGTGTGTATATACTGTTATTTGCTATTAGTTTTTAGGCTTCTATTCAGCATCAGACTACTGAATGACAGTTTCGTACTGGCTGTGGCCTCTCATACTGGAGAGTAGCCTCTGATAACCTCAACAAGAAGAAACCCATCATGCATAACTAGAAGATATTTTAACTTTTTTTAAGTGTTTCCTGGCATGATCTATATTGGACACTTGCTTATTGATAGTAAGTAAGATTGGAGTGAACCACTTGATGTGCAATGTGAGTGCTGCTGTTGAATATAAAGATTAAAAATACCTATTTTTCCTTTTGTGATTAGTGGAAGTTAGTGGACTCTGCGCAACTATTTTGTAGCACTTAATTTTCCAAGCTTATCTGTCTATAAAACATCTGGCATTCTGTAGTGAAGAATACCTAATGCCTAGTTTAGTTACTTCAGTCTTGCTTAAAAAAGATTGACAAGGGGGGATGGTTTAAAACTGAAATAGAATAGGCTTAGATTTGATTTTAGGAAGAATTTCTTTACTGTGAGGGTGGTGAGGCACTGGAATAGGTTGCCCATAGACATTGTGGATGCCCTAGAAGTGTTCAAGGCCAGGCTGGATGGAGCTTTGAGCAACTTGGTCTAGTGGAAGGTGTTCCTGTCTATAGTAGGGGGGTTGGAACTGGATGGTCTTGAAGGTCTCTTAAAATCCAGGATGTTCTATTTTTTTATCTTGATAATCTTCTGACTTGGTGGGATGTTGTGTGTGCACTTGACCTAAGGAAACTGAGATAGTGTAGGACTGGTAATCTTTTGGAATTCTGGATTGACTGGATTTGTATTTCTTTCTGGAGGAAAAAAAAAAAATCTTGTTGCATGTAGCCTCCTGAAAGGAAGCTGTAAAGTGGGAGCACCAGTTACACACATTTGATAGGACTGATTCAAAAGGAACAGAGTTATTTAAGCAGAGAGACTCATCCTGGCCCCTTTATCCCTTGACAGCAAGGAGTGCCATGTGCTTGATTAATTCTCCAAGAATATGTATGATAGTTCAGGACTGCTGGAAAACTCTTTTTTGGTCATATAACGGAATCAGAGGTCTGGCATCTTGCAGCCTTTCTGTAATAAAAAGTTATCTCCGTGGAGTTAATTCTATGTGATGCATTTCTTAATCATCTTTTGAAATGCTCTCTTTCTGACTCAATTTTGACTTCTGTAACAGCTGCACATTTGTACAATGCTCTCACTTTCATTATAAATATAAGTTCAACTATCTGCAAAAGTTATTTCTGTTAGAATAACACTCATTTGTACTACAGCTATGCATTTTCCTGAGATGACATAGTTTTTCATACAGATGGAAGTAAACAATGCCAGTTGCTTTAGCAAAATGGGCAGTAGAACAGCTGCGAGACATGGTATTTGGCAAATCCCACTGTTTAGATTAATCTGTTAGTTTTTTAATCTGTTATCTTCTGTTTAGCACTGTGTTGATCTTGAAGTGAATTGCACCCAGCTCCAAAGCAGCTGAAAATTACATACTGCAGCTGAAATCCAATAGTGAGCGAGTTTGTTTGTTTATTTTAGATGAGAACTGGGATGATGATCAGCTTCTTGGATTTGAACCATGCAATGAAAACCTTATAACAGGTTGTAACATAATCAACGGGAAGTGCGAATGTGACACCATTCGGACCTGTAATAATCCGTTTGAGTTTCCAAGCCGGGATACTTGTCTGTCGGCCTTAAAAAGGATTGAAGGTAAGCACTTGTCTTCAGTGTTTCTGAGTTAGTAATTTTTTTCCATGCAGTTGATGAAAAACTAGAGTATAGTGTATATGTTTAAGGATGACTTGTGTACTTTCAGCTACCTCTGGTCTTTGACATGTCAGAAAACAGGTGTATGTTTTGGAGGAAGATAGTACCTCTAAGATAGATAAGCTTATTATTCCAAATGCATAAGTTTAAGATGGGAAAAAACATGTTTTGTGTGCTATGATGTTTGCAGATTTTAAGACTAAACAGTTCTGTTTGTAGTTTGTGGTAGCTACCTTTGCTTATCTTCAGCTGCAAAAGCAGTGTGGAATACTCTTTAGATGTGTTGATGTGACTAAATCATGAATAAACACAGTGGATTTTAAGAGTAAAGGCATAGAAAAAGGAATAGTTACTGGTTATATTTATATCTTTTATTATATGAATGCATGAATTGCTATTTTCTTTAAGTTTACGTAATGTTACATTACCTTACTGCTCATATTTTACAGTTCCTATGTTCCTTTAATTAGATTTGTCTTAGGCCCCATATGTTTATGCTTATGCATACATCCATATTTGTTTTGCTTTTTTTCCTTTTTGTTGCTTATGGCTAAACTGGAAATAAGTTGCCTCAAATATATCCAGCTGGAATTAAATTTACATGGTGTATTGCTGAATTGTTCTGAACAGCAATTAAAAGACTGATTTTGGACCATTTTTTATGATGCTGTAATTACTGGTTATTCTCCAAAGTGTTCAGGAAGTTGATTAGTGATGTGGACCTGCTTAATTAGACTACTTTAAACCAATGTTTAAAGTCGTATTGCAAAAGTTAATGTATCTATAGGGCTGCTGACCATATTTTAAGTTAGGGGGATCTCTGACTTATGGAAGTGATGTCATCTGTTGTACTTCTTTTGTATTAAGAAAACTGGTTTTGTGCTACAGACTTTAACTAAGGAGTTGTTGTGAGAAACTGAAGAAATATACTCATGGTTGTTGGTCATGATGTTGCTCAGTAAAGGCATACAAGTGTGGGATTGGTGTGGGATTTTTGTAGGTTTTTTTCCTTTGTAAACTCTAGGAAGAGCAGAGGCAGAACCTTTGGTATGTTGTCGATAGCATGTATGGGTTCTCCAGTCTTACCACTTCTCTTTTCACTTGTGAATATGTAACTATTCACAAGTGAATATGACTATTCACTTGTGAATATGTAACTAAGTCTGTAGTATTTCAGCAGGACTCCACTGGCATGGCAGTTCGTTGTGTACTTGCTATGAAAATCTGCTGTGGGTTGTCTTTTTGTACTTTGCAGCCTTGGAAGAAATGGACTTAGCTTGTGGAATGGCATAGCTGAAGCAGGTTCATTCTGAGTCACTTGCTTTCAGCAATCTCTTTTTTTCAGCTAAATTTTCACTTGAAGACCCCAGCATTTCATAATTATCCATGCGGTAACAATATTCTACATGTAAACTGGCTCATATAAGAGCTGTGGTGCAGTTTTTTTTCAGAGGTGTAATTTTCATTTTTTCCCCTTGGTTTTATTTCTTTGTGGAGTGGGGAGGGTGTTCTTCCAAAGCCTCAGACTGTGGGGCACCAGTAGAAGTGTTTAGGGCCTGTTGACTTTTTAATTTTTCACAGTTGGAAAGGATGGCTGATGCAAGTGTTGAAGCAACAACAGTACCTTTAAATAACAGAAGTCTGGCAGTTTCAACTTGAGTGTTATAACAGTCCAGCTTTTACTCCTAGGAATGTGAATTTGCATTTGCATCCTCAGACTATCAAATTGTATCACTGAGGGATGTTGGAAGGTAAATCCCTTTGTATTTCCTAATAGACAGGCAGAAGTCATAATGTAATTTTGATTTCTGCATTTTACAGATACAGTCTGTTAAATTTGCCTACTGGGTTTTGTACTGTGAGTGTTTATTCCCTCTTTCTCCAGCTATGATTGGTAATTGAATGCTAACTGCTAATGGAGGTTGTTTCTTTAAATGCATTAGTTCTTGTTTTGATAATTAAAACCAAAGTAATGCTTCATCCTGTACCTAAGCTAACGGAAAAGAAGAATAACTTTTTTCCACTGGTGCTTGCCACGTCCCTGTTTGCTAAGCAAGCCAAGTCTCTTAGGTAAAATGGAATAGACACTTTGGTGTGTCTGAGCCAGTATTTGCTGCTTGAATATTTCAGGTTTTCAGATTTTAATAGTCTGAAAATGGAATTCAACCACTTGGAAAGTCCACCTTAAACATGGCTTAGGTAGCACACAAACCAGAAGGCTCTATGAGCATGTTAAAATAGAGAAATCTTTCATTATTTAAGGCAAGCTAAATCGTAAAGTGTAGTGTCATGTAAAAAGGAATGATTCATAAGATCTGTTAAATATGTCAAATTAAGATTTTTCTGAAATCCAAAGTACTGATGTGTACTTCACTCTTTTGGCTTGTCTGTTAGAGATAATAGCAGGAAGATTTGAAACTAGTAATTTAAACCTTTAAATACTCTAATCGAATCTGTTGCCATGGAAAGTGGGACCAAGGGAGGGTAGTCTAACTTCTTTCTTCACCACACCTTACATGGATAATTAAATACACTGTCTGATCAAAAAGACATAAGTTGAATACCTGAATGATGGATACACCATAATAAGAGTTTCTGAAGAAAACTGCCCAGCTTGCTGAAAGCCTGCAGATAAGGAATCTGTTGCATAGATACAACCTGACAAGTAACAAACAATGAGCTGAAATCTGGAATCCCATTTCCATGGTATGGGAATGTGCTAAGGGGTTGAGGCTTTTGCATGTGCTTCCTTTTCTTATGCCTTTTTCTGCTATCCCTTTCCCTTTCAAGAGCCTTTCCAGTCATCTTTTCTCTTTATCTGGTTTGTCTTAAGCTATTCAGCTTGTGTGTGGTCTTCCCCTCTGGGCTTGATGTCAGTTTTAGCTTTCTTACTCTGCTAACCCGAAGTTTTCTCTTGTTAGCTTCATGTAGGATCTTTCTTTTTCCGTTGGCTTGGGTTCTGCCTGCCTTCCTGGGCTCCTCATATTTAATTCCAGCTTTATCTCTCTGTCTACGTATCTAATTCTTTGTATCCCAGTTCACTTAAAACAACTGCTATCCCTCCTTCCCAAAATCAGGTCTCCTGGGCTCTAATGTCACGTTGTTTAGATGTCATTGACAGGCCCTGGAGCCGTGTTCTTTGTTTTGTCTCCCTGAGACTTGCTCTACCTTGTGCTGGGAAGGCCTGCGATGAGAAGAAATTAATCTCTATTCAATTTTGTGTACCCTCTTTAGGGCCCCTGATGTCTATTGGGAAGAAAGTATGGCAAGGCTAAAGTGCAATCACAATAATACAAGTACTCAAGGCAGTTGTCATCTCCATCCCTTGCCCTTGTTTTCCTGGAGAACAGTAGGACTAGATACATTTGAAAGGATTGGTTTGGACATGGAACTTGGTAGCCAAATTCTGTCTAATTTTCATGTTGACTTTCATGCTGGAAATGTTTAAAGAGTTGTTACTTCCGTGGAGTATATGGCATAAAGCACATTTATGCTTAGAGGCCTCCCAACTCCATCACCAGGCTTGAAGTGCCTGTTCCTCCACATGGACCATCAGTGACTTTTTGTAGAGAAGGTTTGTATAGAGGTCATGAACTATCCTACTATGAGGAAATGCACACATGTGGGCCTAGAAAGAAACTGCCTGGAAAAGCTATTGCTACTTAGTAACAAGAACAGTAACAATAATAGATTCCTGTGTTGGGGT
>WEZZ01021081.1:15280-30236 GCA_013400585.1 Chloropsis cyanopogon
TTTACATACCTGGATGGGAGAGACAAACTTTCCTGGTTTACCATAACTAATTCTTCTCATCCCCTACACCAACCCTTTGCATTTTCATTAAATAGTCTAATTTAGGGAAAGGGTGAAGAGCTGTTGTTTATTCCCATATTCTCCTTAGTTTTTACTGTTTTCAGAAGTAATCTTCATTTCACTCTTGCTTACTGCAGAGGGCAGTTAGCTCTTACAGCAGTTACTTGAAATATCTGTGAGAGTTGGTAATCTGGAGAGATGATGAAGGCAAACTACTTAGCAGTTTGAATCTCCATAGACTTTGAAGAGGTGCACTCCTGATGCAAAAGGAAAATAATAATAATAATAATANGTATATTGGTGTTAATGCTTGGGAAGGGGTGTCACATTTGAATTAGGGCAGTAGCAGTGGGACACCCCCAGCCAAAGGCATATATGGATTGTATTGGGACAGGAGTGGTTATTGTATTCTTTCAAGGTTTTGTTTTCTGACAGCTTCACTAAATCCACTTTTTCCCTTCCATTTGACATTTTCTTTTGTGCTCACAAAATCCCAGCATACCTGATTTACCAGCATTTTTATTACCTTTCTTTCTCTTTGAATAGGCATAGTTATCATGGTGTAAAAAGTTGGGCCACAAATCATCCTTCTCTGACTCCTGTAGCATAGTCCTTTGGGATTTGTCCTTTGGCAGTGTTCTCTGAAACCTAATAAAATATGTGTTTTCACAGAAGGTGTGCTCTCAGGCACTTACTGGGTATCTCTTCTATTTTTTTTTTGGTGTTGAGCTTCTCAGGGCAAGCAGCCTTCTGGAAGGGTCACCCTTTACCTGTATATCTACTGTCATGAGCCATCAGGTGCATCCTTGCCTTTTGACCTATTTTTCTCTAAAAAATTAAAGTGGAGTTGGTTGAGGAGTTCAAAAGAGATTGAGCAACAAACAGATGCATGCATTATCAGGCTGCTTCTCTAAGGAAGCTGACTGTTTTAGATAATATACAGTAGGGGAAAACTACAATCTGTGTTAAAGTATCTGAACGCAAGAGATCGAAAAGCTCTAAATTTTGTAAAAAATGGCTGCAAGTCAAAGAGAGGAAAAATACCTTTTCTCTCTTCAACATCTGGACAAAAAACTTGTAGTTCTTAAAAGGAGTGTCCTTGCACTGGAAAGAGTGCTGGAGTACAAACTATATGTTGATGGAAACCTATCAAGAAGCAACTTAATGGAGTTCAGAAAATAAAAATGCTCCTGTACAGCTACGAGCCAGGAGAGGTCCATAGTCCAGTCTACAACTAAGTCTGAAGTGAGACCTCTCAAAATCTAGGGGGAGGGGGCAGTTCTGGAACACAAAGCCATTTTCATGGCTTTTCTCTGCTTCAGTTATCTGCAATTACATGCAAATGTAATTGAAATAGTGCTGTGGTGGATGGAAACAGAAGTTGTGGAGTGACTGGACAAGCTGGAGGGCAACTAAATTCTGCAAGTTTGCTTGCACTAGGCATTCTGTCAGAGAAGTTCGTGTGATGCTTGTACTCAAGGATGGTTCCAGTGATAGTTCATGTGGTTTTAGTTTTTTGTTCAGTTGGTGATCTCTGAAGTATGATGTGTACTTTTCTGTATTTTCAGTTGTTGTGTCTATTAATAGCATGATGTGTTTTAATTTTGGCAGAATAGTGGGGTGGAGGGAAGGAATGTTTGCTGCATTTGCTGCTGGTTTCGTAGGCATTGGTGGGAACTTCTGAGAAGACTGACAGCTCTATTAAATTGTTCGATAGCATGGACACACAGTGAAAGTTGTGTTCATAACCAACTGGGAAAACATTGCTTGGAGATGAATGACCTTCACATCACTAGCGCTGGAAGCTTCAGGCACTAGTAAGCCTTACGGAATTTTAATGAAGTAGGCAGACTGAAACAGAGATTGAATTTTTTTTTTTTCTTTCAGGTTGTGTATATGAATGGTCATCATTACATGTATAACTAGAAGGATGAAGCATCTCTGTGCTGAGTTAGCAGAATTAAAATGGGCTGCAGTACAGAGCAAATGTCTGATTAGCTGATTAGGTACAGACCTGGTAGGAAGGAGGTGCAATGCAGAGAGCAAGCTCTGTGTGGCAGCTGCTTACTGACTAGTACAGATTCCATTGCTGTGAAGACGGTGTTTATACATCTCCTCATGCTTCTGTAGCCTGTAAATGCTAAGGCAGGGGGAGTGTAAAATAGGTCATGCCTTGTTTTCTTCATGTTACTCTTTTCTGATAGAGTTTCGATTTTGCATGGATATTGAAATTTTATATTTTAGTGCTGCTAAAGTATAATTAAAGAAGTAATTTTTCTAGGGGTTAGGGAACCATTAAAAATCTGTATTTATAAACACAATGTAAAGGTGAATTCTTGCAGGTGCTAAATTTCATGGTGTCTTCAATCTTCAATGAGTCACTCTTAATGCTAGGTGCAAAGCAGTACTGAAGTACGGATTGTAATTCACTCATCTGGAGGTGGGTTTTGTTTTTGTTTTGTTTGGGTTTTCACTGGCGCAGAGCGAAGACAGTCCTAGTCCCAAGCGACAGCGCCTTTCCCACTCAGTCTTCGACTACACAGCAGCATCACCAGCCCCGTCACCACCAATGCGACCATGGGAGATGACATCAAACAGGCAGCCTCCTTTGGCTCGACCCAGCCAACACCACTTCTCAGGGGAACGATGCAACACACCTGCACGGAACAGGAGGAGGTAAGCAAGATCTGTAGCTTGGGAAACAAGTTCTTTCTGATTTTAGCTGAAGGACGGTGTGTTTTGTGCAGCACTGACTAGGTTACACATGGTAAACATGTTAACGTTTCCTTTGAGCTGTAGGATAATGTAGTTGTGACTAAAAGGCTACTAGAAGTAATTCAGGCTTGTGCATCATCTTGTAATTTATGTGAAAAGTCAGCTTGAGAAAAAGAGTGCTCCAAACATGTTTTATTATGAACCTAATTCTCTATTACTCTGCACTGAGACAAGAAGCATGTGGAAGAGTGCAAGGAAAAATCTTTCTCGTCAAGGTACTTTTGAAGGTGTTAAGAATTACTCATGTAATACCGTCATTTTCATTACAGTCACAATTATTTTTGTACTTAAAACCAGTCAAAATAAAATGAGAGACACCAGCTGGGGAGATGAGGAGGTTAGCATAGTGTCAAATGTTTGCTGAGGTGGGTGATTCATGTGCAATAGTAATTAGATTTTCATGTTGGTTTTACCTTGTGGCTCATTACCTTCCCAAAGCAGAGATTTTGGAATAAGTTCCAGTGGTTATGGAAGAGAGAAATTGGAACTGGAGCCTGGATGGATTCTACTTTAGCAAAACATAAACTTAGAGATTTTTTTGCTATTCTAGTTAAACAAATTATCCAAAACAGAAGCTTTCATTGCCTCACATTCTGGTTCAAAAATACTGAGTCATCTTATGTGAGTTAAAACACAGTGTCTCTGTGTACTTCTAAGAAATGTTGTGGTTTGGTTTGTACTAAAAAGAAAAATAGTGTCTATCCGTCGTTGTTAATATGAAATTTAGGCTTAAGACATATTTAGCTAGTTTTCTTCAGATTCCACAAATCAAATTTATCAACAATGATCAGCCAGTAGTTTTGAAGCAAGAAAGTTTAGAGCATGTTAGTTTTGTATCTTTGCTTCAGCGTGATGAATTTGAAAGCCTTCAGTCAGTGGCATGTAAAATACGCAGCTCTCAATGCAGCTTTTCAGAGTTAGGAAAGAGGTTAAATTGTGAACTTGAAAGGGTTGTTGTGAAGACAGAAGGTCAGACCTTTCATACCGTTTGGTACAAGGATGCTCTGTAGGGGCATTTGGCCCATAAAATGATCTTGACCTCAAATGGTTTGAGCTGAGATGCCTAGAATATGTGCATTTGGTCATTTTTGTTTGGTGTCCAGTCAGCTTACACAAATTTCTTTCTAGTGTCCATTAACATTTGCAGAGGTAAACAGGGTGCTTGACAAGCTAAATGCTAGATAGGAGAATCTAGGCAGTTTGGATATACTGTGGGATGGAGGATGAGAATGGAAATGGGTAAGGGGTGAATGTGCATGGAACAAGTGTCTTGACATTCAGGTGCAGCCAAGGGCTACTGAGGTAGTAGCCTGTAAGTAAGGCTACTACCTCACTAAGCAAGTAAGCCACTTGCAAACGAGGACACCTCATTGCAAAGCCATCTTCAGTCTGACAGCAGCTGGTATTGTTACATTGGCTGCAGCTTTGTGGGCACAAATGTAACTCTTTCTAGGGCCAGCTCACCAGCTCCTGGGTAGTGATAAAAGTTTTTGCGCTAATCAGAGACATTTGAATGTGTCAGTACTTTGTTTCCATGCACTTGAGTCAGCGTTTTTTAGCTTGCGTGCAGTGTTGCATTTGAGCTAACTCCAGGTCAGTTCCACAATACCATTGCACCTAGTTTTTTCTTCTAGAACCAGGATTTTTAGGGAGAACAATACATACATGTTTCTTGTTTTGCAGGAGTCTTTCTGAGTCTTAAGAGTGCTCTGGAGTCATACCAGAACTAATAGCCATTCTCAAGGATCAAAAGCTTGATTCCTTAAGATCTTATGGGTGCATCTGTTGTTAATGCTTTACGTGAGGTTATGCCTATGCTTTTGAAGCAAATTTTTTGTTTTCCCTGCTTTGTTTTCTCATCTCATTGCAGAATGGTTTCAGAGTTCACCAGGTTTTCAGGCTAAGATAAGATGAAAGGTGCACTCCAGCTGCAAATGGTCATCGAGCTCAGGGGAACAGACTAGGGCAAGTGCAGGCAAAACCTTTGAAGTGTGTCCAGTGTGGACATCACTGCCCCAGTGTCATCAGCATTAACTCTTTCATCCTATCATTTGACTCTTGTTGGTCAGGACATTTATTACCTGGTTTGGTTTTTCTTTTTCATTACCTGCCTTACTATTTTGACCTTACCTCCTGGTATCAGTGATTTCGAACTGTGCCTAACACAAGAGTGCCCTGATTTGTTGTGTTTTTTTATTCTGATTCATTGGAAGCAAACAGATACATTATAAAGCAAGCAAAGGCATTAATAAAGATAGCCTTCTGGTGTGAATTTGCAGAAATACTATTTTTGTCTAGATACGTATATATAGTACAGATAAGTTATGAATGTAAAAGCATGATGCATGAAGCTATGTGAAACAGAGAGGGCCATTCCAATTTATCAGTCATTGTGAAATGGGGGGATCTGTACCATTGCTGTGCCTTACCTTTCATCTGTGCTTCCTTTCCTCCTTGTCTTGAATGTAATTCTGAACTAAAGGGATTCAAGAATGTCTTACTGCAAAGAAATCACCTTTGTTAGAAATACTAAGATCTGCACATACTAACTCTGCAGTTATGGATACCTTTTGATGGCTGTTCTTACCTGAGGGTAGGAATTCCTGCAATTTTTTCACCATTTTCATCCTGTCTCTTGGTTTTAACCTGGCATTTACCATATTTATACTGTGTATGTAGTAATAGAGGATTTTTTTGTGGCTGTTTTTTTTAAAGACTTCAAGCACAAGTTCATTGCTGAAATTTAATAATAGTTTAGATCCATGTCTTGACAATTGTTCTGAACTAATTTCCAGTAATTCAGAAGCTGATAAAGCTATGTATGGAGATGTTCTGAATTTTGCCTGACTGAAAGGATAGTATGTTTATAATTCTGCACAGGAAAAAATCCAGCTTTGCTTTTTACCAGAGAATGATACTTCTTCATTCATTTAAAAAGACACTTCAGAACTTTTGCCAGCCTTTGTTGGCTTTTTCATAATTCTGGGTTCATGGAAGACTAAAACCCGGCCTTTCAAGACAGAGGCAAGACTAGTTTTAGGTGTCTAAGAAGCCACCTTGTCTAAGTGCTGGTGGCAATTAAAAGAATTTCTGTTCTTCTGAAGTGCTGGTGCTGTCTTTTGTAGCTTTCCTCTATTTTTGGAGCTTTTCCAAAGAAAAATCCTCATGTAGGCATTTTTATATTAAAATATTCAGACAATTTCTGTTTCATAGCAGGAAATAGCAAATTTAAAGTAACCTGAGTACTCCAAACAGTAGAACATCTTCTGTATTACTAGTTCCATGATAGAAGTTATATATGGCAATTTTACCTAGGGATAGTGTAGCAGCTGTATCATATTAGTAATAAAACAATACAGAGTGCAGCAAAAACTTTGGGAAAGAAAACTGGATTTAAGACAAAATATGTAAGAACTACTTAAATTTAGGTTCTCAGTGGTTAGAAGAAAACACAGCTTGTATGCTCTGCCATGGTTGTTTATAAAAATAAAGGCAGCCATGAATTTTTAAACTTGTTTGGGTTTTTCTTTCCTGTGTTGCAGCCTGGCCTTATGCCTTCTGTCTGACCTCTTGAGAATTACCATTTGTATCAGTTCTCGGAGAGGCAATAATGTCAAAAAATCTCTGTGAGGTAGGGTAGAAAAATAGTGGCTTGAGACATTGTATCACATGCTCACAGTAGCGTCTGGGTAGCTGGCGATGTGCTCTCACTTCCTCCGAGTATGTCTGTTTTGTGCAGCACCAAAGCTGGACACAACCTGAGAAGTATCTGGGATTTGCCAGCAGGTTGCAGGTTTATTTGATTTTTATTTGGCAAGAGGAGTTCTGTTCCATGCAGTGTTGGAGAGGACATGTTTTAATAATGACACAGATCGTTTTTGTCTCTTTTATGCAGTTTGGGTCCTTTAGCTTGTTTCATAAATGGGAAAACATTTCAATCCATATAGCTTTGATTTGCCATTGCTTCTGGGACTTCTAACTTGTGTGTGTTGTGGAGATTGGAAGGCATGTGCTGAAAGTACTGCAAGATCATTTTGTGCTCTCAGTGCTTTCCCCTTCCAAATAGATGAGAAGTGACATGTTCAAAACTTCTCATGGTGAGTTTATCACATCTGTTCGCATCATTTTCTGAGTGCTGAAGCTAGCCAGTGGTCTCTGATTTCTAGAAATTTTGGTTCAAGGTAGTTGCAGCTCTGCTCAGAACTTGCACACAATTATGTAAGAATACATAATCAAATCCTACACCTTTAGATCAGTTGTTCAAAACAGGTATATGCTCTGGTCTATCTACAGAAGTTCTCCACTGTGGAAAAGAAACAATACCACAATCATAATGTCCTGGGGTCTTCTGGAGGCAATTTTAGAAAGCACTCAGTTAGGTAATGAACATGTGAGAGCTGAAAAATTAATTTGTTTCCTCAAAGAAGTCTCCTGCTTTGTCTCCTGTCACTAAGCAAGCAATCATTCTGTGTTGTGGTTGAAACAAAGACCCTGGGGAAATCTGTGATCATTAAATGAAGGATTTTTACCTAGATAGAATAAAGGCGTGGGAATATCGGGGAGATTGTTATCTTGACTTTTGAACACTACTCTAGCAATCCAAGTGTCATTTTTTTAACAAGGTAATATTTACATAGGAATTCTTGGTTTCCCTAACAGCATTAAGCTATGCTCTGTTACGCATTTCCATACTGAAAAAAGTGCAATTTGTAAGGATTCTTGCAGTTCTGTCAGTAAAAGGTTTTATTCCAATCTAATAAACTTGTTCTAGTAAAATTTTCCAGTTTAAAAAAATTCCTTGATATTTGATTCTCTTGAGGTTTTAGTGATTAAGAAGGATTTGTGTCATTTATATAACCTCTAATTTTTCTAATGTGTTTCCAGTCCTCCTGTTCGACGTCAGAGAGCAAGGAGAGATCGTTTGTCTAGACACAATTCTTTTAGCCAGGATGAAAACTATCACCATCTCTCCTATGGACAGCAGCAAGCAATAGAAGAGCCTCGAGCCTTTCACCCACCGAATGTATCTCCTCGTATGTTTCACCCAGCTGCTCACCCACCACAGCAGAATGCAGTGATGGTTGACATTCATGATCAGGTAAAATTTTTAGAGCACAAACAAAAGACTGTTCAAAATGTGGTGTATGGTTTTGGTGGGGTTTTCCCACCATCTTCAAGATTGCTCTCCTCACCAAACCATCTCATCTCATAGTTGACAATGAAAGTCACAGAGCATTAATTCCTGTTTGACTTCTTACAGAGTGGTGGTTTTTGTTGACTATTATGTGTATGATGCATTTCAGTAGGCAGAGAAAAAAGCCCCAAAAAGTTCACACTTTTAATAAAGAAGATTGATACTTAATAATTTGTCAGTGCATGAATTGGCATATTTCTCTATGGTCTGTCTTGAACCTTTGAAATGCAGTTATTTTGCTTTTGTAATTAGTTTCTTGCAATCAAGATGTGATATGATACTTTTAAATTATGTATTCTATTTCACATTAAATACTTCACCTTAGCTTAGGAGTCATTAGATAGTTAAAATGTGTTACTTAGAGGTAGAATTCACGATGCCTATAGTTGGTTGTCTACATAGCAGCAGAACTTGAGATAGTTCTATTGAATAACTAAGTTAACCATCCAAGCCTAATCAACTCCTCCTTGAATTATATGAAAAAATTATGTACATAGTTGGTCCAGAAAGTAAATAATTCCTCCCTGTGACAGTACTTTGTATAGAATTCTGTAACTGAGGACCTGTAAAAGAAGTTTTGGGCCTCTCACTACAAGAAGGACATTGCATTGATGGAACACGTCCTTGGAAGAGCAATGGAACTAGTGAAGGGGCTGGAGCACAAATCATATGAGGAGCGGCTGAGGGAGCTGGGTGTGTTTAGCCTGGATAAAAGGAGGCTCTGGGAGGACCTTCCCAACCTCTAAAACTATCTGAAAGGAGGTTGTAACCTGATGGGTGTTGGTTTCCCAAGTAACAAGTGACAGGATTATGAAGAAATTGCACAAGGGTAGTGTAGATTGGATATTGTGAAAAATTACTGAAAGGATTGTCAAGCGTTGGTACTGGCTTCCCAGGGAAATGGTGGAGTCACCATGCCTGGAGGGATTTAAAAGACACATAAGTGTGGCAATTACAGATGTGATTTAGGAGTGACAGTGCTGGGTTAATGGTTGGACTTGATGAACTTCGGTGTCTTTTCCACCTAAATGATTCTGTGATCCTATTGAGGTATCCTCCTTTGTTGTTGTCTACTAAATTAACAGGCCACAGCACAAGTACACTGGTTGCTACACTGCCATAAATAGACCTGGCTACGTGGATGTCCACATTGGAAGCTGCATGTGCACAGAATGGAGCTGTAACATCTGTCCTGAAAAGCTGGTTTGCATTCAGTGCAGATGCATAGCACTGGTGTGTCATACTGTGTGTGCAGAGCAGTTCTCAGCAGGGAAGTGTTTGCATTTGGGACCAAGTGAAGGGATGGAAGCCAATGCCATTGTAGCAGTCTCACAAACTTATATTTTTAACAGTTCTTCTGCTGGAGATCAGATAATGGTCTTGCTTTATGTTCTAAGCTCGTGACAAGTCTAGCTGAACAGTTTTCCATCCCACTGCCAAACACCGTCCATGATCAGGTGTCAGTATTTCCAGAGTGATAGAAGTCTTCCATGGTGCTACTTTCCAATAAAGGACCATTAACATTTTCAGAAGTAATTTTTTATTATTATTATTATTATTATTACCAACAAACATTGCAGGATCACATACAGCATTGCACTTATGCCCAGCTTTTTGTAGCAGAGTCAGAACTGTTCAAGTTCAGTGTCTTTCCTGAACCTGGTTTCTGTCATTATTGATATTTGAGGTTTTAACCTGTGTTCAGTGATCTGTATTCTATTTTGGTCTCTTTATTTGGCTGTACACTACCAGTTTGGTAGTTTAGCTCTCTTTACTTATTCTCACCTTTGTGAGGAGCTGTTCTTGTTCCATTTTAAATAAGAAGGTTCTATCTTGTTTTATCATGAAGGAGGAGAGAGCTTTGAAATAATTACTTTCAATTAATCTGTGCTGCCTGACTCTTAAACCTTTTCAGTTTTATTAGAGCATGAAAATGTTAAAAGATTGCTCAGTGTTAATCCAAAAAAACAAAACCAACAACAAAATTTCAAACAAACAGACATCCTATGTGGTTTCTAGGTCCAGAATACCTTTGGATCTTGGTTTGATGATTAGGTTTTAGGGATTGCCACTAGTTAAAAAAATTGGGTTACATGGTTTCCTAATATGAATCTGGGCAGGTAGGGTCTGCTGCCTCTTAGTCATGTTAACTTTTCCTTTTTAGCTTTCTAGTTAGTTGTTCTGTTACTTAAATTAGGAATTTAGCTTAAATGCTGGTCTGAAAGTGAATCAAGAGAGCGGTCTCTTTGGAAGAAAGAAAATCTAGAAAGTCGTTCTGTTGTTTAAAGATACAAATCTCTTGAATTACTTCTGAATCAGTCCCTTCAGAGCTGAGAAAATTCTTGAGCTTTTTGTAGATGATTAGCTTTTATGTGGGAGTTCCTACCTTCTTATTTAATAGGAATTAACCTGGGGGAGAGAAGGGACGGTAGGCAGCATTACTCGTCTGACATGCTTCTGAGTGGCTAAGGTGCCACTGAAATTTTAACATGTTAAGCTGAGAGACCCCTCTTGCCCAGAAATTCTGATCAAGAAATAACATTACATTGATTAAAACATTTTAGTGAACAGAAATTACAACGATGTGCCTCCTATTACACTTTCTTTGTGAATATATTATTTTTCTGATCTGTAAGTAAAAGCTTGTTTTCTTACTGTGCTGTACAAGAGTGTTAAGACTTTGCAGTGAGTTACTAAATATATTTTCTTTTCCTTTTGCTGCAGATCCATCAGGGCACAGTTCCTGTTTCGTACACAGTGACAACTGTGGCTCCGCATGGGATACCACTTTGCACAGGCCAGCACATTCCAGCCTGCAGCACACAGCAGGTCCCAGGGTGCTCAGTGGTTTTCAGTGGCCAGCACCTTCCAGTTTGCAGTGTGCCTCCCCCAGTAAGTGGGTCTCTATAACTACACCAGCTTCAATCTCTTTTTCTAGTACAAATATAAAATGTCATATGGAGTCCTATATAGAGCGTCTAGTGAACACTTTCGGTGTTGGTATAATGTTTGTCTCTGCCAGCAGTGTGTAACTTTGCTTTTCCTGTGGTGTATTCTGTGACATGAGTAAGCCTGTGTGACGCCGAAACAAAACCCTTCATATGAGCCATCTATTACTTTAGGCTGCACATTGAAGAGTAAGGGTAATTTGTGTTTGTTGTGCCCGGGTACCATTTATCCCCATGAGAGGCAACAAGGTCTGCAGCATGCTGCTGGCTAGTCTGGAGTATTTGTGAGTATCAGTTCCTTACCTGTCAAATTGGTGAAAATCTGTTACAAAAGCTGGTGTGTATCCCTGAGGCAGCATGAGCGACAGTCTTTTTCTTCTCTTTAGTGGTAGTGTTAGTGGAACAAAGCAATCTCAGAGTCCAGAGACTGGAACGATACTAACATAGTAAATTCATCAAAGAAAAAGGCAGCATGTTTAAGACACAACAGAGAAAAATCTGAAACTGTATTGGGGCTTAGGGAAATCCATCCAACGCATACTAAAAATCTTACGCTATGCTTCGAATAGGTATGTTACCTGTGCAATTCATAAAATGTTTTGTAATTCAACAATGCAGTTGTCCTTTTAATACATATAGGAGTAAAGCTCTGATTTTTGTTTTGAATGTACAACAGTTAATCAAGTGTGTTGAGAGAGCAGATCCACTAGAAGTGAATATAAACAGTTATGTTTCTGTAGTGTCAGCAGGCACCCTGGCTCGTGGCGGGCACTGAACCCAGCTAGTTTAGGTACCCCAAGCCACTGCTACAAGGACAGAAATGAGAGATGAAGAACTGTTCTTTGCCCTTGGGACTTTGATCCCTTCAAGCCTTTAATGTGTCCTCTTCTGTGTCCAGAAGAGGAAAGAGACCTTGCCGCAGCCAGGGTGGTCTTTTAAAACCTTGGAGAGAGAGGGACGGGGGAAGGGGGAGGAACTGGAGCCAATGGGGAAAGTGTGTTGGGGGGAGAGGGGTGTAGAGAGAGAGAGTACAATCCGAGTTATAAAAACACCAACCACCCAGTGCAAAATAATAACTAAATAAACTACACAGTGCACCCCAACAGCAGACTTTATGCTTTCTTTTGTTAAAGCATAAAATTGAGGAATAGTTTTAAGTTAAGAGGGAACTCTGGAGGTTGTCTGGTGGTCACCTGTTGCAGTACCAACTTCTAAGTATGGAGATTTCACAACACCTCTAAGCTTCTGCTCCAGTGTTCGACTGTCCTTGTGATGAAGAATTTCCTCTGTATGTCTGCTTGAGTTTTCTTTGTTGCATCTTGGTCCCATTGGTCTTGTGCTCTTTCACTTTGCTTCTTGAGGAGGACTTGGATTCTTCCTGTCTACTCTCAGGAAGTAGTTAGATACAGGGGTAAGGTATTTGCTTAGTTTTCTCTTTTTAAAGAACAACAGCTCTAGTTCTGCCACCTCTTTGATGCAGTTTTCTCCAAGTCACTGGTCATCATGACTTTCACCAAGACCTGGTAATCGTGTTGTCATTGTCTGTTTGGCACTGGGACGCCCAAAACCGGGCCCAGGACTTGATATAAATGTCACAGTTTCTGAATGGAGGGGCAGAATCACTTCACTGGTTTCACCAGTTGCTTTCTTAGCCATGCAGCCCAGCATGCCATAGACCTTTTTGACTGAGTACACTGTGGGTGTTGGGTACATGTCCACCACAACCCCACTTTTTTTCCTAACTGTAACCAATTAGTCCCAGAGTGTCCTGATCCATGGAGTTACTCTTGTCCAGTGCTGGACTTCAAAGGACATTCGCCTTTGAGCTTCAAATAGTTCCGGTCGGTCAATTTCTCCAGCCTATAAAAATAGATCTCAAGGTAGCACATGTCCTCCAGCATGTCACCTTGCTCACCAGCTTCATTTGTGAACTTCGCAGTTTCCTTTTGTTATTTTCACAGTATTTGTCTCTCTCTCTGCATGTGTAAACAAATGCCATTTATTAAATACCTTCACGAGTTTTAAAAGTTCTTTGAAGACCAAGATGGCATCCAGAGGGACATGGACAAGCTTGAGAAATGGGCCCATGTGAAATCTCATGAGTTTTAATGAGACCAAACACAAAGTGTGCACGTGGGTTGGACCAGCACAGACTGGGGATGAACAGATGGAGAGCAGCCCTGTGAGAAGGACTTGGAGCTGCTGGGTGGGAGGCTGGACATGCCCCAGCCATGGGCACTCCCAGAGAGCCAGACGTGTCCTGGGCTGCAGCCAAAGCAGCGTGGGCAGCAGGGGAGGGAGGGGATTCTGCCCCTCTGCTCTGCTCTGGTGAGGCCCCACCTGGAACCCTGCATCCAGCTCTGGGGTCCCAGCACAGGAAGCACGGACATCAAAATGATCAGAGGGATGGAGCAACTCTCCTATAATGAAAGGCTGAGAGAATTGGGTTTGCTCAGCCTGGAAAAGAGAAGGCCTTGGGGTACTGTAATTCCAGTACTTTAAGGGAGCCTACAAGAATGGTGGACCAAGACTTCTTACAAGGGCATGTAGTGACAGAACAAGATGGGGAATGGCTCTGAACTGAAAAAGAGTAGGTTTAAATTAGGTATTAGGAAAAAAGTTCTTTACTATGAGGGTGGTGAGGCACTGGAACAGGTTGCCCAGAAAAGTTATGGATGCCACATCCCTGAAAGTGTTCAATGCCAGGTTGGATGAAGCTCTGAGCAATCTGGTCTAGTGGAAGGTATCCCTGCCCATGGCAGGGGGTTTGGAACAAAATGATATTTAAGGTGCCTTCCAACCCAGGTAATTCTATGATATGTCCAAACTGAAGAACATTTTTAAAAGTTTGTGTGAATAAACAGGTAATTGTCATTTCTTTCTGCTTGTAAGTTAGTGTTGCCTCATTTGCTCTAACTTTAAAAAGTGACATGGGCATAACACAAATGAAACATTTCCAAACATATATAGGAGCTGTGGTAGTCTTAACTACATAGAATCGTATTTCAGTGTTTCCCAAAGAATCTCATGTTTTGAAGAACACCTGCAAATTTGTTCTACCTGCAAATTTATCTTCAGCTATTTCAGAGGACAATTTTCAATTTAGTAAAATACAATAAAAGTGTATTATAACCATAGAAACACTTGCTTATGGTATTTGTTTTTTAGAAAAGCAATGTAGTAACTGAGGGAACAGAATAGTCAGCATTTAAATTAAAAATAGTAGTTGGATCAAATTAATCTGCTAGTATTTTGGTGCATTTGGAGGTTTATGTTTGGTCATGATCATAGCAAATTGAGATGATAGTTTCACCTCCACTACTGCAATCTAATTTTAAATTAATTCCTTTTACCATTTTATGCTTTTATAGTCAATATGTAAATGTATGCTGTGTGATACTACTAAGAGAAAAAAAGTGAGAGGTCAACATGGGTAATCTTTCTTTTCAAGATTTGATAATGAATATCTTAATTAAATGCTCTTGTAATTGGCAAAAGTGTAAAAGCAATGCCTGACATTCTCATAATGGATCAAAGCACAACAAAAAAAAGAGATTGCAGGTTCCTTGCTCCTCCGTATATAAAGGTGGAAGTAAAATTGAACAATGGGACAAAGTACATTCCTCTTCCCCTGCAGTGCCTTCATCATTTTATTGTTCAAACATTAGTGCCAAAAGTTGCTTTTGTATCAGGAATTTAAAGGGTGAGAGAAAAAGAGCTATTTCTTGTAGGATGTGTGACTAGGGAGCTGCTTTTAGAGCATAGGACTCACCCAAAAATGAAAGGAGCAAAATGAAGGAGAATATATGAATTATTCATAGTATATGAGAGGTCTTTAGGCACAGTCTGATAGCTGTGTCCTTCACATGCATCTAGAGCTTGAGGTGCTTGCAAGACCATTGCTTTGGCATGTTGTTTTGATGATATGTGGGAAAAATAAAATTAACTAGGATTACTGTAACTGCTTATCACTTAGGAG
>WEZZ01021082.1:1728-13936 GCA_013400585.1 Chloropsis cyanopogon
CCTCTAAGTTCCTCAATATTGTCCTTTACATAAGAGTCTCCTATGAATTTCAGATTCATTTCATCACTCCTCCTAATGCTTTCCCCTGAGAATTTGTTGAAACAACCCATCTGTCATTTCCATAGGAAAATTAAACATGAATACCAATATCAGCTTATACATTTAATGTCCTATTACATTCTCTTAAAATCCATTATGTATATAACTCACATCAGCTTTTAAAATATGTGTATGCTTATGACCTGCTTGGGAATTAAGACTAAGAACTGCTGAAGTACTGAGTGCTTTTCCTAATCATAAGAAACTGAAGGTAGATTCTAATCTTTAATATTAAATACTGTATTTTGCTACCAATATTAATCAGGTATATTTTTAGACTTTGATAACTTTCCCTCTTTCAGTTCTGTATGTGTTGCTATCTTAGTATAATATAAGACTTCAAAAAGTCTCACCTAAACTGTCCCAGAGCTTTGTTAACTTTGTTACCTTCTTAAACTCAAACTTTTGCAAACTCCAGTATGTTCTGAAAACTGCCTTCTCAGAAATATAACAAATACAATGGAAATATACTCATACACCTTTAATGGTTCTGCATTTGATTCAAAATGCAGTTTTGGTGGTGGTGGTGAGGGGTTTTAGAAATCTCCATTGCCCTTCTGATGTACCTCCTCCTTCAAGTCTCTTTGCCTATTTTTTTAGATATTAGCCTCTCACTGTTTTTCACATGCTTTTCATTGTTGAGAATAAAACAAAGAATGACCCTATATTTCTGTTCCACCACCAATTTTCCTTCATGGAAAAGACCCTGTTCCTTTTTTTAAAGCTGAGGTAGCTAATGAGGTACCAGACACATGGTGTGATTCTTGGGGCTGTTCTGTACAGTGCCAGGAGTTGGACTGCAATGATCCTTGTGGTTCCATACCAATTCAGGATATTCTATGATTCTATAATAGTTTAGATAAAAAAGCAACAACTCGTTAATTTTCAAAACTACTTCTACAATTTTCTTGCAACATTATGCAACTTCAGGAAAATAATTAGTTTGAATTTACAAACATGACAAAAGATACAGAACACATAATTTATAATCATACATTCAGTTAACAACTTTGAAGGAGTTGCTGCTGAACTTTTTATGGGTGGACGTTCTAACTTTCATAGAGCTGATATAGGGGTTTTTCTGAAACAAAGCAGAAAATGCAACCACCTTACAACAAAAATATAGCACTGATTCCTCCCTCTCCTCCATCATTTGGACATGATGAAACACTTGTGCACTCCCCCTGTGTCCTCATACATCTCTGACAGCTATTGTATGATGGGTGATTCCCGAGATCCACAGGACAGTGACATCCAGCTGACCCACTGATGTGACCATGAATGTTTATACAGGTCCTAAGCCACAGTCTTTCAGGGCAGAAGGATGTGTGGGAAGAGAACAGACATCACGACAGACACTGGTTAAATTCACTCCGATTAACTCAAGGGCCCAGCCCTTGCTAACAATCTGTAGTGTGCCACTCTTCCACATTAAGGAAGGGTTTTTCAAATTTGGGTAACATTTGACAACTTACTCAGTGAAGACTTTATTTTATAGATCAACAAGTCTTTCATGCAAGCTAATACTAAATGTGTGAGTATGTGGGTTTTCTCTGACTAAATGGCAGGTTCATGAGAGTTTAATTAATTTGGTAAGTGTCAAGCTGTTATTAAATCATGCTGCAAAACACTGTAAAAGCAGTTTTAGGATAGTATTCATTACCAGGATGTTTTCAATGGCAAGAATTAACATTTATGTTTTCAAATGAGGCTAATATAGGTGAAAATGTCAAGACATTCTGTATTAGTTCAGAACGGCTTTGCCTGTGTAATTTCAACACAGATGCACACTGTTTTGAAGCACATTTTAAGTATTTGTTTCATTTACAGTAAAATTCAATTAAAATTTCAGAGTCTGAATTCTGTCTAGATTAATAATCAGTGGATGAAGGAGAGGCAACTGCCATGATTCTATTCTTATAGATAGATAAAGAATAATAAACATCCCAGTTCAACAATTTCAAGATATCTGAATAGTTGGTAGCAACATTTAACAGGGTTTTGTGTCATGCATGGTCTGAGAGAAAAAATGAAGCCCTGAAAATTACCAGAAATATTTCTGAAAAAGTAAAAACAGGTAAGTCCTTGCTACCATATTAATTTATACAAATTAGTTCCCATTTCAAATGCCTAAACTGAAAAAAGCTAAGATTTCCAAAACATATCTACCATTTTGGCTGTTTGGCCACAATGAATGTGATAGGCTCTGAAAACTGAACAGAAATTACTCTTATTCACAGAACCACAAAACAGCTGAGGTTGGAAGGAACCTCTGGAGATTACCAGGTGCTCAAAGATACAGCAGATTGTCCAGACTTGTATCCAGTCTCCATCCAAAAATATGACCCCTTGGAGCTTTTCTACATAGACTGTAGTCAACTGCCAGGGGTAGTGTGGAGCATATGAAGCTCCAAGGGGTCACAGTCTGAGGCCAGCCAAGCCTTGGCAGTCTTTCCCCAATGTGCCACAGCTGAGCCCCTGGAAGGCAGCAAAACTCCCTAAACAACAGATGAGGTCAGAAAATGGGAGCTGCAGGCAACTGCTCACTACTTTTCCTTACCACTTCCTCCTGGTGCTTTTGTGGACCAGGTTTAGTTGGGTTTCGAGTTTCATTAAGAGTTCAGAGACAAAAGTATGTCCACACTGCAAGATTATGATCAATCATTGAGATGTAAATTCTACAGGTCAAGTGGTAAATTCTGCTGAATTTCAGAATTGTCAGTACATATATGCACAACAACTGTTTTCAAGGTATTTGTAAGATAATCCTTTTTTAATTAATCCTTGACTTACACACTCAACATGGGAATAAAAATGCTTAAAACAACTTAATCTTTGTCTACCTATTAACAAACTTCTGAGTGTCTTTTTGTCTCTGGAGTAATTTTTTTTACAGTCTTCAGGAATACCTTTTTTAAAAATTTTTACTTCTTCATATCTGGGGAACTGTTTTAGTTTCATATTTTCTGCCCATTCAAGCATAAATAAAATAATTTATGATTGTTAACTTAAGCAGCAATTCAACTATCTTCTTCATTCCAATTTCCGGGTCTTTAAAAATTCTGCAAACAAAGATGATGCCTTCATTGAACTATCAATCTAAAATGAGAATGCAGAACTGTATGCAATGTCTGTGAAATATTAAAGATGCCTCAGCCTTTTCAAAGCTTGAAGGAATTACCGGGTGAACAGATTATGAAAACTAATTTCAATAAAGAATATTATTATTTAAATTTTTTGAAACACTCAAGAAAATGTCCCCCCACACAAAAAAAAACCAAACTATAAAAGGTCAGAAGCCATCCTATTCTAAAGGACATATTGAAAAGATTAATTTCATTATCTGCTAATACCATAAAACCTTTAAAAAAATCAAAGAAACTTCAAGATAATACTGAATCCTTGAATGATTTGGGTTGAAAGGGACCTTAAAGATAATCTAGTTCCAACCCTCCTGGACAGGCAGGTATACCTTCCATAGACCTGCACAAACCCCATTTAACCTGGTTTTGAATATTTCAGGGATGGAGTATCCACTAGCTCTCTAGGAAATCTGTGCCAGAATCTCACCACTCTCTCAGGAAAGAATTTCCTAATATCTAACCAGACCTACCCTCTTTCAGTTTAAAGCCATTCCCCTTCTTCCTGTCCCTACATGCCCTTGTAAAACATCCCTCTCCAGCTGTCTTACTGGAAGGTCACAATAAGGTCTCCCCAAATGCCTTCTCATCTCCCAGCAAACAAGTCCAACTCTCTCAGCCTGTTTTCACTGGAGAGGAGCCTTGCAAACAATGTACACAACTTTTGTACCCAGTGATTCTATAAAAAATTCAATTGCCCTTGGTAGGAATAGGCCATGCTAACCAGGTCTTATGCTTACTGTGCAAGGCTCCAGTGCTGGCCTTCTAGATGTGTTACCAGCTTGTTAGGAGAGCTTGCTGTGTGAAGTGGAATTCAGTACCAGCTGTCTCCTGTTGTAATGTGATGATTGGGATAGCATGGGACAACAGCAACAGTCTTGAAAGTATGAGCACAGTTTGCAAAGAGAGGCCTGAGAGCTAAAACCAACAACCTGATGGTCATGTAATGGCCATTGAGAAAGGGCACAATTTAGAACAGGCAAGGCTGCTTGTGCTCTTAGGCAAGAAGTGATTATGCAGCAAAGAAAGACAATCAAGTGACACAATAAAGGTACCCTCTACAGCCTGGAAAATAAGTCCACCGATGTGTCACCCAGCCTGTAGGTCAGGAATTGAGGTAAAGGGCTAAAAAAATCATATGAAAGGAGAGCTCAGATTTGAGGGCAATGGTAGGGGTGAAAGAAGAGGCCTTCACTAGGTCCAGCTTTCCTTGTCAAAGGGCTCTCAGGAAATCTTGATTACCTCCATGTAGGTGACTATCAAGAACCTCAGCCACCAGCACCAGCTATGTGTCTTCAGCTTCATGGTACTGCATACTCTCAGCTAATTCATGACCGGAGTTTTAAAGAGTATGTACTTTGAATTTGCAGTTCTAATGAGAAACAATTACAAAGAACTATACATTAGTGATGTGTGCTGTTAATGAGTATAAATGTAGTGCAGATTTGTTTTACTGTTTAAAACCAGCCTCATTTACCCATCTTCCAAACATTACAATCAAAATCTCTATTTTTGTTATTGTTTATGTGTACGTATATGTAATAGTTTCATGTGATCTTTTTCAAAGAAAAATTACAGTGTCACACTGAAATTTTTTTTTTTTCTTACAGGATCACAGACCTGGTAACAGAAAGTCCATTTTCAGAGGGCACAGATTTCAACACAAAGTTATTTAGTACCAGAAGACTATTTTGACACACAAACATGATGTATCACACGCTTAGCACGGATTAGATGAGAATTCAATGAGATACTTCAAAATGTATCAAATGGTAAATTCTAATGTGTACCTCATGTCACTTCTATGTATGTGGTTATTTGAGTAATGAAAAGGTTTTTCCCATTACAGTGTTGCTGTGTACAAGACATAGTTTTAGGCCACAACATCTCTGATCTATTACTTGATCACTGAGGAGACAAAATAATGGCCAAATATCCAAGTGGGCACCTAGCATGAGGTGGGAGAGATCCTTCCCAAGTGTGCATAGTGTCTGCATTCACACACATCACATCTAAATTTATGCCTGGATTAAGAATTCAGTGGTTGGAAACCAAGCTTTACAACATAAGTTAAAAAATACCACCAAACTGAACCAAGCTAGACCAACAAAGGAACATAAAGGGAGTGATATTGGATACTGCAGACGGGATTTTCATTAACCTCAGTTTAAAGGTAATACCATATTTCAACACTATAAAGAAAAATCTTCATTGTATTTGAAATCGTTAAACATTGCCTTGCGAATATTAGATAAATGAAGAGACTAAATAAAAATCTACATTAGTATTTTTCTATCATTGTTCTTTTCACCTCAAATGCATTTAATTTAGTTTTTCTCTTCTTATGTTTCAATACTTGAGATAATTCCTTAGACAATATTTTTAATGTATTTACCAGAAAAAAAAAGTCTTTTCAAATTAGGTACACTCCTACCTGATTAAGCTTCTTCCATAGGCTGAGAACAGGAGAAAGTTCTGTAGACCATATTTCTCTGTCAAATTTGCAGCCAGCAGTTACTGACCTACTCAGGATCCGAAGCTGTGAAATGACCTGAGTGATAAGAATACAAATACACTCTTGAAAAAGGATAAACAAACTTCTTTTAGTACAAAAATGCCATACACTAGCAAATACTCTTCAATTTATCTATGAACTATCCTTTCCTACATAGTTAATTACTGATCATGATCTGATCAAAACACAAACAATATCCATACTCAAGTACAAAACATCCTTGAACTTCATTCATATTAAACCACAAAAAAACCCTACCTATTTTCTTATCACAGTAATTGTCTTTGTTCAATTATAATTTAAAAATGAATGAGGTGCATAATTAACTAAAAAGCCTCTTTTCCACAAAATTTCCACAAAACTCAAGCTCTGCCTTTAACTAGGCTCAAGCTCTGCCTTTAATGAGGCTCCGTCTGTAATTAAAAATTTAAGGGAAACAAACCCCCAAAATATGTTACTAAATACATACAATAACTATCAGGGACCAAAACTCAAGACAATTATAGGAAATTCAATCTGATCTGACCAGGATCTCTCATTTACATATTCATGCTACCTCAACATATTTAAACACATACCTATTAAAAAAAAAAAACAACATGAAATTAAAAACATAACTGCAAACCTTCCAGAAAGAAGGGGAGCTTCTAGTTCATTAGGTCCAACTGCCATTTATTGTTAGCAACTCTAGTATAAAGTTCACAAATCAACTGATAAAATACATACATACATTTGGAACAAAGGCCACTGAAATTAAAAGTCTTCATTGATATTGCAATCTGTCCCTTAAACTGTATATAAACCCTCTGGTATTTTTGAGGCATTTTCATTAAATTTTTGTTATTTTTCACAGTGTATTTCTCGCAAGGCATGTTAGAGAAGAACCTATTAATTCTCTCCTCTTTCGCTTGACAATAAATTAAGCTTCATAGTAAAAATGTATTAATCATTCAGAAGGTCTGGATTATTTAATTGTAACACAGACTGAGGGAGAAAGTCAAGTTGTTTCTACTGGGATTTGGCTTATTTTCTAGTCTTGAAAGATGTGCAATGATGAAGTGCTTTCTTTGGTTTTTTTTTCATTTTCTTTCACTGAAGCAAACCTCTTCTTATTTTTCAGCCTTGACAGGGACTATGAAGCACTACAAGATGATAGTACACCAAACCATCATTTTAATTCTATAAACAAGCACTGACCATGAGACTGTGGTTTAAAATCCTTAGAGAATTTTGTAAGGCCAGTAGTAGATACACAACCTCAGAATGCAGGAGAGTAGATTTCAGCATAGTCAGAGATCTTTTTAGCAGGAAGCAGCTGGCAGTTTTGGAAGGCAAAGAGGGGCCAAGAGAACTGGTCAATCCTCAAGAAAAAATTTTCTAGACACAAAACCAGTCTTTCTGATGCAGAGGAAACAAGAATGATAAGCAAGTCAAAGAACAATCATGACAAAGGATCATCATGGATGTAAACGAAGTTGGTGACCTCAAATCCTAGAATATGCTGAGTTGGAAAGGATCCAAAGGGATCACTGAGATGCAACTCCTGGCTCTGCACAGGACATCCTCAAGAGTCACACCATGTGCCTGAGAGCATTGTCCAAATGTTTTCTGAACTCTGTCAGGCTGGTGCTGTCACCACTGCCCTGGGGAGCCTGTTCCAATGCCCAACCACCCTCTAGGTGAAGAACCTTTTCCTGATACCCAACCTGAACCTCTCCTGACACAGCTTCAGGCCATTCCCTCAGGTCCTGTCACTGGGCACCACAGAGAAGAGATCAGTGTCTGCTCCTCTGTTTTCCCTCATGAGGAAGCTGGAGACTGCAATGGGGTCTCCCACAGAAGATGGGCTCAAGGATGGACTACCCAGCAGGGGTAGAAAGACATGGCTCAATTGTGTTAGAATCAAGGTAAGGAAAGCCAAATCTCATCTGGGTTTAAAAACAGCAGTGTATGCAAAGGCCTAAAAGGGCTTCTGGCAGTATTCTAGTAGCTAAAATGAAAACAAAATACAAGCTCTTTATTGCTTCTGTAACATCTCACCCTCTCATTCTCATAACTTAATTTTAAACTTTCATAATCCTTTGTGTGCCCCAGCTATTGTGTATATCAAAAAAGACTGTTGTTTAATTTAGCGAAAAATTAATTTCTCTGATGAATGTTTTGATCATAGTATCTTTATCATTCCTGGTATTCTTCCTCATTTTCACTCTGCACATATGCAAATGTTCTGACAAGCACTACAGATAATAAACACACATTTGTGCCTTCCAGATATCATTCTTTTAGTTATAGTTTTGTATCTTTTAATTTGGTTTTGGGTAGTTGCCTGCCATCATTTGCTAAGCAATAAAACACATTTATATGAAATACACTTTAACTGGTAATTCAGTATGTAATTCAGTACTTCATATAAACTTGCATATAGTGCATACAATAAAGCTGAAAAATGTTTATATGATTGCTTTGTGAATATGGGGGATTGAAAACATTAACTCTGGTATTCATTTCCAAAGCGCCTTTAGAGGTATAAACATGTATCTCCATACAGCTGAAAAGATTTTGAGAAGTAGTGACTGCAAGATCAAGTAATTAAAGTATTTTTCTAACTCTACTGTATAGGTTTAGCTGCCTTTTACTGATTTTCTAATTATAAAACTTGTCAATATACTTCAAATAGGAAATACAGTATCTATTCTTTATTTCAATTTTTTTCTCTTCAGTGTGCATATATGTTTCTGCTTTGTGTATTTCATCAGAGCAATTAAAAATATGAGTTATCATTATCAAAAATTAAACACTTAAATTAAAAGTACAGAATCAAAAGAAATCCAGTTTTAACTCTCTGTGTTCTAGAGTACTTAACATATAATGATCATCAAATGTTCATGGAACATCTTTAACTCTTTACAGTTCATCCCATTTCTTTTCTCAGGTATAGCAGGTATGATGGTAGCATAATTTACTCCTAAAGTTTCCATGACAGCACAGTTTTCAATTCACTGTAATTTTTTTTTTAATTAATGGGTTGGGCTTAAACTTTTTGTACTGGTGGCTCTTTCATCCTGAATATTTTTTCAAAATTTTAACCTAGAATAGTCATTCACATTCAAGACACAGATGAAAATACATTTGATTAATGTCAAAATACTCAAGTTAACCTCACCTTTGAACTGCTTCAACACCCCAAACTTTTGCTAATGGACTGTAAATTTGATAGCAGGACATCTGTCCAAATTTAGGAAAGAATTACAGATTGTAAAACAGTAACATATATTACTACTTAAGTATGATTATGAATTTGATATTAGAACTTGAATGGTGTAAGTATTTCATTCTCCAAATCCCAGTGAAGCTCCTTACAGGATTGACCATTCTATGCTATTTTGAATCAGCTAAAGCTTGAGAAAATGTTTACTTAGTACTCTTAAATCAGTCTTTTTCTCGTTGTTATGAAAATGAAAATTTATTTTTTTAAATAGGATCATAGAACAATTAATGCTAGGAAGAACCTAAGGAGGTCTCTAATCTAATCTCCTGTTGGAAGCAGGATGAGCTTTAAAATCAGCCCAGGTTGCTCAGGGCTTTATCTGGTTTTGAAGAATCTCAAGTACAGAAACTGAACAACCTCTCCGGATGACCTCTTCCACTGCTTCACTACCCTAATAACAAAAAGGTTTCCTGTAATATCAATCTGGACCTTTCTTGTTTTGGTTTATGTCTTGTAAAAATAAGAGTCAAATGCATGGACTGGACAAAGAATGTGTTAATACAGGGAAGGACCTAAAAAAAACCATGAGTGCGATATATCACCCTATTAGAATTCTCAGGGGTATCACAGAAGTGTCCAAGGGATTGTGGTATGTTTGCAGTTGCTCCATGTAAGTGTATTCACCTCCAGGCAACAGAAATAAGTTCTGAGTTGGAAGGGAAACTGGATTTAAAAGAAAAAGGATTATCAGGAATACATGTCTAGGGGTAATATGAAAACCAAAGCAACAGCACAGGAATGAACACACAGACTGGATGAGTACCTAGAAGGAAGGAGGCCTTGGTTCAGATGACGAAGGGAATATGATTAGGAATCTGTGTTTAAGAAGATGAAACAACTCTTGGTTTGAAAGAGAGCACTGTACACAGTCACATTAGGCAAGCACAAACTCACCAATCCTTAGGCAGTTATTTAAAGCTTGCTTAAAACTTACTTAAAAATATTGTGACTTTAGCCTCCCTAAACAATCAGTAGACAGATCTTAAGTGGGATAACTTGCATTTGAAAGGTTCTCTTATTGAGCACATAGGAAAACTAAGCTCCTTACATAGGTACCTCAGATAGATGGGTCTATGCTGTGGAAATTAGAATGAGGATTTTAATTTAACGTCCTGGAAACCTAGCTACAAAGCTTGAGAAAAATTCAGTTTCTCTCAATGTACTATATATACAATACCATCAGGCCAACCTGTAATCAACTTCAAAACTTACTCTATGTTAAGCTTGCCTTAAACATGATGTTTCTATTAGCGTATAGCGAGATCAGAAGTGACCAACACAGATGCTCACATCTAGGTCTGTGGAATGATGTCCTTTGCACTATAACCCAGGTATGTACTTAAGAGTACTAACAAAACTGAAAATTTAATCATAGATCTATAATACAGGGTACTCAAAGTAAGAGTACTTTTACAATACCTAACCTTTGAATGTTCTCCTTTGTTATTGCAATGTATTCTTTTTATATATTACACAGTAAAAGCTCTTATATGTTGTGCTAATTCACACCAAATGCAAATCTGAATATTCTGAATAATGAGAAGAGTGAAGAAATCTACCATTAAGCAGGAAAACAGTACCTTCATTAAAAATATGAGAGGGATTTTAAAAGGGGTAATAAAAATATAAAAGCAATCACCCATAATGGTCTGTTTAAAGAGGGGCAAGAAGATTATTCAGAATCACAATTCTTTGTAGAATCTGTCTGTTTTAAGTAAGGTTAACTAATCATAACAGTATTTACACTAAAAAATCAATAGAGCAATTTATTTGTGAACCATGCATCTAATACTGATGAACAGCCTACAGAAACTGCTACCAAGTATTTTCTCTATTCTTAGTGGAAAATTCATGCACTGCATGTTTTTTTCTGAGTTATCAGCACAGAAAAATACAAATTGCATATATTAAGAAAGGTGGGGTGGTCAAACTAAGAATGTCAATATTTATTTACCTAGGTATTAAATTACTTGTGCATCTCAGCTTTTTAATCTATTACATATTTTTGGGTGCATCTACAGACATATGCTGCTATGATTTTGACCAGCACATTAGGGTAGAAAACACGTGCATCTAGAGAAATTATGAGAGATAATGAATGAAATGGAAAGCTATAAAGATAATGAATGTTCCCATGCAACTTGCTATGGAACTACTAAAAAGTCATGTTTTACCTGAAAATTAAAATTCATGGAAAAATAAAAATGAGGAAATGTCAAGATTTTAACTTTTCCTTCTCTAAAACTTAGACAACAGATTTCTAGGAACACAAAAACTATTTCTGTTCTTTACTCATGCACAAGATGAAGGTCTTGCTTTCAGTCATTTACAACTACTGCAAAAAATGCTACTTCACAAATACAATATATAATAAACACAGACTTACATCTAAGTCTTGTATTCATTTCAGAATCAAATCAAATTTTATACACAGTATTAAGACTTGTAAAAGAGGAAAGTAATACAGTCAAAAATATCTTGTGAAATTCTGTCAGTGAATTAAAAAAATATCAGATCAATCATTTCTGAGCTCAATATGATTACTGTTCTAAGAATGCAAAGCTGGAAAGATTTGCTAGTCAGATAACTGGTGTTTTTTTTCAAGATTATGGAACATATAAAAAAGAATTTTTATTTTTGTACAAAAATCGAGCGAAGCCCTCTCAGTAAATCTACAGATGTCAAAGCAGATACTCTACTGCCATCTACCAGTTTCAAAAGGACATCTTCCTAGCACAGAAACCACTTCTATGATCCATTTCTCTGAATGAAACAATACATCCCATTACACAGCTGTTCAAGGAGATATTTCTGGTTTTATAAGACTTTACAGCTCAAACTAAAATATGAAGCTATAGCTTAATTACTTTGGTAAATGTTGTGAAAGTTCTAATCCCGTGCAGTGCAACTGTGTCACAAGAGGGAGCAGGCTTGTGTGTGACATCGCTTCTGCCAGAACCACGTGCTTTCCATACTGTTTCTCACAGCTTGGCTGCTGTTGATGCCTTTTGAAGGCTGACCTAGAACAGAGGCTAGACAGAGCTAAGGAATAAAGTAGGTATTTATTAAAAGGCCTCAATGGATACACTTTGGGCAGTACAAGAGCCCAGCAAGGGCTACACCCAAGATGAACCCAAAATGGTCACAAAATGGACGACCGGTCAAAGGTCTCTCACTTTTATAAGT
>WEZZ01021084.1:18117-39213 GCA_013400585.1 Chloropsis cyanopogon
TGGGAACACAGGGATGAGCTGGGCTGGGAATTTGGGGAATTGGGGAACACAGGGATGAGCTGGGCTGGGAATTCAGGAATTTGGGAGCACAGGGATGAGCTGGGCTGAGAATTCAGGAATTTGGGAACACAGGGATGAGCTGGGCTGGCATTTTACAGATCCCTGGGTCCCCCCCAGAGCTCCCTGAGGAGCACCTGCCCCTGGAAGTGCTGGGTTTGCTGAGGGTTTCGTGGATCTCTTGAGGGTTCATTGGTTTATTGAGAATTAATTGATTTATTGAGGGTTCGTCAATTTATTAAGAATTCATTGATTTAATGAGGGTTTGCTGATTGAGTACTCATCAATTTATTGAGGGTTCCTTGATTTATTGAGGGTTCACTGATTAATTGAGGATTTGTAGATTTATTGAGGGTTCATTGATTTATTGAGAGTTCATTGATTAATTGAAGGGTTCCTCAATTAATTGAGTGTTCACAGATTGAGGGTTCACTGTTTTATTGAGGGGTTCACTGAGTAATTGAGGATTCACTTATTTATTGAGGAGTTCATTGACTAATTGAGGGTTCATTGATTTATTGAGAGGTTCACTGATTAATTAGGGGTTCATTGATTAATTGAGGGTTTGTTCCTTTATTGAGGGTTCACTGATTTATTGAGGGTTCTTCCTCATAGGGAAAATGTCAATATCCAGTAAAAAATCCACTGTCTTGTTGAGCAAAGGCATTTGAAGTTCATTAATGGAACTAAATCTGGCTTTGGGCTGTACAGCAACCAGGAAAAAAACAAAAATTCTGCTGAAAGCACTGAAAAAATAGGAATAAATGGAGATGAGCAGGCTGGTGTGGGGGAAGGTTCCCTGCCCGTGCAGGGGTGGAATGGGATGAGCTGGGAGGTCCCTTTGGAGTTTGGGGCTCCTCGGGATCTTTCTGGATCTCCCATTTGGTCTTTGCTGAATCCCCCGTCCTGGGGCAAACAACAGAGCATGAAAGGATTTCACGTGGGCAACAAAATCTGCCTTTTCCACCCATTTCTGAGCTCCTTCCAGAAATCCCACTTTGCGTGGGGGCCGGGGTCATCTGCTGAGCAAACGTAGGCAAATCTCACCGAGCTGCTTCCCTGGCTGAATCATGGCTCCAGTTTCAGCATGGAAACCGTTCCAGGCATGAGGAAATTCTCTATTCTGGAGCAGGCTTTTTTATTTTCCCATCCCCTGCCAGTCCCTGGCAAGCTGAGCGCACGTGGGAAAGGCACTTGGGTTTATTTGGGGCTGGAGGAAATCCTGACTGCAGGGGGTTAAAGTCCAGCAGGACACGTGGAAGGGGAGGAATGGGAATATTTGGAATATTGGTCATCTCCAGTTGTGTTTCTGCTCCTGGGTGGAGCTGCCCAGAGGAGGGGTGGGGATGTTTCCACGAGAAAAGGATTTTTCCTTCTGGACTGGGTCAGAAACATCCAAGGCAGCAGTGAATAACCTGGCAGGATTTATAAATTCAGGGGTTTGGGGAAAGGAATTCCTGAGCAGGACGAGGAGGTTGGAGGGAACTGGGAATGTTTTCATGTGGGAATGGCTCCTGTGGCCCTGCAGGAGGAGTTGCTTCCGGGCAGTCCCAGAAATCAGGGAAAAACCCAAACTATGGGCAGAGAGGGAAATCCCAAATCCCGGGCAGAGGGGGAAATCTCAAATCCTGGGCAGAGAGGGGGAAATCCCAAACCCCAGACAGAGAGGGGAAAATCCCAAATCCTGGGCAGAGAGGGAAATCCCAAATCCTGGGTAGAGAGGGAAATCCCAAATTCTGAACAGAGAGGGGGAAATCTCAAATCCCAGGCAGAGAGAGGGAAATTCCAAACCCTGGGCAGAGAGGGAAATCCCAAACCCTGGGAAAAGAGGAAAATCCCAAATCCCAGGCAGAGAGGGAGAAATCCCAAACCCTGGGCAGAGAGAGGGAAATCCCAAACCCTGGGCAAAGAGAGGGAAATCCCAAATCCTGAGCAGAGAGGGGGAAATCCCAAATCCCAGACAGGGAAATCCCAAATCCTGGGCAGAGAGGGAAAAGAGCTCCCTCTGGTCCCGGGGCTGCTGGGTCAGAGAGGGGAATTCAGCCCCGTTTGGGACTTTTGGAGCTTTGTTTTTCTGGTAGCACAAAGTGTAAAAAGTTGTGTTCAGACACTCGGGAAAAGTCTTGGCACAATTTATTGCCAGATTTATTTGCATTTCTCATGAGTAACTCTCTTTGTTGAGGATACTTTAATTTTTGAGTTTTTTTTTTTTTTTTTAATGCAAAAAGAATAATGCTGCTCACTTTTAATAATTCTTAATTTGAAGGAAAAAAAGTTCAGAGCTGACAGTTTTTCACTGGTTTAAGATCTCATTTTAACGTCTAAATTATCCTAATCAGTTTTGAAATACTGACTCATCCCTGCCTGCTGCTGTCCAGATCTCCTAATGTGTTCTGACAACAGCACTGTGTTTATTTCAGAGAAGAATTTAATGTTTGTTCCTAACTTTTTTTTCCCCCCTCCTTTCTTTTTCATTTCTATTATTGTCATAAAAAGATTTAAAGTCCCTTTTGGCCTCGCGTGCGGAGCATAAAACACAAAACCCTTCCTGAAAGGTAATTTTCCAGGAATGAAAAGCACAAGAATTGTGTGTCAGGCTTTGCTCTTCTGTCATTTGCTGCTGCTCCAAACCAGCTTTTTTTTTTTTTTTGGCCGGCTCTGAAGGGCCTGAACCCCAAATTCTGTCATGGAAAACCTCAGGGATTTGCAATCAGCCCTTGGGAAAGCTCCAGCAGCTTCTGGGGGATGTGAATTCCAGTTAGGGCAGCACAGAGGTGATCCCAAGGAAGGGGAAATGAGGTAAAATTCTGAGTATTGAGGGCGCTTTAGAAGTTCCTGCAGGTAAATGGGGAAAATGTTATTTATCTGGGAATGTCCTGCAGCCAGGAATTCAGGCAATTCCACGTGTAAAACACAGACATGTCTCCGAGTGTGAGGGGATGGGGAATCGTTCCTGCTCGGATTTTCAAAGGAAAATGCCGAAGGGCAAAGATGCACCTGGATTTACCTCGTCCTCTGAGAGGTTTTCACCACTCCCAGCCCCAAAATCTCCCAAAAAAAACCAGACCACACAATCCAAGTACAACCTGCCAGGAGTTCCTCAGGTGGATCTGGGGTTTGGGGTGGAGAAGCTCAGGGTTCCTCGAGGTGGATCTGGGGTTTGGGGTGGAGAACCTCAAGGTGTTCCTCAAGGTGGAGATCCTCAGGGTTCCTCAGGGTGGATCTGGGGTTTGGGGTGGAGAACCTCAAGGGCTTTCTCCAGGTGGATCTGGGGTTTGGAGTGGAGAACCTCAGGGGGTTCCTCAAGGTAGATCTGAGGTTTGGGGTGGAGAACCTCAGGGTTCCTCAAGGTGGATCTGGGGTTCGGGGTGGAGAAGTTCAGGGTGTTCCTCAAGGGGATTTGGGGTGGAGAACCTCAGGGGGTTCCGCAAGGTGGATCTGGGGTTCGGGGTGGAGAAGTTCAGGGTGTTCCTCAAGGGGGTTTGGGGTGGAGAAGCTCAGGGGGTTCCTCAAGGTAGATCTGAGGTTTGGGGTGGAGAACCTCAGGGTGTGGATCTGGGATTTGGGGCTGGAGAACCTCAGGTGCTCCTCAAGGTGGATCTGGAGTTTGGGGTGGAGAACCTCAGGGTGTTCCTCAAGGGGGTTTAGGGTGGAGAACCTCAAGGTGTTCCTCAAGGGGGTTTGGGGTGGAGAACCTCAGGGTTCCTCAAGGTAGATCTGGGGTTTGGGGCTGGAGAACCTCAGGGTTCCTCAATGGGGGTTAGGGTGGAGAACTTCAGGGGGTTCCTCAAGGGGGTTTGGGGCTGGAGAACCCCAGGGGGTTCCTCAATCCTCCGCCCTGGATTTCAGTGGGGCTGGCATTTCCTCCGCTGTGCCCTGCCCTAAATAGCAAATCCAGCGGAAAGGCTCGGGGTCACTGGCAGCTCTCCAGCTGGGCGATCCTCACGGACCCAGCTGCTGCTCTGCCTCCACCCCAGGGCTGCCGGAGCCTTGCTGGCAGCCCGGCATTCCCAAGCCTCTCCGAAATCTTCCATTTTTTGTTATTTCCTCCGAAACTCGGGTTGAACAAAGCCTGCAGGGACGCGGCGTCGCTCAGGATTGACAAGATGGAAATTGGCATCAACGCTGGGGAGTAAAGCGCTGAAAGTTGTGATGATGTTTGATAAAACACCCTGGGAAGGGCTTGAAAGCGCCGCAGTCGTTCGGAGGTGATGTGATTTCCCAGCACAGCTCGGGGAGTGTTTGCACACTGGATTTAAAAGAAATAAAACAATGTTCTGGTTATTCTGCCATCTCCTAGACCTGGGAAAGGTTTAGCTTTCCTTCACAGCACCACAACCTCCCTCTCACCTGCCTTAATTTCCTTGCTTTGGGTTCAATCACCTCCCTCGAGCCCTCATTCCCTCCATCCTGACACGTGTGCTGTTATCCTCACTGGGTGTGGTTAGGCTTAGGCTTAGGGTTAGGTTTAGGCTTAGGCTTGGGGTTAACCCTGAGCTCGGTGCTCTCTGATCTTCCTGCAGAAATCAGCCCCTTCCCACTCACGTTCGTCTCTTTCCTCTGAATTTGTGCCAAACCCCACAAAGCGCTGAGATAAACCCCAGAGATCCGTGGGAGCGTTCCGGGTGTGACAGCAGCCAGGAGGATTTGCCGGGGTGGGATTGCTCCACAGGCAAAGCTCCGCTCCAGGGCCTCTGGAATTCGGGAACTGAGGGACCTGGGTTTGTCCCCTGCTCAGGGAATGCCCTTGGCCCCGCTGGCAGCTGGGGATCACAACACTGAGAGGATGTACAAGAGCTGGAGACTTCTCCCTTCCCATCCTGCAGCCTCTGAGCCCTCAGTTCCCCACCTTTGGGCAGCTTTCTGCTGATTTCGGTGCTGTTCTGTGGCAGCTCTTACACTTCAATTATTTGATTTTCTTTTCTGTGTGTGTGTGTCCTTGCTAAGCCCAACCTGGCAACTCTGCAGGCGCTCCTGGAGTAAAACTGATCCTAAATAAAAACTGGAGTAGAATCAATCCTAAATAAAACCCGGATTAAAACTGATCCTAAATAAAATCCGGAATAAAACCGATCCTAAATAAAACCCGGAATAAAACCGATCCTAAATAAAATCCGGAATAAAACCGATCCTACATAAAACCTGGAGTAAAACCGATCCTACATAAAACCTGGAGTAAAACCGATCCTAAATAAAACCCGGAGTAAAACCNGAGCTGGAGACTTCTCCCTTCCCATCCTGCAGCCTCTGAGCCCTCAGTTCCCCACCTTTGGGCAGCTTTCTGCTGATTTCGGTGCTGTTCTGTGGCAGCTCTTACACTTCAATTATTTGATTTTCTTTTGTGTGTGTGTGTGTCCTTGCTAAGCCCAACCTGGCAACTCTGCAGGCGCTCCTGGAGTAAAACTGATCCTAAATAAAAACTGGAGTAGAATCAATCCTAAATAAAACCCGGATTAAAACTGATCCTAAATAAAACCTGGCATAAAACCGATCCTAAATAAAACCCGGAATAAAACCGATCCTAAATAAAATCCGGAATAAAACCGATCCTACATAAAACCTGGAGTAAAACCGATCCTACATAAAACCTGGAGTAAAACCGATCCTAAATAAAACCCGGAGTAAAACCAATCCTAAATAAAACCAGAGTAAAACCGATCCTAAATAAAACACAAAGCTGATTTTTCACTCCAGCAGTAAAACGAGGTGACAGAAAACCCATGAAAAACGCGAATTTTCCTCTGGTTGCCTTTCAGGGAATGAGAACAGCGAGGCGCTGCCCGAGTCCATGCCCTCGGCCCCGGGGACGCTGCCCCATTTCCTGGAGGAGCCGGACGATTCCTACATCATCAAGAGCAACCCCATCGTGCTGCGCTGCCGCGCCGTGCCCGCCATGCAGATCTTCTTCAAGTGCAACGGCGAGTGGGTGCACCAGAACGAGCACGTGGCCCACGAGAGCCTGGACGAGGCCACAGGTGAGGCAGGAGCTGCTCCCGGGCGGGTCCCATGGGAACCCCGGCGCTGCCCCGCCAGGAGCTCTGAGGGCACCGGGGATCATCTCCTTCCCTTTGCAGCGGGAGCTGGAAACAGGGAAACTCGGATTTATGGGATTCCTGCTGGGGTGGAACCTGGGGTTTGCCCTAGAAACAGATTTTGGGGGATTTTTGTTGAGTTGGAACCTGTGGTTTGCCCCAGCCCCAGTTTTTGGGGGATTTTTGTTGGGTCGGGCCCTGGAGTTTTCCCCAGCCCCAGTTCTTATAGGATTCCTGCTGGGTTGGAAGCTGGGGTTTGCCCCAGCCCCAGATTTTAGGGGATTTTTATGGGGTTGGACCCCAGAGTTTGCTCCCAGCCCCAGTTCTTATAGGATTCCTGCTGGGTTGGAAGCTGGGGTTTGCCCCAGCCCCAGATTTTAGGGGATTTTTGTTGTGTTGGACCCCAGGAGTTTGCCCCCAGCCGCAGTTCTTATGGGATTCCTGCTGGGTTAGACTCAGGGGTTTGTCCCCAGCCCCAGATTTTAAGGGATTTTTATGGGGTTGGACCCCAGAGTTTGCTCCCAGCCCCAGTTCTTATAGGATTCCTGCTGGGTTGGAAGCTGGGGTTTGCCCCAGCCACAGATTTTAGGGGATTTTTGTTGTGTTGGACCCCAGAATTTGCTCCCAGCCCCAGTTCTTATGGGATTCCTGCTGGGTTGGANAAACAGATTTTGGGGGATTTTTGTTGAGTTGGAACCTGTGGTTTGCCCCAGCCCCAGTTTTTGGGGGATTTTTGTTGGGTTGGAACCTGGGGTTTGCCTCAGCCCCAGTTCTTATGGGATTCCTGCTGGGTTGGAAGCTGGGGTTTGTCCCCAGCCAGAGATTTTAAGGGATTTTTGTTGTGTTGGACCCCAGGAGTTTGCCCCCAGCCGCAGTTCTTATGGGATTCCTGCTGGGTTGGACCCTGGGGTTTGCCCCAGCCCCAAATTTCATGGGATTCCTGCTGGATTGGCCCCTGAAGTTTGCCCCCAGACCCAGTTTTTATGGGATTTTTGTTGTGTTGGACCCTGAAGTTTGCCCCCAGCCCCAGCCAGGGCAGGCATTGGGGTGGGAATAACCTGAGCAGGAGAAATCCACCGTGTCCGGTGCGTGTGGAAGAGAAGAGAGGGAGAAGGGTGAGATTTGGGAGTGATCAGAGATGTTATCAGCTCCAAGCAGAGCCTGTGGCTTCCCTCATTTAGCTGATAAGTATTGCAGGCCAATTTAACGCTGTGGCTCCACAATTCTGGTTGTTATTGCTTTCTCCCCTCTCCCCTCCCAGCATTGCTAGGCAACCCCCAGCCTTGGCAGCAGCACTCTGTGTACAACACCTTCTCCAGCAACACAAGAAATTCCTTTTTTAGAGGCAAAAATGCCATTTAAAAAGAAGTTACACCTCTTAAAGTAGTGCTTGGCATTCTTTTGAAGTGACACATTCTGAAGAAGTTTCGTATTAGAGGGGTTTTTTTTTGCAAATGCTAATCTGAATGAATTTTAATTTTTGCAGTTACCTTTTCAGAAATAATTTAATAGGCATAACCTTTACTTCTAAAGGCACTGCTGAATCACTATGGGAGAAATGTCGTCCCTAAACGCTTTCCTTCCATATGGTTACAGAAAATCTCTCTGTGAGTGCTGCAATTATGTTTTCTAAGCTTTGGGTTAATAACAGAACAAACCAAGATTGGTAACACGGGGTGGGCTTTGAATGACATCGGTGACACTGAACAACAGGATCGTGGAATGGGTTGGGTTGGGAGAAAATTCATCTGGTTCACGGGCAGGGCCAGCCCCCCTGACCACAGACACGCTGCAGGGCCGGGTTTAGCCCGAAGGTCTGGATCAAAACCCGCTGCAGGGCAGTGCCCAGGTGTTCCCGAGGTGCCACAATGGTCCTGAGGGCACGAAAATGCAGGGAGGGGCAGCACTGAGGGGAATTCTCTCACCACGATCCCATCCACAGTTGGTCCGGAGCTCTTCCCCAGCCCGGGGGAGCAGCAGCTGCTGGGTTTGGCACTCATGGGCAGTGCCCTCGTTTCTGGAGTGCAGGGTCTGCTGGGGAAAACTGCTCTGGGATTTGTGCCAAAAGCCGGGATTTTGGTTCCAGGGGATTCTGGGGCCTCACTGCACTGAAAGGTCTGACCCTGTCCATCCTTGTGTGGGATCCACATCCTGAGAGGTTGTGGAGAAGTGGTGGGAAACAGCAACCAGAGCCCAGGCTGGGGAGATGTGGCGCTGAACAGAGGGAACGTGTCTGAGCTCCTGTGGGAGCTCCTGGCAGAGGGGCTGCAGTGGCACCCAGGGGTGTCCCAGGGAGGGAACCCCCACGGGTGGGCTTCATCACCATGATGGGCATGGTGATTTTGGTGAATTTTCGTGATTTCGGTGAATTTTCATGATTTTGGTCGTGTAGGGGAGGAGTAAAAACCCCCGAGTAGCCCAGGAGTGTCTGTGAGGAGCAGCAGCAGGACAGGGAGGGTTCTGCAGGATCCTGGGGATGTCTGGAAGGCTTTGCCTGGAGTGTCCCTGCAGGGCCTTGCTGCTCTGCCTCTGCTTTTCCTGTTTATTCCCAAGAGTGGCAGAGCAGGGACTTTGTTCTCTGTGCTCTGCCTCATCAAGGGAGAGCCGTGGATGCTGCTGTGATGAAAGTGTGGTAATTAGGGGCTGATTAATTTCCCTCTGCTGCATTTCCTGCACGCTCCAGAACCCGCCCGGATGTTTCAGGTTGGGGTTCAGCAGAGGCTCAGCCCCGCTCGCAGAGTTCCCTTGTCTGATAACTGGAAGGATTACAGCAATAACTGCTGTCAGTGTTTTTCTCATTTAAACAAATAAAGCTGACAAATGCCGAAGTTCTCTGCAGCTCCGTTGTGTTTAGAACACGGAGAGCAATTATTCATCTGCTGCCAGCACCGGTCTGTGCAGCTCGAGCATCCAGCAGAGCCCATTAGCATTTCAGTGCCACAGCCAGCACTTGATATTCTGCACGGCTCTACTGTAAAACAAAAGATGATGGTTCTAATTTGCACAATAATTTAAAGGGCCGGGCTGGGCGCTTATTGGAGTTATTGGAGTCGCAGGTGAAATGTCGCTGTGCTTTAGGAGGTGCCTGCTCTGATTTGCACGGATTTTCCACCCGGTGTCACTCCCCATGAACGATTCTGCTGGCGGCTCCCCAGGTGCAGAGGGGAGGTGGATGTGTTTGCTGTGAAATACGGGGTGATAAATGGAGAATAGTTCTCTCCTCCCGATAGGTTTGCTTGCTGTCTTGTTCCTAAAACAAATGGAAATAGGTGTATTTCTCCATAAACAAAGCATAACGCCCCCCAAAGCCCCCGTGTTCTCCAGAGGTCCCGTCCGACCCCAACAATTCCGAGATTCTGCAGTTTTGGATGCATTTATTTTGTCTATGGGTGAACTGGGAGACCTTTAAGAGGACCTGAATTCCTACCTGGCCCGTTCTCAAAACGCTGAACCACCAGCTTCCCCAAACCGTGTGCTCTTTGTTTGCCACATTAAATACAGGCTGATTTATAGATTAATTAAACGCCGTGTCAATGAAAGGAAGAGCTGGGCTGGAGAATATTCCACCTTAATAAATCTGGAGCCGTAAATGCCTGAATTCACTGATGCCTGCTCAGAAATTTGCAGCACCCAGGAGCCAAGAAATGGCTTCAGCTTCTCCAAAATCCATCACCAAGTGATGACTTTTTCTTGTTTGGTATCAAAATCCTGTCGTTGTGAGCAGGGGCTGTGCTGGGGCAGCTGCCACACCTCTGTCTCTCTTTTCCCAAAATCCCCAGAGCAGCTCAGGAGGGAAGGGAGCAGGAGCTGGGTGTGAGTGGGGTCAGCACAGCTCTTGGTAATCCAGGGAGGGTTTTCCCCCAGGGAGCTGCTCCAGGTGGGAATGGGATCCCAAACCCTCAGCCAGGGCAGCCCTGCTCTGTCCCCAGCACTCCCAAGTCTCTCTGAGGGAACTCACTGGAGCTTCTCTTACCTTCAACCCGCACAGATCACTCTGCAAAACGTTTTCGTGCCAGAATCCAAGGAGTTTTGGCTGCCAGAGCTGGGATGGTTTCGTTCAGGGGGTGCATTTTCCTGGCAGGGTCTCTGGCAGAGCCTTTGTTCCTCAGGGTTTGTTGTCACCGTGTCAAGAAATAAAGGGAGGCTTTGTAAACAGTTTTGTTAAAAACGGCATCAACACGGGGGAAACAAAATGCAAATAAAGGCAGCCAGGAAACCTGTGTTTGTTTGTTACAGGGGGAATAAATATTTGAGGGGCTGAAGGATTCTGGAGACAACTTGGGGAGCTGTCAAGGGTTTGTCCCTGTCTTTGGCTTTCATTGTAAGCCAGGCTTAATGAAAAGAAGCAAAAATCCCCTTTTCCTGTTGCTGGAAAAGTATCAAATATTCTGTATTTTTGTACGGGATTTAAAGCTTGTCTGAGCTTCCCCTCTTGGGGCATCCCCAGTGAGCCCCATCCCTCCTCATGCCAGAGGAGCACAGTGACTTCCCAGTGCCTTTGAGGAGTGGCTGCCCAGCTGTTAATGATGCCTGAGATTAAGTGGAAGCCAATTTTTATGGAGTTCAGGTTTAGAATTCTTGCTGCTTTATAAACTCCACAGGCATGAAATACGGTGAGATTGGGTTTGCCTCCATTTCCAGTGGAGGGGAAATAACTGCCTGGGGACTGCACCGGAGGAGAGAGCAGCAAGAACAAGGCCTGAATGTTTTCTATTTTCATTTAATGTTTTTCTGACTCTTTCAAATGGTTCCCAGCGCCAGCTTTGGATTGGATTTCCTCTCCCAAGGCTGTCATGCCGAGGTGGCTGCAGGTCTGGGGAATATCCCAAGGGTGCCACACGAAAGGTGTGGGAGGATTCTGGAATTTACCTTTGGGCTCTGTCTGGGGGAAACGCTCCTGGTCTGAGGGGTCACAGTGCTCAGCCCCCCTGTGCTGGAGGGAGGTTTGCAAGGGCGTGGAGATGTCATTTAAAGACATTTTTATTGCACTTGATTGAATTCCAGACGAACATCCTGGGTGAAGGAGGCACCAGGGACGAGGATTCTGAGGGAGGAGTTGCAAAGATCACGGTGGGGATAATTCCTGGAACTCAGTGCATTATGACCTGCTCATCTTACAGAGTTTAATTAGTGCCACTACATCATTGTGCGAGTCATTAAGGCTTTGCCCTGACTGAAAATTGAAATGCCCTGACGTTGTTGGTTGAAGGAGAGGTTTGGGCCCCTCAGCCTCACCCTGCTGATTGTCTCCCTCTCCCTGCTCAGGCCTGAAGGTGCGGGAGGTTTCCATCAACGTGACGAGGCAGCAGGTGGAGGATTTCCACGGCCCCGAGGATTACTGGTGCCAGTGCGTGGCCTGGAGCCACCTGGGCACCTCCAAGAGCAGGAAGGCGTCCGTGCGCATCGCTTGTGAGTAAATCCGGCTTTTCTGGGGCTGGGAGTTAAATATCACTGGGTTTGGGGTGAAATACCAGTGGGAGTGGTCAGGCACCTCTGTCCCTGCAGGAGCATCCCAGGAAGCACAGGTGTCAGAAGAGGAAAAAGTACCTTCCCTCCTTTTTTGGGATAAAGCCATCCCAAAGGGAGCCGAGGCTGCCACGGGGATCCTGCAGGGCCCTGAGCTGGTGCTGGCAGGGAACAAAGGATGGACCTGCTGCCCGTGGAGACTTTTAGGGAAGGTGGGGATGATCTTCCTCTCCTCATGTCCTTAATGTGCTGTGGGATCGTCCTCACCACCCACAGACCCTGCTGGAGCTGCAAAAAGGGAAATGCTCCAAATCCCCACGGCCAGAGGGACAGCAGAGCTCCCAAACACAAAACTGTCACGGGGAGCGGCAAAAAGGGAAAATGCTCCAAAACCCCACGGCCAGAGGGACAGCAGAGCTCCCAAACACAAAACTGTCACTGGGAGCTGCAAAAAGGGGAAATGATCCAAATCCCCACAGCCAGAGGGACAGCAGAGACCCCAAACACAAAACTGTCACGGGGAGCGGCAAAAAGGGAAAATGCTCCAAAACCCCACAGCCAGAGAAGCAGCAGAGATCCCAAACACAAAACTGTCACTGGGAGCTGCAAAAAGGGGAAATGCTCCAAAACCCCACGGCCAGAGGGACAACCCCAAACACAGCTGCCAGCAGGAGCTGCTCCAAGCCTCATCCCACTTTGGAATCAGACCTGGGGTGTTCTCCTGGCAGAACCAGAGGCTGACACCACCCCTGCCATGGGAGAATCCAGGGATTGCTTCCCCAGTCTGTGGTGAGCCCTTTTCCCTTGAGCTCAGATCTTCCAGCTCAGATCTTTCCCAGCTCAGATCTTCCCTTTCCTCTCCTGGGAAGGAGCTGCAGCTTGCAAGAAGCTGGGAGAAACATTCCCTGGGAGAGGAGGGCAGGAGCAAAGGGAGAACCTGAAGGGAGACTTCCCAGGGAGTGTTCCAGCAGCTCCTGGCAATATAAAAAGGTGTCTTTTCCCAGGACAAACATTTACCAGGATAAAACAAACATTTGTCAGAAATAAAGGACAGTGTAAGAAAACCTTCGTTTCATTAATGGCGGATTTTTTGTTGGCCGGCTCAGTCTGAATGTCTAAATACGTGTAAATTCAATTTTTTATTTCACTGCATTAACTGTCATAACACTGAGCCAATAATTCCCCTGCATTGCCGAGCTGAAAGGACCTTTATCTGAATTGAATTTTTATTGACTTTTCTCCGCGCTGTGATTTCCCAGCCCCACAAAATGGCAATTTGAGCCAGGCTCAGCGTGAGCAGGAGCAGGAGGAGCCGTGTGCTGGGGCTTTCCAACCCCTCGCTGTGGGAGCAGTTCTCCTTCCCAGTGCCCCGAGACCCCATTAACCCCACAGCGCTCTGGAGAGGCTCTTCAGCCCAGCCTGGAGTGTTCTGGGGGTGCCTGGAGGCTTTGTGTGGGAGCTCAGCTCCTCTCTGCCCGTTCCTGGGCTGCTTCTGCTCAAAGCTGAGGGTTTTGATGGGAAAAGCAGCAATTCAGGAGGGCAGAGGTGAAGGAGCTCCTCAGGCACAGCGGGAACACCCTGGGGTGGGATTTATGGCTTGGGGAGCACCCTGGGAGGATCAGGGATGAGACCCTGCAGGTCCAATCTCTGGCAGAACCCCGAATGTTCTCCCAGCGCCTCTGGCATGGGCACTGAGGAACCGGTGCCTTGATTTCATCCCTTGTTTTTTGATTTTGCACTGAAATCCCCACGTTTCTGAATTGTGAGTCAAGTCCACAGTGTTGTAGCACTTCATATTTCTCCAAAGAAGCAGGTGAGTATTTCTTTGTGATAGTGGGGAAGGCAGAGCAAAGGGATCCTGCTCCATTTTTCACCCTAATAAAGGCATTTGTAGGCACAAGCGCAGCCCGGCTGTTAATGAATGCCTTCTTAAAGAGAGCACTGGAAAAGAAATTGGTTGTCTGGGAGGGGAAAAATCAACATTAAACAAAGAATCATGGAAAGGAGCATGCAGGCACTGTGAGCATCTTTCTGCAGCCAGCAGCTTGCTCAGAGAATTCTCAATGCATTTTGGAAAACGCAGTGCCAGGGCTCTATTTCATCAGCCGTGAGCAAGGCAGGCAATGAAGTCCGTAAATCCCCACCTGGAGCCTGGGAACACAGAGAGAGATCCTGATGGAACACCCTCCAGCAGGAAGGCACATCCCTGAGGGTTTGCTCTGCTTCCAGAGCCAGGAGACTCCAGGGGTTCCTGGGCGTGTTTGGGATCCAGGGATCCCAGCCGGATCCAGCTTTGCTTTGTGTCTGTTCTGCTCTGCCCAGACTCCACGGCTCTGAGACATTTCTCAACCTCAGTTATCACCTGGGCAGCGGTGCCTGGGGTGGAGCAGTTTGTCCCCAGCCTGGAATTAGCTCACAGGTTGGACTTGGTGATCTCAAAGATCTTTTCTGACCGGGTTCATTCTGGGGTTCTGTGAATCGCTCCCAGCCCCTTCCTCCTTCTCCCTGCAGCTCTCAGAGTGAGATTTGCACAGTTTGGGGTATCAGACACTGCTCTGAGCAGGGCATGGCCCAGCCAGGCTCAGTTCCAAGTCAGTTCCAGCCCACTCAGGTCACCCAGAGCTCCCTGGGGCTCCCACCTTGTTCCTGCATGGAATTCCCCAGGCTCTGGAGATGGGATGCACAGCTGAACCTGGGCTTGGGGATTCTGGCACTGGTTGTGTCAAGCACAGGTGGGCTTGGAGAGTGGAGAGGTGGGAACACAGCTGAAGGTGGTGGGATCCGGGGATCTGGGGTGGCCTGCAGCTCTGGGCTGCCCATGCCACTCTGGGAGTGCCGGGGTCGCTCACCCTGCAGCCCCCTGGGAGCTTTGGGGCAGCAATGCCAGTCGTGATGAATTTTTGCCCCCCAGGAATGCCAATCGTGATGAATTCTTTCCTCCAACCCTGCAGATCTACGGAAGAACTTCGAGCAAGACCCCCAGGGCAAGGAGGTTCCCATCGAGGGGATGATTGTCCTGCACTGCCGGCCCCCTGAGGGCGTCCCCGCGGCCGAGGTGAGGTTTGGGATGGGCACGGGGCACAAGAAAAAGCTTTGAAATGGGGGAAGGATGGGGAAGCACAGGGCTCAGCTCCTGTGTGGTGCTGGAGGTGTTGGTCCTGGTGCTCTTCTCCCCCAGAACGTTTCAAGTGTCCTTTTTTGATTTGCTAGCTTTACAGAAGTGTGGCTCCAAATTCTGGAGTGTTTGCTGAGAAATCCTGGTTTTCAGACAATTTTCAAGCCCTGTGCTTTCAAACTGAAAGCAGATTGTTGCACATTTTCCCAGGAATTACTTTTCTCCTCGAAAAACAACACAAAGTAAAAGGCAAACCTAAAAATATTATGATAAATGGTTGCTGGGGAGAGAAAATCTGCTGCAAGTAATAATTTGGTGGGGTTTGGCTTCGCTTTAAACAGGCTTTTTGTGATGAGAGCTGGATCTTAAAAGGAAAACGACGGGGATGCCTTAAAATGGCAATAACCAGGCTGCTCTTGGAGGGAGAGGTTCAAAGTGGGTCGTGTTTAAAAATCTGCTGCAGGGGCTTCAAAACCCGAGGAAATGCTGAATTTTTAATTGCACCCTGCAGTTCTCTCCAGCACCTTCTGGGGAATGAGAGCAGCTGGATCGCTCAGGAGTTGGTTTTGCCCCTTATCCCCAGCGTGGCTGGGGTTGGTAATAACTGAAGGAGAAAAAGGAAAATAAACCTCAGAGAAATGTGTGCTTTTAGTTAATGAGAAAGGATTGGAGCAGATGTCCCTGGAAATAAAGAGGAGAAATGCAGAGACACCATCAGTGAGGCAGAAGTGCTAAAGGAGAGGAAAATGAGGCAGAGATGGGCTCAGTGAGTGCCTGGGTTTGTATCCAGGTTTCTGGGGTGCTTTACTCTGTCAGTCCAATCTCTGCTCCGACCTTCTCCTCAGCTCTGTGGTATTTTCGCTCGTTACCAGGAAAATGGATGTTGCATTGCAGAGAATTGCCAGGATTGCTGAATGTGTGCTCTGGAAAATGGAGCTGGTTTGTAGACAAAACAAACCTCCAAGGTTTGTCGACAAAACAAACCTCCACAGGTGTGGCTCCCCAAAGATCCTTGGTCTGATTAAATTTTACTGAGAATTTTGGATTTCTTTGAACTGGCAGCTTTACATTCCCCACTCAAACAGGGAGTCTGTCTCCTATGGAAGGTGGGAATTATGTCCAATGAAAACCTGACATTTTAATTGCTTGCTGCAGATAAAAGTGGTGGAGTTCCCAACGAACCCTGATTTAGTGCTGTTGACAGTAAAATTGTTATTGCTGCTAATAAAGCTGGTAAATCTCACCAGGTCAGATTTGCTTTGGCCAATAAAATGTCCCATAAAGGCTCGGGCTAATTCTGGGCTCATCGAGGTAAAGAGTCTGCTGGAAATAATTCAGTGTCTTTAGAAAGTGGGTTAAACCCGTTAGAGCTCTGGGCTGGGGGGATAAACTCAGCCTTATTTCCAAGCTAAAGGACAGCCTGCCCTGATTAACACACGGCTGGGGAATAGCTGAGCCACAAAGGCTCCCTCAGCGGTTGTGCCGTGGGTGCTGAGGGTTTCCAACCCCGGTGCTGGCAGCGAATCCCTGGTTCTGATCCAAGAATTGATTTCATTAGAGTTTGGATGCAGCCCTGGATGAAAACATAGGGCTGGAAACAACTCGGGACAAAGGAGCTCGGCTGGCGTTTCATGAGATGCAAAGTGGGTGCTGATTGGGGCATTGTCGGTGTTTGTTCAACCCAAAGAGAGCTGGAAACCAGGGGGAGGGAGGCTCCAGCCCATCCCTGCTCCGTGCCAGAGCCCTCCCTTGGGGAGGCTTTACTTATTCCGAGTGCACAGCTTCAGGAATGCTGTCAGAGTTTGGTTATTCCGAGTGCAGAGCTTCAGGAACGCTGTCGGAGTTTGGTTATTCCGAATGCAGAACTTCAGGAACGCTGTCGGAGTTTGGTTATTCCGAATGCAGAACTTCAGGAACGCTGTCGGAGTTTGGTTATTCCGAATGCAGAACTTCAGGAACGCTGTCGGAGTTTGGTTATTCCGAATGCAGAACTTCAGGAACGCTGTCGGAGTTTGGTTATTCCGAATGCAGAACTTCAGGAACGCTGTCGGAGTTTGGTTATTCCGAATGCAGAACTTCAGGAACGCTGTCGGAGTTTGGTTATTCCGAATGCAGAACTTCAGGAACGCTGTCGGAGTTTGGTTATTCCGAATGCAGAACTTCAGGAACGCTGTCGGAGTTTGGTTATTCCGAATGCAGAACTTCAGCCCAGTTAGTTATGGGGTAGTTTCTATCCCATCATCAGGGATAGAAATCTTCCTCCCTGGGATTGTTTTTTCAGGACCCTGGAGGTGCTGAAACTCTCTTAAAGCTGAAGCCAGGAGAATTAAATGTTCTTGACCTACCTCACAGCCCGATGTGGAAATTCCATCAGCCCTGAAGGTGAGGAAGGCAGGGATATTTCCTAGTGGTGGCTGGCACAGTTTCCTTGGAATTACCTTGGATTCCCTCCCCAGGAGAGGGAAGCTTTCGTTCCTCTCCACATTTCTGGTCCCTGCTCAGATCCTCTCACAGGGATTTGGGAATTTACCTGGGCAGCAGAGCTGGGCCAGTGGTGCCTCTCTGTGCTAACCCCATTGTTTGGTTATTTATCTGTGGGGTGGGCCAGCAGAGATGCACAGGAATCCCAATCAGAGCTCCCGGGAGGGTTTTTAGGCAGAATTCCTGCAAATGAAGTTTTGTTGGGAGCAGTGTCTGTTCCTGCCATCTGTTCCAGAAGGAGAGAGCAGCAATGGGAATACCCAGATTAAGTTTGCTTTTACACATGTTCATTTCTGCACAGTACAAGTATAAAACCAGTCAGGAGAATATGGATTAAAGGGCTGGATCCACAGTTTGAGCGTGTCTGAAGTGAAAATGGCTCAAATCCCAGCTTGTGTAAATGAATTTCCCAGCACTGGAAGCTCGTGTGGCTCTGGGGCTGCCCTGCTCACACAGTTCAGTGTGGTGCATGGTCTTTAAGCTGACTAACACAGCAGTGAGAGCAAAATCCAGGGATTACACACTGGGAGCAGCAAAATTCCAATTCAGCTCTCCCAGAGCCAGCTGGGCAAGCTCAGGGTGAAGCTGCCGTGCCCTGGCTCCCTCAGCAGCACATCCCAGCTGCTCCTGCAGACAGACAGACTGACCAAGGAGCAGCTCCCTGAGCCTGCAGCCCCTTCCCAAGGGTTTGATGGAGCCAAAGTCCCCCTCTGGTGCCTGGAACTCCGTGGCTGTGCCTGGGTTTGGGAGCACCAAACCCTCCTGTGGCAGCAGCAGTGGAGAGAACCGAGTGCCTGAGCTCCTACCTCAGTCCTACCTCTGGTTTCACCCCTTCAGATAGTCTGGGAATGCTGAAACCATTCTGGATCCAGGGACAGGCACCTCCCTCGAAGTGATAACCCCAGGTACCACATCCTGGAGCACCTGGCTCTGCTCCTAAAGCTGCTGCATTTCCTGGGCAGGTCCAGCTCAGCTGCCCTCAGCCTCTCTGCTCACCCTGGATTTATTTCTGCCCCTACAGCCCCCTTGAGTTTATTTCTGCCCCTATGCCCACCTTGGGTTTATTTCTGCTGCTATGCCCACCCTGGATTTATTTCTGCCCCTGTGCCCACCCTGGATTTATTTCTTTCCCCAATGTCTACATTGGGTTTATTTCTGCCCCTACAACCCTCCTGGGTTTATTTCTGCCCCTATGCCCACCCTGGATTTATTTCTGCCCCCGCACTCTTTGGGATCAGTTTTCCCATCTCCAGAGTTCTCTACAAAGCAGGGAATTACGAGACCTTTACAGCTCTGCTTTGGGAGGGTGCTGGGATTTGGGGGCACCCTGGGTGCCTCAGCACAGCAGTAAGAGAGGAAGAAAACCCAAATCCCAGTGCTGGGCAGGTTGGAAAAGGCTTTTAAATGCTCTTCTCGTGCATTTACATAGCAAGCAGAGAGAGCTGGTGAGCAGCTGTGCTTGCAGGCAGCGGCACCCAACCCAAATAAATTCAGTTTTTATGAGTTAAGCATCGAAATGAAAAAGAAAATTCAGCATTTAAATAGAGCAGCTGAAAATCCCCCGCTGAGGCAAATGTTGATTCAGCTCTGGAGAGTCTCTGCTGGCACGGGCTCAGTGGGACCAGAGCCTTTTTTTCATTGTTGATGGGAGCTGGCCTGGGCAGCAGTCAGCTCTCGTTCCCACGAAATATCTCTGCAGGGAGATATTGAGGAATTGTGCGCAGGAATTTTGTTCTTTGGCTTGGATGTGCTCCTGAGGGACCCTCAGCAGGGAAATATAGAGGAATTGTGTGCAGGAATTGTGTCCTTTGGCTTGGGTGTGCTCCTGAGGGACCCTCAGGGACCGAGGTGGGGACGTGGCCTCGGAGCCCTGACACGGCCTTGGAGCCCTGGGCCCACGGCAGCCCTGGGGTGTTCCACTCCACAGGGCTCAGGGGAAATAATTCTGACTTTGTCACTGCTGAAAATGAGGGGGAAGGGAGGGAATTTCCCTCAGAAACGTGGACCGGAATGTTGATTTTGCCACAGTTCGGCCTTGCAGGCCCCTCCCGGGGCCGACCTCGCTCCCTGTGCACGGCCGGTGCTTTGGGGAATTTCGGGAGGAATCTGTGAGGGGAAGAGTGGCTCCTCTGCCACCAGGACATTTTTAAAGCTGTGTTTGCCAGGGACACAGCACCCAGGGCATTTCCTCCAGGGACATCACCTGCAGCTGTGCCTGCCCTCACACATCACTCTGGCACCGGGGAGAAACCCTCACTCAGCCGACATCATCCATTAAAAAAACATTGAGTTATTGAGGCAGAGCTTTCCTCACCCTTGGGCAGGGCTGGTTTTGGGGTGTTTGCTGTCCTGTGTGGCTCTGGGTTATTATTATAACTCTGTTATTCCCTCAGCAGCTGCTCACGGGGCTCTCAGCCCCAAGGAGCCTCACGCTGCTTTGAGATGACTTTCAGGGCACATCCTTACCCTCCATCCTGGCACAAAATGCCCCCTGTGCCCAGCCCTGGCCCCTGAGCCAGGCTGGCAATGGCTCAGCTCAGCCTGGAGGCCGTGAGGGGCAAACTGCAGCAGGGGAGCCCCAGCTGAGCCCAGGGAGAGCCGAGGGGACACTGGGGAGCCCCAGCAGAGCTCTGAGCTCCCCGTGTTTGCTCCCCAAGGAGCTCTTCACTCAGCCTGGGCAGCTTTATCAAAAGGGGCAATTGTGCAGCCCTGCCTGGGGTCAGGTTCTGCAGCCCCAGCCTCAGGCCATGGGTTGGGTTTGCTTCCTGCTCATGCAATTCTGACCTTTTTATAGGATCTGCTGCATTCTGCACAGAGCAGTACAGAAAAAGAGCTTTTGTTCCTTCTCTTTCTTTCTCTTTTGTTCCTCTCCTCGAGTGAATTTCATGACACATTCTTTCCTTATCTTCTTAGCTGACCTTTTCGCGTTTCTTTAAATAGGTTTTCTCCAGTCTGTGCCCTCTTCAGTTTCTTGAAACTCTTCATTTCTTTGGGGTGGTGAAGAAAGCACAAAGAAAAAAGGCTGGAATGGTGTTTGGCACTCATGGCATGTGAGAAGAGTTTGGGATGCTCCCACATTGTGTAAAGTCCTGTAACCCTTCCCTTGGAGGGTCACAGAGACCCTGGCAGGAGTTCTCACCCCTGAGGCAGCCAGCTGAGCTCACCCAGCTGCTTCCCAGAGCTCTCAGCTTTAAATCATCCCCCAAGTGCAGTGGAGAACGAGGCTGCGAGTTCCTAAATGGGTACAGAGCCCTCACCCCTGAGAAAGCCCCGCTGTCTGTGATGCTCTGTGTCCCTGATGGGCTGCAATTCCCATTTCCCCACTGCCCAGAGCAGCTTTGGAGGGATTTCACACCCACAGTGCTGGCAGGTCACCCCGTCACCCCTCAGTGCTCCCCTGAGCTCTGCCAGAGGGGTTTTCCTCTCTCTGGGCTCAGCTGGAGTCGGTGACAGGAGCGTTTCCTCTGGAATGAGGAGCAGGGACAGCTCTGTTCTGTCACCCCGAGCAGCTCAGGAGGAATCAGGGTGACTGACAGGTCCTGCAGCGCTCAGCAAACACAATGAATTCCTCCCTCCTCCTCGCTGCTTCACTGCTGGTAATTCCTTCCAGTGCCTGCTCCCCCCAGCCCTGGGGCTGCTGTCAAAGCAGGGCTGAGCTGTAACCTGGAAAATCCTTGGTCAACACCCATTTAATGAAATTTGGGATAATCTCTGGGCTGTGTGTTCGGCCTTATTGGTGCCTCCGAGTGTAAAATATTAATTCTGACGGGTACAGCAGCGAAAAAAAGAAGCGTTTTAGTAGCTGGTAATCCTTCAGGCAGGTGTGGTGGGGTGCTGGGGGAGTGTCACTGCTGCCTCCTCCATCGGTGACAAATGGGATTCAGATTTCTCAGCTGTCAGGGCTTGTTCCTGTTTCATTCAGTGGGCTTGAAAATCGGGTTTTTT
>WEZZ01021084.1:41925-54488 GCA_013400585.1 Chloropsis cyanopogon
ATCTGAAATCTGCAGGTGTGATGTGGAAATGGGAAATCTGAAATCTGCAGGTGTGAGACTGAGGGTGCTGTGAAATGGGGCTGAAGCTGCCCTGGGGGGGAGTTCATAAATTCTGTCACCACTGCTCTGTCCTGTCCCTCAGAAACGTCCCTGCCCTGGTATTAAAGTGCCACATAACCCTGACACTAGAGATAAACGTTTATAAACCTCAGGATTTCAAATTTATAAACCCAAACCCAACCTTTAGCTGGCTGGACTCTGCTTATCTTCACCTGAACCATGCTGAGGGCCTTTGGACCTGCAGGGAGGAGCCAATTCCCACCTGGAAATCTTGGGATGGAGAGGGGAGCAGCAACAGGAGCTGGGGGAGCCAATTCCCACCTGGAAATCTTGGGATGGAGAGGGGAGCTGCAGCCAAGCCCATTGTGAGGCACGAGAAGCAAACCTGAGCCTTAAAATTCACCCTAAATCCCTTTCTTTTGAACACTCAGAGCAAACCTGATATTTGAGCCTTAGCAGGAACTCGCAGCTCTCCCTACACCTCCTGTCTGCTCTGCTTGTGGTGGAGTTCCCACAAGTTTTGGTTCTTTTTGTTTGCCTTGTTTTTGTTTTGGGTTTGGGTTTCTTTTGTAATAAAAGGGCAGCTGTTGTGCTAAACGATTACTGATAGTTTACCGTTACTGAACTATTACTGCTGAGTGCTCTGCAGAGGTTTGTGAAATACTCTAAAATATCTTTATCACATAATATATGCATATTTTTAAGATTTAAATGTGTTGTATCCGGTGCTGCTTTTTCAAATGTTTAACACAGATTCTGACGTTTTAATGGAGTGCTGTAGATGTTCCCAGGAATATCTGCGAGTTCCACGGGTTTATTTACCGCCAGGGCTTTTAATGGAAATGTAAAATCATTTCTCTTCTGGGAAGCACGCATTCCGCTGCGAGCACATCAACACAACACGAAACCCACATAAAATTCAAAAGCTGCGAGGGCTCCAGAAGCAGCAGAGCCTGTTTTACATAGGTTTGTGTATTTATGGGGCTGGCACACGCTCGCTAAAACGGGCAGGATAATGGGGCTGCAGTAAAACACCCGGCAAAGCAGGCTGAGAGTTACAGCCTGCCATGAATCCTGCTGCAGTCACAGAGCAGGGTGGGATTGCTCAGCGCAAACAGCCTGCATTTGTCCAGGTGCTCATGGATCCGCAATGGCAATATTTGCTTTGCTTTTAGGGGATATTGGTTACAAGTACAATAAATGGGTTTCATTTCTCACCGGAGATATTTCACTCTCAGGACCCAGCCCGGGCAAGTGCCATGTCTCATTTGTGACTGACCTGATATTTAGATTGAGATTTTAAGAGCAAATTCATGTTTTTTTAGCTGCTTTTAAGAGCAAATTCATAATTTTTATAGTTTCTCATTCAGCAAAGATTGAGAGCTGTCATGGCTCGTACAGGACATGCTGGTCGGGACTGATTTTCTAACAAAGGTGTCTAATGATGCGTCAGCCTCTTTATTCTGTAAAACTTGGCCTCAGTTAGAGCTGTTTTGTTGTGGACAGCACAAAACCAGTTCCATTTCCAAATTCCATTAATCTTATGTGCTGTTACACCTTCAGCCACGCTTTGCCCTTCCTCACCCGCTGCTCCAGGTGTTCCTGACCTGTGATTCCTTCTGGCAGCGGGGGAATTTGGGGTGCTTTGAGCTCCAGGAGTGCTCAGGACTCCCCGGGGCTGAGGGCAGAGCTGCTCCTGCAGCCTGGAGCTGCTCCAGCTCTTCCCCTCCCACCCCTGGGTTTGCTCCACTGCCACCCCAACGCCCTGCTGGACACTCTGGACTCTTTCCTGTCCTCCTGAATGTGTTAAATCTGTCACCCCATTTGTGCCCTCTGTCCCTGCACCAGTTGTCCCAGTCAGTGGCACTTCCAGCCCTGCTCTCGTGCCCTCAGCAGCATCTCCAGCTGCCTCTCCTGCTGATTTTGTCCATTTTGCAGCCCTTGGGGACCCTTCAGTCCTTGCACACCTCCCCTTTATCGGACACAGCCCCTGGATGAGGGGCTGTGCTGCCTCTCAGGCAGGCAGGGGAGCTGTGCACAGAGTTTTCTTCCAGCAGAAAAAAAAATGTTTGTTTTCCTTCTGAGATTTGTGAATAAATCAATACAGCCAGGAGGTAGCGAGGTCATGAAATAGAAATGCTGGAGCAAAGCACTTTTGAATTAGATTGCTAAACTGAAAAGAAAAAAGAAGGGAGATAACTTTGTAGTTCTCCTGAATAGATAATTCCTTTTTATACAGACATGTGCTCTGGGGCCTCTCTGGGTTTGATGTGCTGCTTTGCAGCCGTGGCTGTTTTCTCTGGCCCTGTTGCCAGAAATGGTTTTAATTTTGAATGCTTGAACATGAAAGGATAAGTTGTGAGACTTTATCATTGTGTTTGTAATCGTGGGGATGATTGTGGGAGCGAGTCCTGCAGGGATCTGGGAAGTTCAGAGTGATGGAGGTGGCGACTGAAGCAGCTGGAGGCCCCACCAGCGGTGACACTGAAACGCTTTCATGGTTCGGGGGATGTTCTGCCTCTGGGCACAGAGATCAACACCTCCTTTAATTGTAAACAGCGTTCAAAGAGAAAGGAGCAAGTCGTGAATCTGGTGCCTGTTGCATTCAGTACCCAGTGACACGGCGAGTGTCGCACATTTGTGTGATAAATGAGTATTTCTCACATTTGGTGACTAACAATTGTATTTCTGTGGAGTTGGGGGTTAAACACTTGTTCCCAGTGTGTACAAAAAGATGATTCTTTAACGAATCTAAAGGTGTTCAATGATCTCTCAGGTCCCTCCCAAGCCAGGTGACTCCTGTAAGACCTCAAGGTACATCCTTGAATTCCGAAGGCTGCTAACAAAAAGGAACATTGTCAGGTATTGCTGATCCCCAGAACGCGAGGGAACGGCGAAATTCCAGCCTTGGAAGGCTTTGGTTTCAATTACCGAAAGCTTCCTGTGATGATTTCCTTATCTCCCTATATAAATATGATCCTGCCTATCAGGACAGGCAAAACCTGCAAACATCATCACCAACAGCCTTATCTAAAGAGGGGTTTTCGGAGTCAGCAGCACTTTAATTACTGGCCAAATATCTGTGCACTGGGAGCCAGGTTCGAACGAGACCCGTGGATTTCTCTGTATCCTTCGATTCCGAGCTGTTTAGCAAAACAAAAATTGAGGCTGAGCTGCTCACCTGCACTGCTGAGCTTTGTAGGGACAGGGACTGGAGCTGCAGCAGGATCGTTTATCTCTGCTCACCACCAGAGAACTGAAGTCAGGCCGTGTGTGTGCTCTGTCCCATCCCTAATGACCTTTGGGGTTATTAACGCCGATTTGTTCATCATTTGAGCACGGAGATAAAAACCAGTGCTCCAGTTAATGGTAGACACGCCAAAAATAGGAATCAAGATAAACTTCTTTGGGATCTGACGATGTCTTTACCAAGCAGCCAAGGTACCATTAGCAGTGGCATTTTTAGCAATGGCTCCTTATGGCAGGGATCCAAAATAGCCTGGCTGAGTCAGCTCCTTGCCCACCTCCACCTCTATAAATTGATGCACACGTCCAGGCTGTCACCTCTCCCTTTATCCCGATTCCAAAGCCTATTTTAATTGTGTTTTGACTCACCCCCTCCCATGCTGGGCTGTGTTCCCTCCTCTGGATCTTTGGTTGGGGTTTCAGAGCAGAGCTCAGAGGAGGAGCTGTGGCCACAAATGAGGATTTCTCCCCTTGCTGGTGGAGGTTTGTGCAGCAAACCCTCCCTGCCTGGCCTGCAAGGGAAGTACCCCCAAAAAATGGGCATGGGCAGCACTGGAGCTCTCAGCTGATCCCTCTGGGCACCACCAAGTGCATCCCCTCAGAGCAGAGCCTCCCCCAGCACAGCCCGAGCTGATTTATGGGTTAGTCAGCATGTCAGATTCCTGTAATGAGATTATATATTCAATCTAATGAAGGAAAAATATGCTTACCAGCCCGGTGTGACAGTGCTGCCATTAAATGATTCAAGAACAGAGTTCCCTCAGTGGATTAATTTTTAAAAATGCAGCAGGTACAGCTGACCTGCTCCGGCTGTTGTGGGGGGCTCCAGTGCAGGATTAATGGCTTGTGATGGTGTTGATAAAATAACAATAATAAAGGCAGGGAGGAGTGTGTGCAGCCCTCGGGTTCGTGTTTAAACCCCCCAGAGATCCGTGCTGTGGAGGCTTCCCCTCCTGGATTGAGTCTCAGGGTGGAAAGGAAGATAAAAGTGTGACAAAGGCTCCCGGAACGGGGGCACCTGCCCTGCCCATCCCCATCCTAATTCCAGCTGCAACAGCGAGGAAGATTCCTCCAGCCTGAACTTTTAGGAGCAGGAGTTCCATGTTAGAGGAAGGTGAGGAGGTTTTTGCTGCTTTTCCACCCGGGGAAGGAAAACTTCGCCATGGACTGTGCTGCAAGAGCCCTCTGTGCTGTCCTGAGTCACCTTCCCCATCTCGAACCCTGGAGCTTTCACCTGGTGGCAGGAGGCCACTGGTTGTCCCCTGAGGAGGAGCTGGCACTGTCACTGCCTTTTCTGAGGGGTGGATGTGTCTGGGGCTGACCATGGGGAAGGCACAGGCCGTGTTTGAGGGGCAGCAGAGGAAAATCCCAAAGCAGCGACAGGAGGCCCTTTGTCTGCCGACCTCCCGAATGATCTCTGTGCCCACAAGGGCTGGGAGCTGCCTCGGGTGTTAAATCTGGTTGGAATCTCAGACAAGGTCACCAAAAAGAGCCAAAAATTCAGTCCCAGGCCTTGGGATGTTTGAATCAGAGCAACTGGTGAGGAACTCTTAGTGGACGAGTTGGGATAAGCTTTGTTTTTCAGGGAGAAGAGTTCTCTAACTCCCATAATCTGCCCAGGCCCTGGGGTGTTGAGCTGATTTTACTCTGATAATGCCATAAGCTGGTCTGTGATAATTGCTTTCTGTAACTGGGACAAATGTATGATGATGCTAATTGGGCCGCTGCCACCCAGGGAGGGGCCGAGTTAATCCCTGCGTGCCCCGGAGCTGCAGATCCCGGTGTGATCAGCCCTCCTTGGAAACAGGGAGGGGGTTAATTCTGAGCAGATTGAATTTCAGAGAAAAAAAAAACCAGATCGTTTTCTACAAACCTACAGCATTCTACAGGTTTTTAAGTCTGGTTCCAAATCATCAGACTAATTCTTAAAAGGAAAAGGATTTAATTGGGTTACAAGCAACTGTGTGACCTCCACGGCGAGTGAAGTGAAACTCTGAGGAGTTTTGAGTTTGCTCTTCAGACACTGCAGACCCCAGGGCTCATCCCAGTGGGGAGATGTTTTAGGTTTTGGCTGCTTTTATTTTCCCTGGTTGCTTTGTGAGTGTTTGTGCGGGGGCTGAAGTTTCCCAAAGGTTACATCCCTGCCAGTGACAAACATCTTTTGTCATCACGACTCCTTTAAATGTATTTTTATCCCATAAATCCATCCCTTGGTTCCCCACCTTTGAAAGCCTCCATCTGCTGAGGCAGGGCAGGGGATGGCCTCGGATAAACCTGGTTTTCTCAGGGAAGGGGGGCTGGAATGAGGGGCGCACTGGCAGTGCCATCCTCCCTGACAAATCAGGGTTTGATCTCACGTCTCAACACTTTGGTGTTTATGTTCCGTCTGCTTAATGTTCTCCCTTCGCTGGGATCATCATTCTTTGAAATGCTCCGCTTTAATGTGAACGTTTTAATGTTTTCTGCTCATCAAACCCCACATTCCCAGACTCAGCAAACACAGGATCAGTTGTGTGCTCCCTCCACGGGTGAGGGTGACAGGAACGGGGACCTTGAGCCTGTCCCACCACCCCAGAAATCCCCTGGCCTGAGGAGAGTCAACATTTATAAACACACTTGTGAAATAATGAACTCTGGGAATGCTGGCCGTGTTTGTCATTTCTCTGCCCATTTCGCTGCACGTAAAGTGTGTTCACCATCGAACTCCTGTCACTTGATTTATGCCCGTGCGGCTGCTCCATAATTTAAATTGAATTCCTAATTTCTTTGCTGAAACCCCCTCGGATAATTACTGTTAAGGTTAACTGCAGAAGGGGAACTGAATAGTGAGTGGATTAGTTGGTTGTTCTGTGTCTGTAGACCACAGGAAAAGGGAACAAAATCCAGGGAATATTGTCCAGAGAAGGGTTTGGCATGGCTGGAAAAGGTCTGGCATAGCTGGAACACACTCTCAGGGATATTGTCCAGGGAAGTTTTTGGCATGGCTGGAACACACTCCCAGGGATATTGTCCAGGAAAAGGTCTGGCATGGCTGGATTTAGCACAGCTGCTTGGCCCCTGCTCCCGAGCTGTGCCCAGGCTCTGCAGGCACAGGGGAGGTGTCCCCTGGCTGGGAGGGAGGGTTGGACACAGGAGGACAGAGAGATGGCAGAGGGATCACAGAGCTCGAATCGTTCCCCCGTTTTCAGTGTGAAACGTGTGATGCTGAACCTCGCCCTCAGGTAACTCACACTTGCACAGATGTGTCAAATCATGATTTAATTCCACCGTGTAGGATGAGGTGCCCCAGACCTGGAGCCTTTCCCAGGTGGGTTTGCAGCCCTTGGCCGGGATCTGCAGGGCTGGATCCGTCCCAGCAAAGCGGGGAGCGCTGCTGCGGAGGGGAATCTGCTGCCTGGCACCAAACGTAATTGGCTTTGATGGTCAGCGTTTGCAGATTTGTTTAGGAACTGGAAAATGTACAAATTGCAGCCCATCTGCGCAGAGCTGAGTGCTAATGAATGCCTGCAGCTACCACAGCCATAAGCTCATTACCACAAAGTTCCAAGTCCTTCCACAAGTTGCTAAACAAGGTTATTCATCGGAACGGAGTGGAGAAGGGAGTTTGACTGCGGGGCACAGCCAGAGCTCCTCCAGATCTAGAAAAGCTGTTAAAACAACCCCCTGCTCTTTGGTCTTTTAATAGAATCCGTTGATTTTATTTCTATTTTTAATTTTGCTCTCCTGTGACAGCAGCTTGCCATGCTTTAACTATTTTCTGTTAATGCTTCGAGTGGAAAGGCGCCTTGCGGGTGATCCTGGGTGTGCTCAGGGACGTCGGGGGTGAACTGGAGAAGATGGATTGGAACACATCGTGCACAGCATTTCAGGGGCTTTATGGACCGTGGCAGCAAACACTAATGGCCTCTGTTCTCAGGGTGTTTGTGTCAGCCCGGAGTCTGTTATGATGACTCGGCTCTTCCTCTGTGTGCCATGTCAGGCAATTTCATCTTCCTGTTTCTTCACAAAAAAAGTGGAATTGATAACACTTATTATCTGTTTTATAGAGCTGGTAGTTGTCCAAGTGTTTGAACATCCAGTGCATGGTGCAGCAGGAGCAATATGTAAAAACATTTCCTGTTCTCTCTCAGCTGAGATTTTATTCTATGTTCCTTGAGGAAAAATCAGCTTTTCTAAGTTACCAGACAAAGGAGTCATTTCCCCATTGAATTAACGAGGTCATGAGGTGCCTTTGGCCTGCTCCACGTTCTGCTGTGCTCCTCCCTGCCAGGTGGAGTGGCTGAAGAACGAGGAGCCCATCGACTCCAACCTGGACGAGAACATCGACACCAGGGCCGACCACAACCTCATCATCCGCCAGGCGCGCCTGTCCGACTCGGGCAACTACACCTGCATGGCTGCCAACATCGTGGCCAAGAGGAGGAGCCTGTCAGCCACCGTGGTGGTCTATGGTCAGTGGTGGGCTGGGGGCAGAGGTGGCTGTGCCCGCGTGGCCGCCCCGCTTCGATCCGTGCTGCTATCGCTGCGCCGATTCAAACCTGGCGCGCGCAGGATCAGCCAGCCAAGCCCTCCCCGCTGGGCTGGGTTTGGGTTGGTGCTGGGGGGCTCTGGCAGGGCCCCTCAGCCCCCCACCTGTGGGTGTTTTGCAGTGAACGGGGGCTGGTCCTCGTGGACGGAGTGGTCGAGCTGCAACGCGCGCTGCGGCCGGGGCTGGCAGAAACGCTCGCGCACCTGCACCAACCCCGCGCCCCTCAACGGGGGAGCCTTCTGCGAGGGCATGTCCGTGCAGAAAATCACCTGCACCTCCCTCTGCCCCGGTGAGTCCCACGGGGACGGAGAAGAGGAAGGGGGGAGAGCTTTCAGTGGGAAGCAGCGGGCAGGGAGCTGGGAAGGGAACGGGAAACGCAGTCGTGCTTAGGGTGTGGGTGTGGGTGTNGGCTGGTCCTCGTGGACGGAGTGGTCGAGCTGCAACGCGCGCTGCGGCCGGGGCTGGCAGAAACGCTCGCGCACCTGCACCAACCCCGCGCCCCTCAACGGGGGAGCCTTCTGCGAGGGCATGTCCGTGCAGAAAATCACCTGCACCTCCCTCTGCCCCGGTGAGTCCCACGGGGACGGAGAAGAGGAAGGGGGGAGAGCTTTCAGTGGGAAGCAGCGGGCAGGGAGCTGGGAAGGGAACGGGAAACGCAGTCGTGCTTAGGGTGTGGGTGTGGGTGTGGGTGCAGTGCCAGACTGGAACTTACCCTGGCGCCACCAAAACCCTGCCAGGACAGCTCAGGGGGAGAAATCAGGGACCTGGGCGGGGGTCTGGGGTTAGTGTATAGAGGGGAGCTGATGTGAACAACACCAGGAAGAGAAACAGAAACCTGAGCTGAGAACGTCGTTCAAAGCGTTATTTATCGTGCGAAAGTTTGCTTTGAAGGATCTTAGACGTGGAGTTAAAGAGGAGAGGTGGAACAAGGGCTGCTGCAGGAGCTCCTGGCGGCCCAGGCAGAGCTGACTCTTCCCCCTGGGCTCGCAGTGGACGGGAGCTGGGAGCTGTGGAGCGAGTGGTCGGTGTGCAGCCCCGAGTGCGAGCACCTGCGGGTGCGCGAGTGCGCCGCGCCCGCCCCCAGGAACGGCGGCAAGCACTGCGAGGGCCTGAGCCAGGAGTCCGAGAACTGCACCGAGGGGCTCTGCATCCAAGGTGAGCTGGCCACGGGCTCTGGGGCTGGGCTGAAGGCCAGGGAAGCTGTGTGGGTGGGACTCTGGTTCCCCTGAAGAGGGAGGCGGTTTGTTTTCCGTGCGGAGTTTGAAGTTTTCCGGGTCGCTGGATTCGTGCTGCACGTTCTCTGCCTGTGAATGGTCAGATGATGCTGAAATCCCAAATCCGGGGGGTTTGCAGGGTGGAACTCCAACCTCCACAAGCAAATGTGCTCCTCAGCCTTTCCTGGCAAGCAAACAGGCAAAGCCCCCCAGGAGAGCTGCGGGTGCAGGAGCCGCTCAAGGTCGGAGTTTGCTCCTCTGCTGCCTTCAACAGGAGCTAAACCCAGGCAGATCCGCAGCTCCCTGGGAAAGGCTTTGCCCTTCACCAGTGTCTGGGAAGCATCTGGCACTGGGAAGCTGCTGCTGTCCCCAGCGCGGGGAGCTGGGCTGAGCAGCCCTGCAGGGAGGGATTTGCGAGTTTATCCCTGCCCTGAGCCTGCTCCTGTCCCCGTGCAGGGGCTGTCACCTCGTCAGGTGGAACAGCAGCCCTGGGAGCCATCAGGAGTGCCAGGGCTGGGAGATGCAAACAAGGATGTGTCTGTTCTCTGTGATGTCGTGTTCAACCAGCCCTCTGTCCTTGTTTCTATGGTTCTGCCTTGCTGTTTCTCTTCTAAACAAAATGAACTCTCTTTTTTTGCCTGGAGATTTTCATGCTTTCCCAGTGGCACAGAGCATCCTGTGTATTTATTCAGGCTTCAGAGATACCTGAGCTGAGACCTTCAGTCAGATTTTGCTGGGGTTTGGTGGGAGGGAACACTCAGCACTCTGGCTGGATCCCAGCACTTAAAATTCCCAGGGCTACAGAGCAGCTCCAAGGTGGCCAAGGACAGAAATGAAATTTAATTTTTTTTTCCTTCCCTGTGTTTTAAGACAGAATAAGCAGAGAGTGTTTGGGAGCAGTGCCATTCACTCAGCTCTCGGGGTCTGTGCTGTTCCTGGGGTGTTTCCTGGGGCCTCTCTCCTCCCTGTCCACCAGTGAATGATGGCTGGATCAATCCCAAATCCATCCTGGTGTCCTTCAGCACATCCATGGGGATGGGCTGGACGTGTGGAAGGGTTGAGGAGCATCAGCTGAGGCTGCACAGGGGGGTGTGACAGCAGAGGGGACCTGCCACCCCCTTGGCTCCGTCTGTGCTGTCCCCAGGGTATCTGTGCTGTGCCCCACCCAGGTCACTGCCTGCAGGAGGACTGCCAGCAGAAAATTATTCTGTCCTGCCCCAAATTCCTTCTTTCCCCCCTCATGGGGTCCTGTGGCAGCCTGTAGGGCACTGCCAGACCTCAGCCGTGCCTGGGGGCACAGGGACAGAGCCAGGACTGTGCCAGGGCGCCTCTGGCACCGAGGGAGCTGGCCCAGCTCTGCCCTGCGAGGCCTTTGGGCTTCACACAAACTCATTCCCTCCTTTTCCTGGAGCCCCAGAATCCTGGAGTGCTTTGGACCTTCCATGGACACCTTCCCCTGTCCCAGGTGGCTCCAAGCCCTGTCCAGCACCCCAGGCTGTGCTCCAAGGGCTGCATTTCCCTGTGGGCCCAGCTGGACCGGAGTGTTCCGTGTCTCCTGCTCCTTCCATCTCCAGCTGTGATCCCGTCCCTCCCTCATGGCTGGGGCTGTCCCTGTGTCCTCGTGTCACACTGATTTTAGGGCTGTAATTGCTTTTTTAGCTAACAGGAATTGATGCAATTAGCCTATTTTTTTAAAAAATCTCTTCTCCCTTGTTCATCTTCCAGTTTGTGCCTTTCCTGCTCCGCTTCTCATCCCGTGGGGAATTGTGCAGGCAGTGCAGCCCTGAGCCACAGCAAACCAATCTCTTGGAGGTTTTTTTATCAGGCACAACTCATTAACTTTGCTCCTTCTGTGAGGCAAAAATAGAAACATTCCTTTGGTTAACAAATGGGGACTGAGCTGAAGGGGAGGATGGGAATGGAGGATGCCAGGGAAGAACCAGCCTGGAGCTGGCTGGGAAAATCCTGATCTTGGGATGGGCGTTCAGACCTGGAGGCAGTGAATGGAACGGGGATAAAATGGATAAAATGGATAAAATGGATAAAATGGATAAAATGGATCAGTTCCGGGGTTCTTTACTCAGTCCCTGACTGGAGAGTTTGGAATAACCCCAAAACACCACCCAGGAACATCCCAGGGCTCCCTTTGGCCTTGGGGTCCCCGGGGGGATCCCGATGCTCCAGCCCTCCCCGAGGAGCAGCTGGAAGAGCTTTTCCTTCAGGGAACTTCTCCTGGAACTTGCAACACTTGTGTAGATCCAGACTGAGATGCAGGAGGAAGAGTCCTGTGGGGTTGGTAGAGGTGGAAGGTTTGCAGGGCTGCCAGGTCGATTCCCTGGGATGCAGAGGTCACTTTGGCCCCAGACAGTCCCAGCACCTCCCTGGTGTCCTGCCTGTTTGTTCTCCCAGTGTTTATTCCCTCCCAGTATTCCCAGTTGGATGCTTTGCCAAGGTGGATTTCTCTCTCTTTCCTGCAGAGGTGAAAGCTTTCTCTTTGCTTAATAAAAGAGAGGAGGTTTTTTGTTTTTTTGGGTTTTTTTTGAGAGCTTTTTATTTTACTTTTATCTGTTTGCTTTAAAGTTATTTTTCCTGACTTCAAAACCTATTGATTTCCTCTCCGAGTGCCCAAAACCAAAACAAACAAGTAGGGCCACAAGGACTGACCTGCAAACACGTTTTTACTAATGCACCTCGAACAATCACAAATCATTTTATTTTCCTCTTTCCAAGCAGCACTGCTGCTGCTGCCAGGAGGCTCCTGGATCCAGGAATCTCCGTTTTCGTGGGAAATGCTTTTCCCTTTGCAGGTTGGTGCAGACAGGCCCTGCCAGCAGAGGGGAAGGGTTTGCTCCACTGCAGACTCGAGTCTGAGTGGTTTTGTGCCTCATTTTCCTGCAAAACCAAAACCAACCTTGGGTAGGGGGAAAAAAACCCTCATCCCAGCAGGTTTTTGGCAAAGCTAAAATCCATTGATCTTCTGGGTTCAGTATTTCTAAACTGAGATTAACATTAAAATGAAGAGAAGACACCTGAGTGTCCCAATTTTAGGATTACTTTGGCAGGTTTTAGGTTACAAATGGTGACTCGTGTGCTTGGCATGAGGGAGGCAGAGCAGGCTCATTTTTGAGAGCTGCAGTCCCACAGAAATCCCCTTTTTTTCCCATATTTCCGTCTGTGGGGGGCACATGGATGTGTGTGTTCATATGCACACAGAGAGGCGCCATTATTGGGGGTGTTCAGGTATAAAAATGTGAATAGACTGGGCGTTTTTATATCTTATAACTAATTTGGGTGCCCATCACCAGCCCTTCCATCCATCAAACACACAAAGGAATCATTAATTCTGACCTGAGTCTCTTTGCCAATGATCCACTGCAAGGTATTGAACTTCCTTCTTGCTGAGGTGTAAATAAACAACAGCATCCAATAGAGCCAACAAATAACCTGAATTAACCAAGTGAGAAATTGCTGCAAAGGAGCTTCCTGATAGGGATTTAGGGAAAAAAAAAAAAAAA
>WEZZ01021084.1:61942-82773 GCA_013400585.1 Chloropsis cyanopogon
TCCCCCCACATCCCCGGGCTCTGACGCTGTCCCTGTCCCCTCGTGTCCCCCCATGTCCCTGTGTCCCCGGGCTCTGACGCTGTCCGTGTCCTCCCTATGTCCCCGTGTCCCCGGGCTCTGACGCTGTCCCTGTCCCCCCATGTCCCCGTGGCTCTGACATTGTCCCTGTCCCCCCGTGTCCCCGTGTCCCCGTGTCCCCGGGCTCTGACGCTGTTCTCTCTCTCCCGCAGACGTGGAGCGCGGCGGGGACATCGCGCTGTACTCGGGGCTGGCGGCGGCGGTGCTGGCGGTGGCCGTGCTGGCGCTGGGGGTGGCCCTGTACCGGCGCAGTCAGAGTGAGTACGGCGTGGATGTCATTGATTCCTCTGCACTCACGGGAGGCTTCCAGAGTTTTAATTTTAAAACAGTCAGACAAGGTTAGTGCGGCGATTTCCTTTCCTTCTCTGCAGAGCTCCCGCTGCTCACGCTCGCCTGCGTTTGGGGAGGGGGTTTGGGGCAGCCAGGGCAGGGACAGGCACCTGGAACTGGCTCTGCTGTGTCCCACAAACACAGAATCCTCCCTGGCCACGCTCCAGATGCTTTAGGAGTGCTGTCCCCAGCTCCTACACTGATTTAGGAAAAGCTTAAATGAAATCAGAGCCAGCCCAGGCAGCAGAGCTGCAGTTCCTCCTGTTCTCGGTCACAGAGCTTTCCTTCACTCCAATAAAAGGGATTATTCTCTTCCTGATAATCTGAGACCCCCAGCTGGAAGTGTTTTGTAACCTGCTGTAACAAAGACACTGAGGGAAATCAATGTGTGTAAGCCTGGACCCCTAAAGCTCTGGAGAAAACCACCAGTGCCATAAAATATGGACAAATCTTTTACTGAAAGCAGCGCTCAGGTTTTCAGGAATGCTGTTCCCTTCCAACAGGAAGGTGGGGAGGGGGAGAAGCGGGGATGAAAGCAGAATGTTTATTGATTCTGTGCTGCCATTCTACCTCAGACCTGCCTGATTGTGGGTGGGTGGGAGCGTGGGCAGGGTGTGAAAGTGTCCCCATGTCTCTGTTCTCTCTTCAGAAAAGGGAAATATGTTGCAGAGTTTGTTTGGGGGGAGTTTTTGTGGTGTTGTTTTTACAGTTTCTTTATTTCCTGGAGACGTTCCTCACCAAGCATGACTTGCAAGAAATTGGGAAAAGGGCTTGGCAGACAAGGACGTTTGAAGGAGGTTCATTCATCCATTTCTAAATCCAAACCTTTAATTAGGGCTGTGTAAATCTCAATGACTGTCTCAAACAAGAACGTTTTCCTTTGTGGTTCAGTCTGAATCTTGTTTTGAGTCTGGGGAATTGTTTGCTTGGCTTAATGTTTGAAACCTTTCATTCTGGATGCTCTGAAAATACCCAGCTAAACAACCAAAGAGAAAGACCCCACCACAAAACCCAACAGCCAGAGGATCCAGGCCCTAAATATCCATCCACTCCTCAATTTTCAGAGCATTTTCTGAGGTAAAACACCTCAAAATAAATAACTGTGGTGTCTTCCCTGTACCATTCTCATCCCACTTCCCTTTCAGCCCAGCTTCCCTCAGGCATGAAGTTGTGGGTTTGTGAAAAAGGTCTGCAGGAAGATGTTGTCACCCACTGGGGTTTCATGTAAGGAAAGAAAACAACAAGAGAGGAGCAAGGGCAAACATGCAGACATGAATCCCAACCAGACGAGGCTCCTCCCTGGATTCCTGCGCTCTGGAGCTGCCTGAGGCGTGGCAAACATGAAGTGTCAGATCCTGGCACCGGTTCCTCTGGTGGCCTGGGGTGACTCTGGGCTCTGAGAGCTCGGGGAGGGTCCCAGAGGGGACGGGGGAGGGATTCCCGAGGTGTCCCTTGTTGTGGTGTATAGAATGACAGGGTGAGACTTCGAGTTCTCAGAGAATTAGAAGGTTTCTTTTATTAAACAATTCATTCTTTTTTATAAAGTTTCTCATTAATAGTTACTTGATTAGTTAAATGATATGATACCTCTCTACTACTATTAGATGAGATAGAGAGAGTATATTTTGAAAACACACACAAAGAAATAATAAACTAAAGTGAACAAATAATACTTGTTATTTTGAGAATGAGAAATGTTTACAAAACTTCTATCCATTTTTTCTTGAGAATATGAAATGTTTACGAGGTTGTCCTCTTTAGAGGACAAATGTTTTTCCTTCGGAAAGTTCAGACTAGTGCTGGATTTCTCTAAAATCTCCTAAATGCCAGTCCCACAGCCCCCTCCATGGCCTGCTGCTGTCCCCACAGGTAACTCCCTGCTGCTGAACTCGTCCCTGCAGCCCGAGCTGACGGTCAGCAGGACCTACAGCGGCCCCATCTGCCTGCAGGACCCGCTGGACAAGGAGCTGATGACCGAGTCCTCCCTCTTCAACCCCCTGGCCGACATCAAGGTCAAGGTGCAGAGCTCCTTCATGGTGTCCCTGGGCGTCACCGAGAGGGCCCAGTACCACGGCAAGGCCCAGCCCGGCACCTTCCCGCAGGGCAGCCCCCGGCCCTTCGGGACCCTGCAGGCCAGGAACAAGGCCATGTTCATCCAGAGCCTGGCCTCCATCTCCAGCTCCAGCCAGCTGAGGAGCACGGCCCTCTTCGGGCACCCGGGGGGCCGCCTGCTGGTCCCAAACACAGGTGGGCGGCTCCTTTCTCCTCAAAGCACCTCAAGGAGTTTGAGATCAGGCTGCCTGGCGCAGTGTTTTGTAACTGTGTTTTTTAAAAACGCCAGCGAAGAAGAAGCAGGGGCCCCGTTAATGCAAATTTTGGAAGTAGGGCACGGTGCCCACACGAGTGATCAGAGGGAAGGCTGGGCTGAGGACTGGAGAGGCATTATGCCTGTTTGAACTGTTTTAAATTACTGCCTCTCTTGATGTCTTCAGCATGAAAATCACATTAATCAAAGCTGTGCCGTGCTTGGATCCTGCTCCGAAGGAGAGGCTCCCCAGGAAGGTCGATACTGGATCTTACATGAGGGGCTGTCGTTCCAGCCCACAGCCCTGCCCGGGGGACAGAGGGACAGCAGCCAGGCCTGGGGACAGCCCCACTGCCCCCAGGCTCCTGCCCCCTCCTGCCTGTCTGCTTTCCCCTTTCCTGGAGCAAAAAGCTGCCCAGATTGCCCCAGCAGGGCCCTTCCCCTCGGCCCCATCCCAGGCTGGGTGCTGGGTGCTGCCCCTGCTTTGTGTCAGGAGTTGGTGAGCTCAGGAGTTGGTGAGCTCAGGAGTTGGTGAGCTCAGGAGTTGGTGAGCTCAGGACTTGGTGAGCTCAGGAGTTGGTGAGCTCAGGACTTGGTGAGCTCAGGAGTTGGTGAGCTCAGGAGTTGGTGAGCTCAGGCCTTTGTGGGCCGTGTTTCAGCCCTGCAGGATTGTTTGTGAAACCAGCTGAACAGCAGGTCAGGGCCCAGCAGAGCCTGGCAGGGTCACGGCCCTGCAGCTGCACCCCAGGGCTGTGTTTGCACCCCAAATCCCAGCCCTCACCTTGGGCATTTTCTCTCCCCAAAAGGCAGCACAAAAAGCCAGATATCCATTGGCAGCAAGGCTTTATCATCCTTCAACTCCAGTGATATTTATTCACTTCAAATTCAGCTCTGTTTTCCTTTGAGCAGTGGCTCAGGATTATCTGCTGCTCTCTGCTTGAACTGGATGATTTAGAGCTTTATCCTTCATGTCCCACAAAACGGGGGCTTTAAAGGTTACCATCAAAAACGTGGCTTGTGTTTCGAGAGGACTGGTAACAGTGACAGCCCAGGCATGCACAACGTGTGCAATGTTTGCATTTCTCCACAGACTGCCTTTGTGCTGAGGCAGGAACATTGCAGAGGCACTGAGTTAAGGCAGGAATTAAGAATTCCCTCATACTGTATATTTAGCTACTTTATGTAATGATAGTCCCATCAATTAGATTATTAAAATATGTATTTGGTCCACTTGCAATTTATGTAATTCCTCCTGCCTTTATGTAAGATCAGCTGTGCCAAGCAGTTGTAAATTCCAGCGTGCTCGAGTCAGTGCCTCACCAAGGCTCTGCATCGTGTGACAGATGCAAAGCCAAGACATTCCCCCTCTCCTGAGGGCGAGATGAAGCACTTTAATCCCAGTGGTACCCAGTGGAGAACTCCCCTGTTCACTTCTGAGCACTCTGGTGGTGTGAAAGGAGAATGGGATCACTGGGATGTGGGGACAAAGGGGTGATCACCCTGCAGGTGCCCTCTCCATGGGGAGATTCCCTGGCATCCCACAATGACCAGGTTTGAGTTCAAAAAGGAAAGAGCTTCCAAGATTGGGAAATAAGATGTCTTTTCCTTTAATGGAAAAGCAGCAGCAGCAGCTTTATTTCCTGTGCTAATTGATGTTCCTTCCATCTGGTGATTGCCATGGGAAGCAGGAATGCGGAGGAACATCCCCTTGGTGGTGTTCCCTGTCCCTCACATCCCTGCCCTTCCCAAGGTCAGCCCTGCCCGTGCTCTTTTCCAGGGGTCAGCCTGTTGATTCCACACGGAGCTATTCCAGAGGAGAACTCCTGGGAGATCTACCTGGCCATCAGCCAGAGGGAGTCCAGGTGAGAGATCTGGGATCAGGGATCCGCCTCCCTTAGCGGCTTTGGGGTGGAAGGTGCAGGAGCCACTCCTGGTCCCCACTGCTGGGGTGACCACCCTGAAAGGGACACAGAAATGGCCTCGGAGTGCTGCTCCTGTGAAACCCATGGAATTCCTCTGCCTGCTGCTCCCTTCTCCTCTCCCTGCTCAGGGGGAGCTCAGCACCTCGGGCTCTGGGGGTGCTTTGGGGTTTTTTTTTTAACCTGAAAATCCTACAGACACTTGGAAGCACCGAGGCTCCAGCTGAATTAATTATTTTGACACTAGAGAAAGGGAAAAAAAGGAATTGGCCTTTTTTTGTTACCTTGTGGTGTCTTTTTTTCCTCCCCTGCAGTCTCCCTCTCACCAACACTTGCACACACAGACTGAGGGGAGGCTTGGGACATTCCAGGCTCTCTTTAGCAGGAATGGTGTTTGGAAATGCATTTTCTGAGCCCCCACAGCCACAGCTCCACGTCAGGGTGTCAGCACGGGCACTGGAACAGGATATCCAAGTCAGCTTGGGCTTTTCCCCTTCTTATATCCTGGGTTTACTCTTGTATCTTCTTATTTTTATCTTGGTTGAGGTCCTTTCCCTAAGGTTCATCTCGGTTGAGGTTCCTCCTCTCATTTTTATCTTGCAAACACCATTTGCTTTCATTTGAAGAGGGAACTGCATGCCCAGCAATTTAGAACCCAATCATTGGGATCACACAACCCAAATGGATTAAAGTACAAGCAAACAGCAACAAAACCAGCAGGGCAAGAGAGGTTTCAATTGCTGGTTCAGTGTCCAAGGGATTCTCCTCCACTCTGGCACTGCTCCTGCCCAGGGATTTATTCCAAGAGATACAGAAAACACGTGGATGTGGGGGTGGGTTCAATTTGTTGGCGTGGGAGAGAAGAGAAGCAGATTTCACATCTCTGGAAGGCAGCAGGCAGGGGGTGCAGCCATTAATTCAGCCCAGGTGAATCCCTGGAGCTGGGCTGTGCTGCTGGGATCTCCCCTGCCCGTCCTGCAGCCACAGCCACGGCTGCACGTGGGCCAGCCCTAATTCCAAGCACAGCCCCGTCCCTGAGTCTGTAAAAGTCACAGAGCTCGTTCCTCCTGCGGAATACAAATGGCTTTTCAAAGCAGGGAGATCACACTCAATCTGGAAGAATTTATGAGCCTGTGTTTTTTAAACCATAATTTGTTTTATCTTCGCTCCTGTGAAAATATTGTTGATGGCAGCGTTTGAAGGCAGAGCACGGTGGGGACGGGACCAGCTGGTGCTCGAAGCAGGGCTGGCTGGCACAGAGCAATTTCAGTGCTGGATTTGGGTTAAACAAATTGAAATGTACTTTAAATACCAGAGTCCTAAACTGACCGGCCGCTGATTGGAGTTAGATGGGGTCTAATGGGTTTGTTTCATCTCCAGCTGCTGCTTCCACGTGAAACGAGCAGAAATGAGCAGATGAGGGAGGTGCTTGGATTTGAACTGAAATATTTGCAGTGAATTCTCACTCCTGACAGCCACTCTTGTCTTTGCTGCCCCAAGCCTGGAGCCCGAGGGCCCCGAGGTGCTGCTGGGGCCCGAGGTGAGCTGCGGGCCCCCCGAGCTGGCGGTGAGCACCCCGTGTGCCCTGACCATCCCGCACTGCGCCCACGCCGACCCCCAGCACTGGAGCATCCACCTCAAAAGGAGGACACAGCAGGGGAAGTGGGAGGTAAGCCCAGAGCCCACCATGGAAATGGAATTAACCCCTGGCTGTGCAGGGATAGACACAGAGAGACAGCTGAGAGCAACAGTTACAGCAAAAAGATTTTGCATTTTGTGACGAAGCAGCAGCAGAATTGGTTTCGGGTGTTTTACCAAGATGTGCCAAAGTTTATGGCTGCAAAGCCCACCCATGGATCCCATGGCTGCAGCCTGTCCTTCTGTCCTGTCCCTCTCTGCGCCCCTGCCTGGTTTTTGCTGTGCTTTCAACCAGTCCCATTCTCCTAATTGAGATTTACTCAGTCCTTGGGCAGCTCCAGCAGTGCTGGCCTCAAACAGGCTGGGTCACTGAGGAGAGGGACACAGGGACAGATGGACAGAGGGTCACAGGACACAGGGACACCGGGCAGGACTGAGCAGCAGAGGCAGAGCAGAGGGAGTTTTTGAGGAAGGGAAACGTGGCTGTAATGGGTGTTCTGGAAGGAAGTCAAACCCCAGCCATCGTTCAAGGTTTGCTTATTGACTTTAACCTTCAAGGTAATTTTTTAACTTGACACTGGGGGGAAAAATTAGCCAGAAAGTCAAGAGCACTTGAAAAAAGCCTCTAAAATTGCCGAGGCATCATCATTATTATTGTACGTACACAGCGAGCTCGGCACAGGGCACGGCCATAAATCCTCCTGCTGACTCAGGGCTAAATTGGGAATATTTACTCAGGGAAGCAGTCAGTCCCCCTTTCCCCTTCCCCGAGAGTGCAGCCTGGCTCTCAGCAATGCTCTGCATTCCAGTTGAATAGAAATAAAGAATGAATGCCATGACTCCTATTGTCGAGGCCTATTGATTCGACGTCGCTTTATTCTTTTTAAACCTGGATTTCATTTTGCAGGAAGTGATGTCTGTGGAAGAGGAAACTACTTCTTGCTACTGCCTGTTGGATCCTTATGCCTGTCACATTCTCTTAAACAGCTTTGGAACTTATGCCCTAATTGGGGAACCCATCTCTGACTGCGCCGTTCGACAGCTGAAAGTCGCCGTTTTTGGCTGCCTGTCTTGCAACTCTCTGGATTACAATCTGAGGGTTTATTGTGTGGATAACACCCCTTGTGCATTCCAGGTAAATGGCTTCGCTTTGCTCCTCTGGGCTTTTTTGTTTTCCCATCAAATCCCGGCATTCTTTTACTCCCTGGGTGTCCCCAACCTTAACCCAATGGGAATACTGGATTTTTTAAGCACTGCTGCACCGTTAGAATAAATCCCTTAAATTCCCTGCAGTTGTGGATTTACACTGAGAGCTTTAGGGCAGCCAAACTCTCTTGTTTGCTCTCTCATTTTTTGCCACACTCTCGACTACCCAAACTCAGCCAGCCCTGCTTTACAAAAATTCAATTATCCTGCATTTCCTCTCAAAATAAAAAAAGCCCAATCCCCACGTGCGGCAGTTGAGATGAGAATGATTCTCCTGCACCGTGTTCCAGGACAAAACAATGACATTCTCTGGCTCTTGGTAAACTCAGGAGCTTTAACAAAATGCTGTTCTTTGGGGAACTGAAATGCAAACAGTTGTGAGATGAATTTTTCCTTCCTCTTGCCGTGGCACAGGAATGGAAACACGGCTCCGACTGAAGCACACGCTGCTGCCTCTGTGCTTCTAATAAAAGCCAAGGCACCAAAAGGATTGTTAGAGGCTCACAATGGCTTTGTAATTATCCTCTTTATAACACTTAGACAATTAGTGGGTACCGGTGTCTTCCTGATGAGTCTGGAGGAAATGATCAGAAGAATAATTACCAGTTCTCTGCCTTCCCAGGAGTGAGAGCAGGCTCTTGGTAGATAGTGAGACAAGCATTTATGGAGTGATGCAGCCCTAAAAGCAAGACAATATTAGTGGGGAGCACGAGGAATTACAGAGCTTTTTGGATTAAATACCAGAGTTGGGCTTGCCAAGTTGTGTTAGACAGTTAATCCTGCACGGTGCAGGTTTATGTAGGAGACAAAATTCCCTTGGTTTTGACTTTTTATCCTGTGTGAGAACTCTCCTTGCTCCTCCAGCAGCTGCCTGGGGCCTTTGTGAAGTTCTGAGCGTGCTGGGGAACTCCTGGCTCTCAAATTGGAGAGACCCAGGTCCTTTTGGTGTTCTGCCCAAATGCTGCTGCCGTGGGAGGAGTCCCACGTCTGTCCCTGAAGGCAGAGCAGCACTCACAGAACATCCAAAAACATCCAACATACCCCAGGAATTCTGAGAACAGTTCAGAAATAATCTGCTCCCTTTGTGGCTGGAAACCAAAAACTGAAATCTCCCAATTTCTTCCTTCATATCAACCCAGCCACCAGGGGTTAAACCAACCTCAGTGCCTGGAAAAATTGGTTTATAATAGAAATCCATTAGTGCAGTTTCAGAGAGCCCGAGCATTGAATTTTCAGAAGGTCACAGTGATTCCAGGAGCTCCTCTAACGACAACTTTGGTCCTGACAAGCACTAAACCCCCTCGATGGACACAGATTTGATATAATTTATGTGGCTTGAGGAAGGTAATTTGGAAGCACTGCTTGCCTGCTGATTTTTAAAGACTTCTGCAACCTTTCCTTCCTCGCTGGTGTTTTTACTGCAACAGCACAGGAATAAACATTGCTTAAGTACCGGCAGGGGTGATTTTTTTTTTTGCCATTATGTTTTAAATTCACCAAATTACATAAAAATTTCTCTTGGAACAGAGCTCTGGAGGGCTGTAGTGCAAAGCCTTGCCCAGAGCCTGCCCTTCACACTGCTCAGGTCTTGTCCAGTGATTCTGAAAGTGCCCCAGAGGTGGGAAATGGATGTGGATGATTTCACCTGGAGTGTTTGAGGGCTCTGAAAAGCCCTGAGGGAAGTTCCTCGGCAAAGCTGCTCTGGAGTCCAGCTGTGCTGGGCTGCACTGGGGGTGTTGGAGAGGGGAGACAGCCAAAAATGCAGTGTTCAAGCACCAGTGTCTGTCCAGAAATGGGGCTGGCAGTGCCCAAAAATATATAAATACCAAATATCTATAAATACAAATCTCAAATATTTATAAATATAAATACCAGCTGCCCACGAGAGAAACTCCTCTGCGCATTCAACATTGTGGGGGACCCTGGGACCCCCACAGAGAGGGATTTTCATTGGGTTTGGGGTTTGTTCCTAATACTGAAAATATTCTCTCCTCCTCCCTTGCAGGAAGTGGTTTCAGATGAAAGACTCCAAGGGGGGCAATTGCTGGAGGAACCCAAACTTTTGCATTTTAAAGGCAACACCTGCAGCCTGCAGATCTCAGTGCTGGACGTGCCTCCCTTCCTGTGGAGGATCAAACCCTTCACTGCCTGTCAGGTACCTGGCATTTCATGGGGGCTGAACCCAAGTGAACCAAGGTTCCCTTTATTGAAAAAGCTTTAAACCTCCCCAGCACTTAGCAAAAACATGTTGCCTTTTGGTTCTGACAAACACAGATTTCGTTTACACCAGAATGCTGTAAATTTGTCATTTCACAGAAATGCTTGTGCTTTCCCCCATTTCAGTTGCCTCCAACAGAAGGCAAATATTCCTGTTCAAACTTAACCACTCCTCAAGATGTTTCTAATATCTGTCATTCCAGTTTTGATACAACTATGGAAATATGGCTAAAAATGACATTTAAATGTAACCATGAGTTCAAATCACAGCACGCAGAGAGCAGGCATTAGAACTGAAGAGCAGCAAATTGGTTTTTCTCGTCTCCATTAATTAGAGAGGCTGTTGAAAACCGAAAAGGAAAAATCAAAACAAAAGAAGAATTTCCGAGGATTTTGATGACTGGAAATCCTCAGGAATGTGCTGGCACATGGAGTGGGCTGGTTTTAAAACACAGCACTCAATTAGAATCTACAATCTCCCTTCTCCCAGAAGCAGACACAGTTACGCATCCTCCAGGATTTTGGCAAAAACCCTGTTTTAAATGTGTTGCCACGTTCCCCAAAACATGAGGGTAGTGGGCTCTGGAAGTTATAAACACAGAGCCAGAGAAAGCCTCTCCTCGTTAACAACGTGGGGATAATTTGGGCTACAACGTAAGAAATGAAATAAATTAATCAAATAATCCTTTTCAGCTTCTTAGGGAGAAGAGCTTTTGAGGGTTTTGTTTGTTCTTCTCACTCACCTGTGTTTTAAAAGCCAAACCCAGTAGGGTTAGGATGGCCCAGCTCCCCAGCAGAGACCTGCCAGTGTGTGCCCAAAAGAAAATCAAATCAGAGTTTCCTCTTAATGCAGCAAATTCGCTCCTGCCCTCAGCAGATTACAGAGCTGGATACTTTGAGTAATTCATTGTCTCCTAATCCCTTCTCCAAACATGAAGAATAAATGTCTGTGACAGGCTGGAATTCAGCCTCCAAGTGCCACTTAGAGCCTGATCAGAGCAGGGACTCAGGGCTGTGCAAAACCTCTGCTGCCAGAGCGGGCTGACCCAGGGCTGCCCCGACCCAAAGGAATATTTACATTTTATAACTGAGTGTCCCTGGCACGGCTTGGACAGCTCAGAAACACAAGCGCTGCTCCTAAGAGGAGCTGCAGAACCTCCCCTGGCTCTGTGCTTCCCTCGCAGTGAAAAGTCTGCTGACAGCTCTGGTTTGGTTCCAGCCTCTTTATAGAGAAAAGAATCTATTTTTGCACGTGGGGTTTCTTCCAGTGTTCCCTGGGTTCCTCTCCTACGTCCCACCCTGTGAGAGCAGCTGCTGGTGCTGCCTGGCAGGAACAACTGAACACAGCCTGTTCCAGGAACGTCTCTGGTCCAGCACCAGCACCTCCCCGGGCAGCGTGGGGAGGGAAGATTTATGGAAATGATGTCTCAGACAAGCAGATCCTGCTCGGAGGCCGAGCAGATGAATAAATCAGGCTGAGGAGCTGCTGGAAGGCAGCTGATGGCAGGTGGCACCAGGATTCCTGCAGACTCTGCTCGGAGCCTGTGTTTGTCCTGGCCTGGCAGGAGCAGCTGCCCAGGGCTTGGCTCCCTGCCCGCTGGGGATCCCTGGAAGCCGTGGGTGGGGCAGGCAGGAGCTGGGCGGGCACCTCTGGGTGCTCAAAGCTGCTCTTTGCCTCCCATCCTGCATCTCCTGGAGGATCCAGCTCTGCCTGGGGCCATGAGATGATTTACAGCCCCTCTGTCGGCAAGGAGCTTCATTATAAACGCAGACTGGAGCTGAAAGCATCTCTGGAATACTCCGAGCACTCATTGTTGCAGCTCCTTGCTGCTCTGCATTGTTTCACACAGCTCCTTTCAGCTGAGCGATTCTTCCACTCAGAGTGAAAGCAGAGATGATCACCCTGAAAAAAATCTAATTACAGTTGCTCCACTTCTAATGTTTCCTTTGTCACTGTGAGCATCTCACCACTGCTGCTGCTCCCAGTTCGGGATCCAGCCGCGGGCTGGGGACAGGCAGGGGCTGGGGGCAGAAGGGAAGGACAGGGGAGGGCAGCCCTTGGTGGGAAGTTCCTTTGGGATGGAGAAGGGAAGGCTGCAGGGCCAGGGCAGCCCTTGGTGGGAAGTTCCTTTGGGATGGAGAAGGGAAGGCTGCAGGGCCAGAGCAGCCCTTGGTGGGAAGTTCCTTTGGGATGGAGAAGGGAAGGCTGCAGGGCCAGAGCAGCCCTTGGTGGGAAGTTCCTTTGGGACGGAGAAGGGAAGGCTGGAGGGCCAGAGCAGCCCTTGGTGGGAAGTTCCTTTCTTTGGATTCCTTACAAGGTGATTCCAAGGAGACACAGAGAGGAATCCTGATCCTGGCAAGGGGCAGGAAGTGAGGTGCACCTTTTTTGAAGTGGCTTTAAGCATCTTTTTTAAGAATCTCCCACTGTTCCCCTGGATGAACCCTGAGGTCTCGGTCACTGCAACACCTCAGTGTCCATCAACACAATCCTCATTTTTTGGCTTTGTGCTGCTTGGAGCTGGAGGGGGCGTTCCTGAGCAGAGCAGGACCGGGTGTGTCCCCCTCTGGCCGTGTCCCCCTCTGGCTGTGTCCCCTGTCCCTGACTGTCCCTGTTCCGCAGGAGGTGCCATTCTCCCGCGTGTGGCGCGGCAGCCCCCGGCCCCTGCTCGGCGCCTTCTCCCTGGAGCGCTTCAGCCCCGCCACCAGCCAGCTGTGCTGCACCGTGTGCGTCAGGCAGCTGCAGGGCCACGAGCAGCTGCTGCACGTCCAGACCTCCGTCCTCGAGGTAAAGCCACCAGCACCCCCTGGGCTGGGGGGCGAGGTGGAACAGAATCCTGGGGTGGGCTGGATGGGTTGGGTAGGGTGGGGTTGGGTTGTGTTGACTTGGGTAGGGTTGAGTTGGGTTGTGTAGGGTTGAGTTGGGTTGGGTTGAGTTGTGTTGGGTTGGGTTGTGTTGGCTTGGGTAGGGTTGAGTTGGGTTGAGTTGGGCTGTGTTGTGTCGAGTTGAGTTGGGGTGGGTTGGGTTGAGTTAGGTTGTGTTGGGTTGGCAGGACCTTAAAGCCCATCCAGTCCCACCCCTGCCATGGGCAGGGCCACCTTCCACCATCCCAGGTTGCCCCAAGCCCCTGGGGCCCTTCCAGGGATGCGGCGCCACCTCTCTGCGCAGCGGTTCCCTCCCCGTTGCTGTCCTTTCCTCGTGTGGATTTTGCTCAAAGCTGGAACCAGTCTTTAAAGCCTTGCAGATCCCATTTCCAGCAGAAATCAGGGCACAGGGACTCTGTGGCACTAACTATAATTTATCAATAATTTAATATTTTATCGTTTGGATTGGTGGTTGCAGTTTCCTAGCAAGAAGCCCTTGCAGAGCACTGAGGGTTGGGGACAGGGGTACAAACTGTGTCTCGTGGGGACTGGGCCCTGCTCATGGCTAAAAGAACTCAGACCTGCAGCTGAGCAAGCTGCTGATCTGCCCCACAGCCATGAGAACTTCAGCAGCTGCACTTCTTTAGATTATTGAGCCTCTTTGTTGATTAATGCAGATGAATACCTCTGGATCAGAGCCCTATACCCATAAATGCTCTGAGCAGGGAGTGCAGCAGCTGGGCAAGAGCAGCACCGACATCAGGCTGTGTGAAAACTCCTCAGAACCGGCTGAGTGTTGTCTGCTCCTTTATTGTTGTTTCATAAAACCTCTCTGTCACGCTCTCTGTGTCTCCAGCCCGTTGCTGCTGCCTTGTTCTCCCTCTCTGCTGTGTTTTTAAGGGCCCTGTCTGTACACAAGTCCCCAGAGCATGTTCCAGTTCTGCTTCAAGCAGATTTGCTGCTGTGGAAGGCTTTCTCATGCCTGTCTCCAGCAGTGATTGAAGAGGGAGGAGAATTTGACTGCAAAATAAATCCATAAGTGACAATTCCCCCCCCGGAGCCGCTCGGTGCGTGACAATCCCCGGAGCGCCGGGGTCGCCGTGCTTATCTCACACGTGCAGGGCAGGAGCTTCTGCTGCTTCTGCTGCTCTGCATCCTGAGCAGAGCCCAGGGCAGAGCTGCAGCACCCAGAGCTGAGCCTGGCTGAGCCTGGCTGGCCCCGGGCACGCGGCACAAACGGTGGATGGAGGCTGCACCCTCACTGCTGGTGAATATCGATGCTGTGTCACTCTCGGATGAGTAACGTGCTGAAATGTGACTCTGCTTTGCAAGACTGGTGTGATTCCGCGGGAAAAGAGGGGCCAGATCCGCAGAGGACCTGGATTCCAGAGAGGCTGGGAGAGCCGAGGTGCTTACGGAATTCAGGTGTTTAAAAAACCCAAAGAAAGAGAGAAACAAGCACAAATCTGTGCGTCCATGATTCGGGTTTAAGCAATTAAAGATTTAGAAACTCCGCAAGACAAAAACGACCAAAAAAGAAAACTCGTGGAAGGAAAATAACACCACTTTCAAGGTTTTTATGCACAAGTCCTTGTGATGTTCTGGGTGTTTTTTCACAAATCACAAAAGCACTTCTGAGCTCAGTCAGTCCAGCTCAGTCACTTTCTGTTGTCAGTCCAAGTGACAGGAGGAATAGGTTGGACATTAGGAAAGGTTTTTCATGGAAAGAGTGATGATAAAGTTCTGGAATGGCTGCCCGGGGAGGTGGTGGAGTCACCATCCCTGGATGTGTTTAAAAACAGACTGGATGTGGCACTGGGGCCATGGTTAGTTGAGGTTGGGGCTGGGTTGGACTCGATGATCTTGAAGGTCTCTTCCAACCTGGTCATTCTGTGAATTCTGTGACTTCTGTGAAGCCAAGGTTTGATTCTCCTGTTCCCTGCAGACTGAGAGAGAAAACATCACCTTCTTTGGCCACGAGGACAGCGCCTTCCCCGCCCAGCTGGGCCCCAAGGCCTTCAAGATCCCGCGCTCCATCCGGCAGCGCATCTGCGCCACCTTCGACGCGCCCGGCGCCAAGGGCAAGGACTGGCAGATGCTGGCCCAGAAGAACAGCATCAGCAGGTGATGGCAGCGCCCTGGCAGGGGTCTGGCACCTGGCACGGGCAGTAGTGGCTCCTCAGGGGTTGTTGGTTTGCCGCTGCTGGCGGGTGTGGGTGGGAATTGGGGGCTGAGTTTCCTCATTTCAGCTCCTCCTGTCCACCTCGGGAGCCCAGGGCTGCAGAAGGATTTTGTCCATCATGGAAACAGCTGTCCAAAGCACTTAGGAGGCTGCAGATTCCCCCAGACAAATCCCCTTGGCTCTCATGGGTGCATTTCCTGCTCCAAAATGAATCCCGCAGATTTTCTTTTATTTAGGAAAATACATCTCTAAAAGAGACAGTCATGCTCTACTGTTAGGGGTAATAATATTATGATTATTAAAACTGAAAGCTCCTGTAAAAACCAATTTACTTCTTACTTTGCTTTTTCTGCTTGGCTAAATTAAATTGGTGGAGGCAGCTTCCTCACAAAAATATTTTCTGATTGTCACAAACTCTATAAATGCGTTCCCGGGAGAGCAGAGGAATACTTAAATCAAGCAAAGTAACTTTCCATTGGCTTCTTGCTTTGCATGGGAATCTCAATAAACCACATCTGAGCCAAAGGAAAAAGAGTTGTGGATAAACACTTTGTTTTACCAAATTCTGTGCAAATCATCCCTGCAGGATCGTAAAAAGGCACATTAACAAAATAGGAAATCACAGATAAAAGGTGTTGTGTCTTTGCATAACAACGAGCATCAGCTGCTTTAAATTCCTCTCCCCCTCAAATCCTTGCTGCATTTCCAGAAGGGATTTGTTTGCCCATCCCAGGGGCAGCACTGCTGGGCCTGGGGACACTCCTTTTTTCCTTTTCTCCCTCCTTTCCCTGCAGGACTCTCTCCTTCTCCCTCACCCTTTCTCCCTCCTTTCCCTGCAGGACTCTCTCCTTCTCCCTCACCCTTTCTCCCTCCTTTCCCTGCAGGACTCTCTCCTTCTCCCTCACCCTTTCTCCCTCCTTTCCCTGCAGGACTCTCTCCTTCTCCCTCACCCTTTCTCCCTCCTTTCCCTGCAGGACTCTCTCCTTCTCCCTCACCCTTTCTCCCTCCTTTCCCTGCAGGACTCTCTCCTTCTCCCTCACCCTTTCTCCCTCCTTTCCCTGCAGGACTCTCTCCTTCTCCCTCACCCTTTCTCCCTCCTTTCCCTGCAGGACTCTCTCCTTCTCCCTCACCCTTTCTCCCTCCTTTCCCTGCAGGACTCTCTCCTTCTCCCTCACCCTTTCTCCCTCCTTTCCCTGCAGGACTCTCTCCTTCTCCCTCACCCTTTCTCCCTCCTTTCCCTGCAGGACTCTCTCCTTCTCCCTCACCCTTTCTCCCTCCTTTCCCTGCAGGACTCTCTCCTTCTCCCTCACCCTTTCTCCCTCCTTTCCCTGCAGGACTCTCTCCTTCTCCCTCACCCTTTCTCCCTCCTTTCCCTGCAGGAATCTCTCCTTCTCTCTCACCCTTTTCCCTCCTTTCCCAGCAGGAATCCCTCGTTGTTTTCCCTCACCCTTTTCCCTCCTTTCCCTGCAGGAATCTCTCCTTCTCCCTCACCTTTTCTTCCCTCCTTTCCCGGCAGGAATCTCTCCTTCTTCGCCGCCCAGAGCAGCCCCTCCGCCGTCATCCTGGACCTGTGGGAGGCTCGGCACCAGCACGACGGGGACCTGGACTCGCTGGCCTGTGCCCTGGAGGAGATCGGAAGGACACACTCCAAGCTCTCCGAGGTGGCAGAGCCCGAGCTGGAGGAGCCAGAGTTCCCCTGCAGCAGGAAGGGCCTTTAGTCCCTCTGTCCCGCCAGGACACACGGCCAGCCCGGCCCTGACCCCGGGGACAGAGGGTTTGTGCCCCGTGGGGATGGATGGAACTCACCCCAGCTCCGTGGCAGTGGGAGGAGCAGAAGCAGCCCTGCTAAAAACCCTCTGGGGATGAGGAAAAGAAGCTCCTCCCTGTGCTCCTCCAGTTAAAATCCTTCTTTTGGTGCCCCAAACCAGCCTGCACTTGTGTGGGTCCCGGGGCAGAGAGACACAGAGCCATAGGAGGTAAAATGTAGTTGTGTATTTAGGAACAGTCCTGTTCGTGTACTGCCTAGTGAAAATCAACAAACAGTGTTGGATATTTCCAGCCACTGGAGGTTAGTCCTGCTTAAAAGGTTTCTCACTTCGAGAGTGGTGTAAAATCCCATCACGTTGTCACTTTATGTCTGCTACAGGAAAACTGAAAATTTGGCCTTATCCTGTTCAGATGTTTGAGGAATTAGAAGATCTCATAATTATTTCATATCATGTGTATTCCAAATAATTTGTTTTAAAAATTCAGCCCCTTAATGAATGTACATTTGCTGCAGAGCTTTGCTGCCTGCTCTGTTACCAAAATTCCAGAACAAACCCCTTCTCTCTGAGGCTGGGGGGGTGTGCACACGCCAGAGGAATTTTCTAATTTTCTACGTCTGCAAACTTTCTTAGTCAAAAACTGTCTTTGGGGGTGGATTTAAATAACCAAATAACACACGGGAAATTTCCAGCCCTATTTTAGCAAGTTGAGACATTTATTTTCATTACTTCATTCTCCGTGGCTGAGCTGAAGGTGAAGGCAATCAGCACAGCTTCATTTGGGTTTGGTTTGAGATTGAAACCACAAACCCCACACAGCACTGCCAGCCCTGGCCTTGATTTCGTTGCACAATTTGGGAATTTCACGGGATCCAGAGCTGGCTGTGTTACCTTGGTTCAGTTACAAATTGCGTTTACCCCAAAATCAGAATCTAACCAGAGAATTCGCCTCGTTTTTTATCCATTCCATGCAAATGTGATTGATGACTTCAGGCAAACCAAAAAGAGCTGTCACTGTGAGCGAGGCCTGGTGGAGCTGGTTCTGAGCCAAATTTCACCATTATTTTCACCATCCTTTTCACTCCCATCCTTCACCATAGCCGAGGTGCTCCTCAGTCCGTGTGGCTGCCAGGGCACGGTCAGGAGAAACAGGAACAGAAATGAGGCTTTGGCAGCTTTGTGGAAATGCAGGAAACCCAAACCAAGGATTTGGGGGCTGTTTTAGCCTCGTGTTTGGCTGAGAGCAGCACGACAGCCCCCAGGGCAGGTCCAGTCTGGAATTATTCCTTCAACCAGGACTGCAGTGTGAAAATCTGAACAACAACAACAGGAACAACAACCACAGCTCTGTCCTTGCTCCTGCTGCTCTGAAATCACAAATGTCACTGCCTGCCCAGCTCAGGAATAGCCCGAGCCTTGGAAATCCTGAGCCTTGGAAATCCTGAGACCGGTGCGAACGTTTCCTGCAGCTCAGCATCCCCTGCAGCCTGGCAGGAGGCGCCTGGCGCGGGGCAGATTTAGGGGCAGACAGAAATACTGGCTGCAAGCTGTCACTGCTTCCCGCAGCACATGCTCCTCGAACGAGATCTCCAGCGACTGCCAGTCCTCCTCCTCCTCCTCAGAAACCTGTTCTTGCTTGGACAAAATGTCAGGCATTAGAAAAACCAAAACAAGGCACGGCACCCGGGGAACAGGCGGCTGCGAGCTGCCGTTGTCGGGGAAACCAGCCCCGCGTGTGTGCAGCAGGGAATTTGTTCTCAGCGCCTCAGAGCAGCCCTGGCTCTGGAGCAGGCTGGGTTTGTGTCCCCCAGGTGCTGCAGGGGACCCCCAGGGCTGCCTCCCCCTGCTCCCCGGGCCGGGCCAGAGGAGCTCTGCGGGCTCAGCTCAGGGAGCAGCCGCGGGTCCTTGCAGACCCTCCCAGGGCAGACACCCCGCTCACAGGGACCCCAGACCCCACCAGAATCCCAGTTCCACCCACAGTCCCATGGAGTTCACGTCCTGAGAGGGAATAAATGTCCAAAGTGGAGAATTCCAGAAGGAATTGTCCCCCGTGCCCGGGGCAGGGCTTGGCTGGGTGCTGCCCTTTGGGTTTTGTTCCCTGGTTTTTCCTCCCTTTGGCTGAAGCAGGTCTCTGTTGCTGATCTCTCTCTTTGAGAACCTGGATCAACAACTCTCGAGTTTTCCTTCCTATTCCTGACTGTTTTGATGCTCCTGTGCTCTTCAAATGAACCAGAAATGCCCCAAATATTTATTTCCTTTCTGCCTTTCTCTTAAAGAGAACTTTTGGAAATCTGTGCACGTATTCATATGCTTTGACCCAAAACACAGATGTGGAGGAGCACCTGGAAAAGGATTAGAGGCCAGAAATTAAAAATTCATTCCTTTCTTCTGCTGTATAAGTTATGATAATTGAAAAACAATTTTCCCAAACTGGAAAGTAAAAGGAAGAGAAATGTGAATTTGCCCCCTGTAGATTCCACGTGGCTGCCCTGGCTCTGCTCAGGGGAAAGAGCCATTCTGATTTTACATCACCAAAGGATCTGCTTTAATAGATTTTCATTTTCCTGAGCACTTTGCCCAGGTATTTCTGGCCGTGACTCATTGCAGACTAATGGCTGCATTTTAAAAATGACTCCCAGCTCCGCCAGCACCATAAAGCTCATTTCCATTCCGTACCGCCCTGCACTCCCACAGAAATTTTATTGGGATTTTTGTAATAGATGAAGAGATATCAACACAATTCCCTTCAAATCCAGGGAACTGCTTTTGTCACTGTTTTTATCTGTGGCCACAGCTGCTCTCCCCCTCTCTGGCCTGGGCACTGCTGGCTTTCAGAGAATCTTATTCAGCATAAATCACCAAGAGGGGATCTTGCAGGGTCCGGGATATCCACATCACACTGCAAGTCCAGTCTTCTTTTCCACCTGCAAGGCAGGGCTGTGTGAGTTCTAAAGCATTCAATAACTGATCAATTCCTATTTTCCACAAAAGGAAGGCACAGCTCAGGTCCATGATGAGTTAAACCAGGGAGGGACTGGGCTGGGCTTCTGGTCAGCCCCTGAATCTTTTTTTTTTCAGGCTGTTCCTGCCTGTAAAACACAGACTGCAGCAAAGAGCTGCCTTAGTGCTGGGCTGTAATTAACTGAGTGGAAAACAGGAAATGAGATTTGAAGTCCTTGACAACCGTGGAAGATCTCTGGTGAGACTCTGAGCAGCGTCAGACACGAAACACCAAAATCCCCGTTGCGTTTTCAACTTCCAGAGCTCTGGAACTCCAGCTCTTAGGTGGAAACGGGAGGAGGAACTTGAACCCATCCGGCACAAAATATAAATAATTCCTAAAAAGAGAAAAAAAAAAAAAAAACAAAAAAACCACACAAGTATTCCTCTAGAGAGAGGAATCTTTTCTCTCCTGCTCCTTGATTTCTGCAGTGAATGGGTTGGGAGGAGGTCGGTTCTGCCTGAGCATCCCCCCTGCCCCGGGCTCGGCGTGTTTGGGGTGAAGGAGGGCAGAGCTCTGAGCCCTGGCTCAGGATGAAGCTGAAGGAGCGGGGAAGGGAGGCAGAACACGGGATCAAAAGCATGGCCTTGGCTTCATACCACACTTTCTGTGCCTTGTTCTATCAATGTAAATTCTGAATGTTGTACAGTGAAAATTCATTTAATCCTTTAATTTATTATTTAATTTCCCACGAGCAGTGGTGGAAGGCTCCCAAAACCCTCCCTGTGCCACCCCAGAGCCCTGTGCNACTCGGGAGGGACTCCTTGGGAAAGGCTGCACTGGCTTCTTTTTTCAGCACATGTACATATATAAATACCTATACATATATATATATATATATATTTGGTAATGCCAACCAGCTGTGTTCTATTGTCCTGGAGAAGTCCCAGTGGGCACTTTGGATGTTTTCTGTAGAGTTTCAGAGCTGTGTGAGAGATGTACAGATGGGAATTATGGATCTCAGCTATTTATGAATAAAGAGTCTTTTACTGAGCCCTGGCCCTGCTCTCCTTTCCCTGTGGGGTCACACGAGGCCAGGCACCATGGTGGGTTACACTGGGGTTTGGGGGTGGCTTTTTGGTTTTTAATCACTCATTTAATTATTTATTCATTTAATCCTTTAATTTATTATGTAATTTCCCACGAGCAGTGGTGGAAGGCTCCCAAAACCCTCCCTGTGCCACCCCAGAGCCCTGTGCCACCCACTAACCCTCAGCGGGTGACAACGAGCTCCTGGCCATGGCACCCACCCTGGGCAATAAAATGTGTAAATAATTAGTTATAATTAATTAAATTATAGTTTATATATTATAATTATATATTATAA
>WEZZ01021084.1:83753-112210 GCA_013400585.1 Chloropsis cyanopogon
TATTTATTTTATTCCAATATTACCACCACCTCAAGGCCTATGTTCCCTTATTTTGTTTTGGGGGGGGGGGTTTTTTCCCATTTTTTTTTTCCCCTGAATTCTCTAAACACCAACAGATTGAAGCTTTAACTCCTGGTCAGTGCCCAAATTCTTACAGAAATCTTTGTTGGAAAAACACACGAATAAATCACAGGCTCTTAAAAATGCGTTCAGAGTTCAAAACCAGCAGAAGCAGAAGCACTTGGTCCCAAAATTTTGAGTTTTGTCTGGGATCTGGTGGTGGGACAGACTGGGAGCTCCCCACACCTCCCAAGGATGATTTTCCTGCAGGGTTCAGGAGGAGAGCCTGAAAGAGCTCAGGGACAGAGCTGGGAAATTCTCACTGTGGAACAAAAAGTGTCCCCGGCCTTGTGGGAGGGTGAAAAAAATCAACTATTGGTGTTTAGTGCCCTGAAAAAAATCAAATATTGGTGTTTAGTGCCCTGCGGGGAGGGCAGGGCTGGCTGTGCCCGTGCTTGGAACATCCCAGGGGCATTGGAGGGGCACAGCCATCCCCAGGGACACCCCAGGGACACTGCAGGGACATCCCAGGGTCACAGCCATCCCCAGGGGCAACCCAGGAGGTTCCAGGGACATTCCAGGACATCCTCAGGACATCCCAGGGACTCTGCAGGGTCACAGCCACCCCCAGGGGACCCTGCAGGGTCTCAGCCATCCCCAGGGACACCCCAGGGACACTGCAGGGGTACAGCCACACCCAGGGACATCCCAGGGACACCCCAGGGACCCTGCAGGGTCACTGGGGGTGTCCCTGGGGATGGCTGAGACCCTGCAGGGTCCTGGGGTGTCCCTGCGGATGGCTGTACCCCTCCAATGTCCCTGGGATGTCCTGAGGATGTCCTGGAATGTCCCTGGAACCTCCTGGGTTGCCCCTGGGGATGGCTGAGACCCTGCAGGGTCCTGGGGTGTCCCTGCGGATGGCTGTACCCCTCCAATGTCCCTGGGATGTCCTGAGGATGTCCTGGAATGTCCCTGGAACCTCCTGGGTTGCCCCTGGGGATGGCTGAGACCCTGCAGGGTCCTGGGGTGTCCCTGCGGATGGCTGTACCCCTCCAATGTCCCTGGGATGTCCTGAGGATGTCCTGGAATGTCCCTGGAACCTCCTGGGTTGCCCCTGGGGATGGCTGAGACCCTGCAGGGTCCCCTGGGGGTGGCTGTGACCCTGCAGGGTCACAGCCACCCCCAGCCCTGCCTGGCCGTGCCCCCCGGGCCCCGGGGTGTTTGGGGTGCCAGCGCTGTCCCCTCCGAGGGCGAGCAGCTCCTTCAATCTTCCCACGAGGCGAATTTTCAGTCCGGGCTGCCAGAGCCGGGATTTACTGCCCCATTCCCCACCTGCCCTCTCGTTCCTTTGTGTTTGTTAATGGCCTTTCCTCTTGTTATATAATCCTGTCAGGAGTGTAAAAATGTCTCTCAGGGCTGCTCGGGGGTGTAAATCTGCCCGGCCCCGGCGCTGACAGCGCTGAGTGGCGCTGGCAGGAGCCCTGGCCTGTCCTCCAGTAATTGTCACCACATGATAGGAAAGTGTAAGATTTAATAAGGTCATAAAGCAGAATGGCATCAGCCGGGCTGATGGGGAATTTTTTCATTAACATTCAGGGGATCTGGGTTCGGTGGGACAATAAATTCCAGCAGCTGAGCAGAAATGACCCATTTGATTATTCAAGACTTTCCAGGAACGCGGGGAGAGCGGCAGGGCCGGGATGAAATTCCCACAGCAAAAAAAGAAAAAAAATTCCTCTGTGCCCTCAAAAGAGCAGTAGGGCCGGGATGAAATTCCCACCTCAAAAAAAGAAAAAAAAAAAATTCCTCTGTGCCCTCAAACCTCTGCTCACCAAGCTGGGTTCAGCTCCAGAACCTGAAGGAGAGAGGAATTGGAATCTGGAAGGGGGGAGAGGAGAGGCTTTGCAGCTAATTTAGCGTGGAGGGGAGTAAAATCAAATATTCCCATCAAAGCCGGTGCACGTTGGTGGCAAAGAGCCCCGTGCTGATTGCAAGCTCCAGTGCAGAGCCCTAAATCAACACCAGTGCAGTAAAATCTTTAAAAAAAAAAATAAATAAATAAATTAACAGAGGGAAAGTGGAGATAGTGCCTTCCCCACCCAAGCATTCCCCCTCAGAGCAGCCCCAGCTCCCCTCTGTGTGATCCCTTCTTGCTCTGGGCAGGTTCTGGAGCCTCCCCAGGAACACAAACTGACCTTAAACCCTTCCCAAAGCCCAGATCAAAGATTCCCCTGAGACTCAGCGCTGAGGAATTCCTGAACCACTCCTGTGAGGACCGGGAGCTGCTGGGACTCGGTGGGCTAAAAAATCCGATTTTGAGAGGTCCTAATTAGCAGCTGAGCTCTTCTGAGAAATGTCAGCCCGTCCGTGGGTGACAAACACCTCCGAGAGCAGGACCCTGGTGTCCCCAGCCCCGCCCGGAGGATGTGCGGATAAATTTTCCCCCTCATTACCTGCACTCCTTCGGGCTCCTGCTCAGACACTTGCCCACGGCTAGCAATTATTTACTGCTCATTACCACGGGCTCCTGTCAGGTCCGGGACTGAGGAACTGAGATCCCGGGCTTGTGGAAACACCAACACCATTAAAATGCGAGGCAAGGAAAAGTACCTCGAGCTCCGAGCCGATTTACAGACTCGCCGAGGAGTGACAACCGCTGCTGCAAGGATTTGTCACCCCCAGCCCGGTGGAGGGGCTGTGACAGGGCTGAGACCTCGGCGACCAGCACCCCTGCCGAGAGAATTCACAGTTTAGCTGCCCAGAAAGTCAATTAAAATCTCCACTGCGGGAAAGGTGCTGTGATTTCCCTCCCGGCATCCCGTCCGTCACTAATTATTCCTGTTTAATTCCCCCTGCGACGGGAGGCACTCGGGGCTCTCTGCAAACACCGGGCTCATTAAAGCCCCGCTCCGGAGTTTACAGAGATTACAGCAAAAGCTTTACACCGGGAAAAGGTCTTTAAAAAGTGCATTTCCCCCTGATTCTCCTTGAAGAGCGAGTTACACCCCGGCTCATTTTCCTAAACAGCTCTCGGGTCCTTCAGGAAATAGCCCGGCCGAGCAGAGCCCGTTTTTTCCACACTCATTTAAATCCCAGCACCTGGTGCAGTGACAGATAAAAAGAGGAGAAGCAGAGGTTGTTGCTGGGGACCCTGCTGGAGCAGCAGCCTCACCTCGGGCTGGCTGGAATTGAAATTTTGGGGCTGAATTAATAACGAGCCCAGCTGGGAAATGCTGCCTGTGCCCTCAGGGCTGGAAACGTCTTCTGACATTAATAAAAAAGGGGAGGGGGTGGCACCTGGGCAGAACACACGGAACAAAAACCTTCCCTGAGCTCCTGACAGGCCAAGGGATGCTCCTGCTGGCTCTGACTCCTTGCAGGAGGAATTTCACAGCTCCCTCCGCACTTTTTTGGGGATTTTTTGCTATTTCTAACCAGGGAAATCACCTCATTATCTCCGTTACTATCCCTAACAGCAGCGGAAATGTTCTGAGGGGTTTCACAGAGCAGTTTAAAAATCGGGGAGAGGTTGAAATGAAGGTTTTTCCTCCCTCCCCAGCAGCTGCGTTTGTGGGAAGCCTTCACCGGGCTGGGCTGGGGGACAGGCCGGGGCCAGGCACAGCCACACGGACTGGGATGCAGGAGAGCTCGGGAATGAGGCAGACACGGCTCCTTCTGCTCCTTCTGCCACCCCCGTGCCTCTGGTCAGCGCCCAGTGCCACCGAACCCCTCGGGCTGTCACAGCTGCGCCCTGCCCGGTCAGGACAGCTCATCCCATCCACGCTGCAGCCACACCAGAGGCTGCTCATCAAGGATTGACTCCTCACAGCCCACTGACCCTTCCCCCGAGGCCTTTTACCCAAATTAGAGCCCAGCCAGCCTGGAAATCCGCGTTAATTGTGGATACTGGGGGCTCCTGCCAGGCGGAGTCCTGGAGGAGCGGGGATGGGAGAGGAGGCGGCACGGCAGGGGTTAAAGGCGATCAGCAGAGCCCGAACTCGGAATTCTCCCACCCAGGATCCTTAATGGCCTGAACATCCCACCCGAGGGCTGTCCAAAATCCGCCAGGGAAGATGGAGCAGCGGTTTGGGCTGCCCGGAGGCATCAGCGCTGCCTGGGGCGCTGCCAGGGCAACCTCAGAGCCAAAAAAACATCCAGCCCTGCCTCGGGGGCACGGCAGGGACACCCGGGGCACGGCAGGGACACCCGGGCACGGCAGGAGGAGCCTCCTCCAGGTGCGACTCCGAGCTCCTGCTCCTGCTCTCACCTGGCGCTGCAGCGCTCCAGGAGCTGCGGCCTGGCCGGGGAGAGGGGGAAATTCTTCCCAGAGAGAAATTCACTGCAGAGAGAAAAAGGGAAAGGGAAAAAAAGGGCGAGGAGAGGCCGCCAGGCTGCTCGGAGGGTCGCCCGGGCAGGGCTGTGTCCCAGCTCGCTGCACGCACAGCCCTGGCTGAGCTGACCCAAGGCTGCAGCAGCACAGCCCGGCCTCTTCTCCTCAATAAACACCCGAAAAACAGCTGGGCTCTGCTCTGCCAGCACTTTCCTTTCCCAGAAAACCTCTGCTCACACCCCAAGGACAAAGAGCAGCAGGCTCGGCTCAGCCCAGCCCAGCCGGGGGATGCTGAGAGCCCGGGACCAGCTCAGCATTTTGCAGAGCAGTTAATTCAGCTGAGTGCACTCGGCAAGGTGGATGAACGGGCACGGCTGGGGTCACTGGCTGCCAAAGTCAGGCTGCTCACACCGTAATTACTGTCATTAGTGCGCCCATTATTGCTGATTGGGGCTGGGAGGGACCCCGAGATCAGCTGGGAAATAACAGCAATTTAATACCGCACCAAAAAAAAAGCGTTTCAAGCTACAAACAACGGCACAGTCCTGAAAAATCCCAGTCAGGTGCGACCTCTGCGCTACCCCGCACACGGAAAATAATTCTGAGGTGCTCACCAGCTTGGCGGGGGTGGAAAAGCAGCAGAGCCACAGCAAAGAGGGCATTCGGCAGCTCACGGGGATCTCTGCTGTTAGAGCCTGATCTGGATGGAACCCCGGGGGTTTGTAATTGGGACAGCTCCGTTTGGCCGGGGGAATAACCAGGAGATGGTTCTGCTCTGCCTTGGAGCGGTTTCGAGGGGAAATCCTCAGCCAGGCCGAGCAGGACTCGGATCACAGGCAGGGCTGGAGGGGAGCACGGGTGAGGAGCCCGACCCACACCCAGAGGTGCCAGAGCATCGCCTGCCCTCTCTGAGGGATAATCCACACTCACATCTGTGCCCGAGCGCCCAAAGCACCGAACCTGGCACCTTCCCGTGCCAGCCCCGAACCAGAGGCGCTCCCAGCCCGGATTTCTCAGCGTCCTCAGGCTCCAGCATCTCCCGTTTCCCTGCTGGCCTTCCCCACACACCCCCGGCTGCCCAGAGCCCTTCCCTGGGGCAGCCTGAGCCCCTGGGCACAGCTGGGGGAGATCCGGAGTTATTTCCCGGCAGAACTGGGATCTGGGATGGAGCCGTGCCCTCTGCCTGGCTGGGGCTGTCAGAGGCTCCAGGGGGAGCAGCTGGCACAAGGAATGGCTCTGTCCCTGCCCAGCCCGGGACAGACCCCAGCTGCCGATCCCGGCTGCACAGGATTGTCCAAAGCTGAGCACGTCCAGGCACAGCCAGAGTCGGGGTTTGCCAGACCTCTGCTGCTGTAAAACCTGTTCTGGACACCGTGAGAAATCCAGCAGCTCTGAAGGCATCAGGAGATGCTCAGCAGATGTCACAGCGTCCCAGTGCCACCGTCCCCTGTGACCCCAAACCTGCAGTGCTCAGTTCAATGTGTGATTTTAACACATCCACTCAGCAGTTACTGAAATCCCTGCCCCTCCTGCCACTCGAGAGTGCCTTCGCTCCAGATTTCAGCTCAATCCCGGGGCTGAGAATGAGAACTGTGACACTTGTAACCTGTCATGGAGAGGGTTAAATATGGGAGAACCCCAAACGGCAGCCAAGGACTGGGAACGGCAGAGAAACCCCAGCTCTGAAGGGGCTTGAGCTGAGCTCAAACTGGGCTGGGATGAAGAGGAGAATTAATTTCTCTGCTTCCCGCACGCTGAGCTCGTTACAGCCACCAGGAACAGCAACACAAACAGGTTTGTTTGGGTTTTTTTCCCTCTCCCGAGCAGCAGCGCGTCGCTGACACCCATTTAAACACTCAGCAGTGCAATGTTCTGTTCGGGCTCATGGCCCCCGTGCAAACACGGGCTGCGCTCACCTCCCAGATCTGCCGGCAGAATTAACACGGGCTGAGCTGAGCACCGGCGATGAGCAGAGCTCCCCGAGTTCCCGAGGCTGCAGCAGCACCCAAACCTGCCCGGCGGCACCTGAGCTCCCTCCCTGCCCAAATTCTGCCCCGGCAGCCAACTGGGAAATGCCCCGAGGACACCCACACAGTGCTGGGGGAGGGAGAGCCGCTCCTGCAACACCCCAAATACCAGGGCACAGAAAATCCCTGTGAAAAACACCATTTCTGCTCCTGCAACGCCCCAAATGCCAGGGCACAGAAAATCCCTGTGAAAAACACCATTTCTGCTCCTGCAACACCCCAATACCAGGGCACAGAAAATCCCTGTGAAAAACACCATTTCTGCTCCTGCAACACCCCAAATACCAGGGCACAGAAAATCCCTGTGAAAAACACCATTTCTGCTCCTGCAACACCCAAACGCCAGGGCACAGAAAATCCCTGGCTCCTGTGAAAACACCATTTCTGCTCCTGCAAACGTTTGTCACCCCAGTGTCCCCAGGGGCTGGCACTGCTGGCGGCGGGGGAGGCACGGGGGGATGCAGAGGACAGGGGGAGAAGCTGCCAAGGAGGTGCAATAAATTCATTTTTCCAACACGGGACCCAGCTTGGCGTTAAATGCCAACTGCTGGATTAGCAGCTGGGGGGGAACAAATCTCTGATTCAGCCTCTGAAATTCGGAGTTGATTGGGTCAGCCCAGGGCTGAAGGAGGCAACACCTGGGAGCGAACCCAGCGAGGATTTCAGGGGTGGCACCTTCTCCCTGCCCCGAAATTCGGGTAAAAACCTGGCCCTGCAGAGGCTCAGCTGGGTCCCTTCCATCCCTGCCCCTTCCCTGTCCTTGAATTTGTCCTTCCAGGTGAAAGTGAGGAGCCTGAGAGAGGCTGAGCTTTGCAGAGCGTGCTGCTGCTCCCCGCCAGACGAGCCCGGCCCGAGGCGATGCTGCTCCGCACGCAGCAAATGCCAAGAAAATTAAAACTTTCTTCCTTTCTTCCTTAATTTTTTTCTTTTTTTTTTTTTTTTTCCTCCCCATTGAAATGCAGCATCCACTCCAGCCGAGCTCTGTGCTGCTGGGTGACCTTTGGGTGACATTTGCTTTGCTCGGAGCACCAGGAGGGACCGGACCAGCCCCGGGCAGGGAGGGAAGGACTGGGCTGGGCTGGGCTGGGGTGCAGGGAGGAAACTGGAACCACAGCCAGGGCACAGCAGGGAGGTCATAGCTCCAAGTTTTACTGAGCATTTCTTACCACACGGGCACAGTTTCCCCCCAGGGAGATCAGGGCACCTCCCTGGTGGCACCAAATAAAAGTGACAATGGGCCAAAAAAGAGTTACCTTAGAGCTTTGTGTATTTAATATATTTAACCTCTATTTATTCGGCCTCCAATCTCTTAATGCCAATAAGTGATTCCTGCTGCTTAAAGCAGGAAAGAGGCAAAAGGCACATGAGTGATAGAGCAAAGCCCAGCAGAGCCAGGAAACAACAGAGAGAAGAATAATCCACTTTCCAAACTTCTGTAAGTCATAAATGGGCTGGAGTTTGGATAAGTTCCGCAGGATTCTTGATTTAAAAAATACCTAATTAGAAAATGAAACCTTTCTAGCAGTTAGCTCTCACGGTTTGGGGGATTTAAAACACTTTTGTAAATAGAATTATCTGCTTCAGAGACATTAAACCCACCAGTGGGATCTCTTGCGTTACCACATCGTGAACATCTGACCTCCAGCACGGGGAAATAATGAAAAATTAATGGATCCAGATGTGCCAGCCCTGCCGGCGGCAGATGTTCATTTTACACACCATTTAGAAATCCCCAGTGCATTGGAGTACACGAGGATGAAACGATGGAATAATGGGAAGGAAGGGAATAACGCTGGGGAGTGAAATCTGCACCTTCCCGGGGGTGGAACCGCAGGAGATCACCCCAGGAACAGCAACGTGTCCCCTCCATGGCAGCAGCTTTAACCCAAGGACTGCTCTCAGGACACCCCTGGGGCTGTCCCCAACACCTTCATCCAACCATTCCTGAGGGTGCCAGCTCAAAGAACAACTGGCAAAGAGTTTGAATTCACCAAACTCGGCCAGGACTCACCCCAGCAGGAATTTGCCAGCCTGGATCCCTTCCATGAACAACATCCATCTTTCCTCCTCCTTGTGCATCTGGAGTTTTTGTCCTCCTGGGGGTTATTTTTGCCTCTTTCCTGCCTGTCCCGCCTGGCACTGAGCCCAGGTGGAGCTGGGCTGTCCCTCCCCAGCTCTGCCCGGGGCTCTCACTGCAGCACAGCCCCACAAACGCCGTGGATCCCACAGGGATCGGTGCCTCCATCCTGAGGCTCTGCACAGAGTTCCTGCAGCCCAACAAGGCAGCCCCGAGCAGAAAAGCTTTGGAAGAGCTGCTGTGGGAGCGCTCAGGTGTCCGGGAGCATTCCCAACCTCTTCCCCCACACCTGCAGCCCCTCCTGGAGCTCCGAGCTGCCCGGGACCATCTGTGCCTGTGATCCCGGACAGTTTGTGACAGCAGCAGGAGCTAGTTTGTGCTGGGAGCTTTGATGACGACTCTGATGAGCCAGCTCAGGAGCTGATGGCTTCTGGAGATCAGCTCGGTGCTGACTGAGCTCAAAGCTCGGCCCTTCAGCGTTAATCCTGGTTTTGTGCCTTTGATTTGCACGCAGGTGACAGAGGCACAGCTCTGTTGACCAAAGTCCAGCATGGAAATGTTCTCTGGGGCTCTCGGAGGGTGGGAGGTGCTGCAGGTCCACCCTGGGGACAGAACAGACCCAATTCCTGCGGATCTGGGTCCCCACCCTCCCTGCAGGAGGCAGAGCAGGCTCCCAAATCCCCTCAGCCACTGAGAGACCCCAGAGAGCCCCAGGGGACAGGAGGGGTTGGGGACAGTGGCCTGGGCTGCCTGGGAGGGCTCATCCCCTCACTCAGCATTCAGCAGGTGGACACGAGCTGCAGGGACTTTATTTACCCACTTTGTGGGCAGTAACTCAGTGATTTATCAACCCCCAGAGGGGAAAAAAACAGGGAAAAAAAAACCCCCAAACCAACCCAATTCCTCAGCTGAGATTAAAGGAGAAACAGGGAAGGGGCAAATCCTGGGAGCACAGACAGATTGCACGGTTTATACATGAAAATGTTTTCTGCATCTATAAACTCACCAGGCCCCGGCACTTTAATTAATTGCAGGGGTTGCCATGGGAACCCCGAACTCAATTACAGCTCTGCAGAGAGGTGAGGGTGCCGGGACAGAGCAGGAACCTCGGCCGGGCCGGCGGGGGGAGCGGATCCCGGGGAGAGGGGAGCGGATCCTGCAGAAATGGGAGCTGATCCCAGGGAAAATGGGGGTGGATCCCACAGAAATAGGAACAGATCCCAGGGAAAATGGGAGCAGATCCCGGGGACATGGGAGCGGATCTCAGGGGAAATGGGAGCAGATCCCATATGAGCTGATCCCAGGGAGATGGGAGTGGATCGACAGAAAGCTCGAGCAAAAAGGGAGAAGTGACATTTCCTCCTGGGGAAATGGGAGCGGATCCCACAGAAATAGGAACAGATCCCAGGGAAAATGGGAGCAGATCCCAGGGAAAATGGGAGCAGATCCCGGGGACATGGGAGCGGATCTCAGGGGAAATGGGAGCAGATCCCATATGAGCTGATCCCAGGGAGATGGGAGTGGATCCCACAGAAACAGGAGCAGATCCCAGGGGAAATGGGAGCACTGGGGGTCTCTGCCAGGAGCCAACCCCCAGCCCCCCAACACCTCCAGTTATCCCAATTCCTCCCGAGGGATGGCACAGCACTGGCACAGGTCGGTGCCAAACTGCCTGGACGCGGCTGATTTCCCTGGAGATGAGGAGAGGAGATTTTGGGGAGGGGAGTGCAGCTCTGGCAGGCTGAGGGAGCCCGGGTTGGGGGGACACGGCTCCCACGGAGGGACCCCACAGCTCCAGACCTGCTCTGCACAGCTCCTCCTCTGACACTGCCAAACTCAGCCTCTGGTTTGTGCCTCAGCTGCCACCTTTACCCCCTGTGGGAAAGAGGTTTGTAAAGAATTCTCAAAACTCGACAGAAAGCTCGCACAGCCTTGTACATCTCCATGCAAACACCGAGGTGAGGTGTGCTGACTCGGGGAGGCTGTGGAACAGAGATGGCGTGGTCGAGAGACTGAACTAGAAACAAGTCTCAAAACACGGCCTTACAAAAAGATATTTAGAAACTGATATTTTAGAGGATTAGAACTGTGAAAGGTGCATTGTGGCAAGACCACGTGGAGAAAAAAATATAAAAAACCAACACCCCTCCTGACTCCTGAACAGCTCAGGCACCGGAATCACCCTCAGCTGCTGCAGCTGCCAGCGGGGAAGGGCTGCCTGAAGGTTCCTATCAGATTAATGATCAATAAATACCACCGGAGCTGCTATTCACTCCGAGCCTCACCAAGACCGAATTCCTTCCCTGCACACGTCAGAGGAACCATCTGCATCACAATCAGCCAGTGCCTCCAGACAGCTCAAAGGCAGCGCTGACCCCTCTTTGTGCCACAGAGATCAGCAGGACAGGAAAGGCGGGGGAAAAAGGGAGAAGTGACATTTCCTCTCAGCACTGTCACCTGGAATCTGAGCGGTGATAACCTTTCCATCCATGGTGAAAAGTCGCTGCCACGTGAAGGGCTCTGTTCTGTTCTCCCTGCTCCTCTCTCCATCCTCTGCACCTTTCTCAGGGCTGTGTGACAAAAGGGACACTGACACTGTTCCCCTGCACCTTTTCCAGGGCTGTGTGACAAAAGGGACACTGCCACTGTGCCTCTGCACCTTTTCCAGGGCTGTGTGACAAAAGGGACACTGACACTGTTCCTCTGCACCTTTTCCAGGGCTGTGTGACAAAAGGGACACTGACACTGTCTGTCACCGACTGTCCTGAGCGTGGCTGGGGCAGGATGTTCCCCTGCACCTTTTCCAGGNCCCGTCCTGAGTGTGGCTGTGGCAGGATGTTCCCCTGCACCTTTGTCAGGGCTGTGTGACAGAAGGGACACTGCCACTGCCCGTCCTGAGTGTGGCTGGGGCAGGATGCTCCTCTGCACCTTTTCCAGGGCTGTGTGACAGAAGGGACACTGCCACTGCCCGTCCTGAGTGTGGCTGGGGCAGGATGCTCCTCTGCACCTTTTCCAGGGCTGTGTGACAGAAGGGACACTGCCACTGCCCGTCCTGAGTGTGGCTGGGGCAGGATGTTCCCCTGCCCCTCTCCAGCTCCTGTCACCCGAGCTAAGTGTCCTTTTCTGCCATTTTCAATTAAATGCCTTGTTAGGCACTTCTGGAGGTGTCTCTGGTGAGACGCTGTGGTATTTCTGCCCCCTCTGCCCCCACCCTGCGAGGTCACGGCCCGAGACTCCAGCTTGTTTCTTAAAGGTTAAATGCAACTTCCAGAAGAGGAGCTTGAACTTTGGAGAGCGCGGGCAGAGAAAAAGCAGCGCCCTGGGAGAATACAAATGGTTCTGTGAGCAGCAGCTGGACAGAGAACAGCAGCTCCATCCTGAGCAACAGCTTCATCTGCCTGTGCACAGCCCTGCTCCCCTCCCTGCAGAGCAGGAACTTGCCAGAGGCTTTTCCTTTCAGCAGAGCCCCCACCAGCTGTGCCCAGCTCCCTGAAGGATGCTGAGTTAACTCCTCAGAGCTGGCAGCCCCAGCCTGGCAGGGATGAACAAATTCTGCTCTGCTCCTCACCAGGAACCTTCAATCACCAACTCCTGCTCGGCCTCCTGCACCCCTCCTGCCCTCCCAGGGCTGGGATTAGCCCAGTTCAGAGGATCTCACTCTTTGGGAAAGGTTTTTACTTCGTTTCTCATCCTCTGCTTTTTTTCCTGTGCCCATCCAATTTGCAAGAGAGAGCTGCAGAGTTTCCCGGGGTTTGCTGCAATTCAGGCTCAGGGATGTGTTTTCCTGGCTGATGTTCGCCCACCCTGAGGGAATCCTGCCCACAGCCCCACTGTGGGTCCCCACTTGTGCAAAAGCCCCCTCAAATGAGAGCCAGAAATCCCAAACTTCCCCAGTTAAATCATGAACAACACAATTTGTTTTCTGGGGAGAAATTGGACTCAAGTGTCCTGAGTGGGCTGGACCAAACTGAGGCTGGGTTTAGAACATATCCAGAATTTTCTTCAGTCTATCCAGGCTCCATCTTTAAAAGTTTTTTTTTTTTTTAATTTTTTTTTTTTGCTGCTCAGCCCTGTACTGACAAAGTGGTGGTAAGTGGATGTGATTTCTGCCTTGGCAGGGTTGTGGAGGCCGAGCTGGCAGGAATGAATCCCTGGCAGAGCAGCAGCCTCCGGGGGCTGGGATTATCAAGGTTGGTTTAGCAGCAAGCTCTGCTCCAGCGCATCAGACATGACTGGACATCTCCAAGGGCCAGCCAGCAGTGCTGAGGAATTCCAAAAACATCCTCCTGCAAAGCACAGCCAGGGAAAGACGCTGCTCTCCCCATCCCAGTTTAACCAGTTACAGGCACAGCAAAGCCGTGCCCACCGTGGTGTGCAGCTGTTTCTGCAAATTCTGGGTTTACAATTTCTTCAGTAAATTATGTGAGATTTCTCCTTATCTCCACTTGATGACTGCACTGGAATCACCAGTGAAAAGGTGCAGGATGGTTCCATGTATTTTTATATCTATTTCTATGTGTAAATATAAATGTAAAACAGACACTGGGTTAAAACAGGTGCAAAAGTGGCAAATCAGACACTTCCCTCTCCAGTTCTCATTATTCACAAGCGAGGCAGAGCAGTGGACCAGAAACAAAACTCACCAAAACAAACCCAGGACATGTTCTGTGCCGTTTGCTGAGCAGCAGCAATCAGACATCAACATTCTAAACAGATAAAACAGCAAAATCAAGCCCACACACTGAGAAAGTTCCACCTTTGCACAGATTTAAGGAAGGAAAAGAAAAATTGACCTTGCTTCAAGGCATAAATCGACCTCTAATGGATTAGGATTTTTCCTGCACGCAGATCTTAATTAAGAAGTGCACAAAATCACTTTGCAGCATGGCTGGGAGCGGGAGCCGCTGCTGGGGAGTTCTTAAATTAAAGCACTGCCGGCTGGCCTGGGCCATCCCAGCCCACCAGGGGATGGCTCCACACAGCCACAGCTCCAGCGGCCACATTCCTGCAGGGGACAAACCCCTCGTGACTGCCCCACCACCCACCCATCCATCCATCCATCCATCCATCCACCCACCCATCCATCCCGGGGTGTGCTCGGGGCTGGGACCCCTGGAACTGGGCAGCCCTGGAACCAGGGGGGCAGGGGGTGAGGGTTGGGGTGGGGTGGTTCGGTTTGGCTGCAGAGCCAGCCAGCAAAAGGGATCCAACGGGACACAGCCAGTGTGGGACAGCCAGTGTGGGACACATCAAACAGCAGGGATCGAACAGGACACACCCAGGAGGGGACACACCCAGTGTGGGACACACCCAGCAGCAGGGATCCAACGGGACACACCCAGGAGGGGACACACCCAACAGCAGGGATTCAGTTGGACACACCCAGGAGGGGACACAGCCAGTGTGGGACACATCAAACAGCAGGGATCCAACAGGACACACCCAGGAGGGGACACGCCCAACAGCTGGGATCCAGTTGGACACACCCAGTGTGGGACACAGCCAGGAGGGGACACACCCAACAGCAGGGATCGAACAGGACACACCCAGGAGGGGACACGCCCAGTACCAGGGATCCAACGGGACACAGCCAGGAGGGGACACACCCAACAGCAGGGATCGAACAGGACACACCCAGGAGGGGACACGCCCAGTACCAGGGATCCAACGGGACACAGCCAGGAGGGGACACACCCAACAGCAGGGATCGAACAGGACACACCCAGGAGGGGACACGCCCAGTACCAGGGATCCAACGGGACACACCCAGGAGGGGACACACCTGAAGTAGGACTCACCCAACAGGGGACACACCTGGCATGCAACACACCTGAAACAGGAGACACACCCAGAAGGGGACACACCTGAAATAGGACTCACCCAGGAGGGGACACACCTGGCATGCAACACACCTGAAACAGGAGACACACCCAGAAGGGGACACGCCCAGCGTGGGACACACCTGAAACAGGACACACCCAGCACCAGGGATCCATCAGGACACACCCAGCGTGGGACACACCTGAAACAGGACACACCCAGCACCAGGGATCCATCAGGACACACCCAGCGTGGGACACACCTGAAACAGGACACACCCAGCACCAGGGATCCATCAGGACACACCCAGCGTGGGACACACCTGGCATGGGACCTGCCCAGCAGCCCGCAGACCCCAGCTCCACACCCCCTCTCCATCTCCTGCCCTTCCCTCTCCTCCTGCTGCCCGTTCAGCTCGCGGGGCAGAGCAGGAGCCAGCGCTGAGCTCTGCCCTGGCCTCCTCCCAGCCCTCCCCAGTTAACACGCTGCTCCCCCAGCCCAGCCCAGCCCCGGGGAGGGCTCAGACCACCCGCACCAGGGTCTGCCCACTGCCACCAGTGCAGGTCACTGCTCAGAGGCGTTCCCTGCTCACCGTTATTGGGACAATTAGTGCCTGAAGCACGGGCAGCTTTCATCTTCCACCAGGAAATTCGGAGAAGGAAGTACAAAGCTACTGAGGATCCAGTTAATGCCACAGGAAAAGGTCAGAGAGGCAGCTGAGATCACAAGCGGTGTCAGGATTATCCCTCCTCCATCTCTATTTCAGCTCTGTGTTTTTTTATAAAAAGCCAAGTCTGTGGAAACTCAAAGCTTAACGCTGAAAGGTGGACGCTCATCTGCAGCAACAACGCCGCCCCTGGAGCACCAATCTTTGAATCTGAACCGCGCTGTGGACCTCACACTCGAGCCCACGCTTTGATTTAGTACAGAATGAAATGCACAGCAGCACCTGTGTGTTTGAAGAGGTTCTGGGAAGGGATGTTCGGCAAAGGCAGGGAACAGTTCTGCAGAAACTGTCTCCCCTCGGGTGGAACAAAAGCAGCTGTGGGCAGGGTCCTGGGAGCAGTGCCCAAAACCCCAGAGCTGACCCTGTGAGGGCTGACCCTGTTCCACACCAGCTTCTGAAGGCATTTAACCCCAATTCCACCTGTTCTGAAAAATTAACTCCTCTCCACCTGAGAGCCACTGAGAACCTGTTCAGGGGAAAAGCTCCAATAAAATTCCCACCAACAATAACCACTCCAAACCGTTTAACAGCTGGGAAAAGCTCAATCGATGGTTTTTGTTTTCCCTCTCCTCCTCTTCAGCAGAAATAAACATTCCATGAGCGCCTTTTGTAAATTGAGTACAAGCCACGCTTTCTTTTTTTTTAATATAATTTTAAATAACAATCCCCCAACAAATCATTTTAAAAAGACAGGCCCACAGTGGGATGCAATTTATTCTTCAGGCTTACACTTTACCCCACTTAATTACTCCACAGGAGTAAATTCCCTGTTAATGGCAGCTGACAGCTGATGACCTTTACATCACAATTTTTTCCAAACTTCTGAGAGGCCCCCAGATTTCCTACAGGTAATGCTAAGCTGGAATTTAGGTGATACCATCTAAAATGATGCTGCTGCATAATTGTTTCCATGAGATCATCCCAGTGAGATTCTGATGCATTATTTACACCCCTGGATGGACAAACCATTGTGGAAGTGCAGTAATAAAATAAAATAACTGTGGAAGTGCAGTAATAAAATAATGTAACCATGATGTTCCTCGTCCTGGGCAGGGGGAAGAAAGCATTTCCAGCATACTCTAAATGTTAAAAGCGTATTTTTAATTTTCACTGAAGTCAGTCTTTCATAAAGCACGTTAATCACCTGGCACACAGGTGTCAGAGTATCCCTGAGCTGGGATGTCATTCCAGGCTGCCCAGGGTACACAAAGAATCACCGTTAGCACCTAAAAAATTAAATAAATGCAGAAACCAGAGAGGGTGAGGAGGGAAGAGAAGCGAATAAACCCGGCAAGAGCAGCCCCAGCCTGAGGAGTCGCTCCTCGCCTGCCTCCCACCCCTGCCAGGTGATTCCAGGAACAGATGCAGGGCTCTGGAAAGCCAATGAATCAATGCACACTTAAATTACACAGCCCGTGAAACTCAACAAGATGTAACACCAGGACGTAAAAACCCTGCAAACAGTAAATAAAGCTGAGCCACGTTTAGGGACTGCCTTGTTATTTATCTGAGCAGGGCTCGGGCACATTGTTCATACCTGAGCACGTCACCACCCAAAAGTGAGAGCCCACAATGCAGCTGCCCACGTTTTCCCTCAAATGCCAAATATCCTCACACTGACAGCAGTTTCCTCCCTACACCTCGGAGTTTCTGGATGTAGCAGTGTAATTTCTGGATGCAGCAGTGTAATTTCGGGATGCAGCAGTGTCCCCTTGCTCCCCTTCCCGGGGTAACAAACAATTCCCTCAGGATTGCTGCTGCAGGGACTGCAGAGCCCTGGCAGTCAGATCAGCCACCACAAACGGTGCACCCACTCCAGGTGTAACACCTGCAACACCTCACAGTCAGCGTTTTAAATTCTGCTTTTTCTTCCCTCCTCCAACACCTCAGAGTCAAAGTTTTAAATTCTGCTTTTTCTTCCCTCCTCCAACACCTCACAGTCAAAGTTTTAAATCCTGCTTTTTCTTCACTCCTATTTCCTTCTCAAGACAAAGCATTGTGGTTTAACCTAGCTCGGTTTTTAGTGAAAGAGGAAATCCATCGGTTACAGAAGTGATTCCCTGTGCCAGGCCATGGGGTGGACCCACACTGTCCAAAAATCCAGTTTTCCTGTGCCTTTTCCTGGCTGGAGGCAGGGCCCCTTTAGCCCTGGCTATCATTTCCTCCCTGGGCATACAAACCAGAGGTTCTGATGCCTCAGGTTTATATTTTTCACATTCTGTGCTGCTCCAGTGTGCAGTTCTGAGCTTCAAATTGGGATGGTAACACAGAGCAGGGAGACAAAACAATTCCTGTTCTAGCTGGGGACCAAGGACAGCAAACCCAAATCTCAGCCCAAGAGCACAAACAACGCGGGCTGAAGAGACAAAACAAAAAGGATGAGACATAACCTAGAGCTGTAATTAGACAATTAACCCAAACACACAAATGGACCAGAATTTATAAAAAAGTGACAGACCTCGTGCATTTCACCTCGCTGTCTTCACCTCCTTCTCTGCCGCCTTCTCACCGACCCCCAGCAGCCCGTGGAGGTTCTGCTCCTGCAGCTCCTTCTCCATCTTCCCCCTTCCCGGTTCCAGCTGTTGGTGTTCCACAGCTGCTGATGGGAAAAAATCCTGTAAGTTGCTAAGAAACACTAACAGCTGGGAATTAAGAAAACAAAAGAAGTGGCCAAGCCCAGGGGAGGAGGGCAAAGTGGGACTGAGAAAACCAAGAGTGGAAAAGCCCAGGGGAGGAGGGCAAACTGGGACTGAGAAATCCAAAAGTGGCCAAGCCCGGGGCTGGAGGGCAAAGTGGGACTGAGAAATCCAAAAGTGGAAAAGCCCATGCGAGGAGGGCAAACTGGGACTGAGAAATCCAAAAGTGGCCAAGCCCAGGGGAGGAGGGCAAACCGGGATCCTGAGCTCGCCTCTCCCTGCCCTGCCTCTCATATCTTTGCCTGGAGCCCCTTAATTTCAAAATTATAATAATAATAATAATAATTCAGAGGGAAGGGGTTTCCATTTTCCATTCCGAGGGAGGTCCTGCCTCCCCTAGCAGATCTTTCGAACCCAGACACAAAGGAGGAAAAAGAACTGTGGGGAAATGGAAGTGTATTTCTAGCAGGCATCGATTGCACTGTTTATTCCTGCTCTTTCTGGCAGCTCAGGTCAGCCCCATGTCCTCAAGGGGCTCAATTTCCTCCTCACTGGTCACCTGGAGCCTTTCCCTGGACTCTCTGTGGTGGCACTGGTTGGGGTGGGACAACTTCTCTCCACACACCTCGGTCCCTGTCAGGCTCCTGAAGAGGCCACGAGCCTCCTGCAGGAGATCTGGAAGGATTTTGGGGTGTTCTGCTCGGAGCAGGCAGCGTTCAGAGCCTCTCCCCATCCCACAGAAAATGGCTGGCAGGAGGTTCAGGGCTCCTGGGTCATTCCCAGCTCAGATTAAAGCCACACCAGCCCCTTGTCCCTGTCCCACAGGGATCTTCTCCAGGTCCAGGAGCCTCGAGGAAGAGAGGGGTGACGGTTCCAGAGTTCTGCTGCCGTGGCACCAAGGTGGCAGTGGCTGCACAGCCCCGTCCCCAGAGGACAATCCCAACTTTCTTCAGCTCCCAAGGCCTGAACCAGCAAATATTCTGTCCAGTTCAAAGCTGCAGGGCTGATGCTCAGTGCCAGGGGCTCAGCCCCACTCAGCTCACACCCCCTGAATCCCCCGGGGCTCCTGGAGCCTGTCCTCATTATCCTTTCATAAACTGCGGGGTTTAAGGCGTGTTTGTGCTGCAGCTGCTGATGTTCAGGTAACACCTAGCCCGAAGCTTTCATAAAACTTTCAGAGCTGCTATTATTTTTAACCTGCTGCCAGAGGCAAATCTTCCAGGAGGAGGCAGCTCGGGGAGCCGCCGGGTTCCTCCTGGCAAACAGACCCTGTCCTCAGCAGGGCCAGGAAAGTGCAAACCACTTCCCCCTCCCAGTGGGGCCACTCGGGCTCAGTGGGGACCCGCACGGATCTGCCAAGATCAACTTTGAGGGAGGGAAATGCCAGCAGGATTGCCCAGCTCCCCGCCTGGCCGTGGGATGTTTCCATCCATCCCGGGTTAACGCCTCCTGCTCTTGTTGTGAGCCACACTCAGATCCTCCAAATTCATCATTTAATTCCAATTGCCCTGCAGAAATAGCAGGCTCTGTTGAAAACTCAATTTGAAAGATCATTAAAACCTACAAAAGACTTTATCTGTTGAGGGGAAAAAAAAAAAAGCCCTGTGTATACAGAGGAGGGGGAGAGATCTCACCCATGGAAATGACAGCGTTTTCTACCTGAACCTCTTCAGCTGGAGTTGCTAAGTAACCGTGGCACAGCACCGTGCATTGTCTGCAGCCTCTGGTCTGAGCCTGACAGCCTGATCCATCCTCCCAGTGCCCAACCTGCACCGGGAGTGGTTTAAATTCTTCAGCATTTACCTGGACAGGGAGGGAGGAGCAGCAAAACAGAACAGAAAGGGAAACCTACAGACAGAACCCCAAACCCATCTATAATTTATGAATTAAGTTTTATTACCAGGCTGCCATACTTAGACAGAAACCAAACTCCACTTCCACACAAGAAGATGATATATGAAGTGGTTTGTCCCTCTAATATCTGTGCCTCCCACACCAGTAAATCCATCTCTCCAGCTTCCAAAGGATGTAAATTTAATTACAGATCCTGGGTGGCAGCGTTTGGAAAGAGACAGTGAAGGAAAAGTCTCCCCTGTCCCTGCAGCGCCTGCAGAATCCCCATTCCCACGGGAGGAGTTTGAGGGAGCCAGCAGAGACCCAGCCCTGCCTCAGTGCTCAGCTGAAGCAAAACTCCCTGGACCTCTGTTCGTGCTCCTGGGACAGCCAGCAGGACATGAATTAACACAGGAGCAATAATCACTGGGGGATTATCCACCAGGACAGCGGGGAGAGCCAGGCAGACCAAAACTTCAGACCCAAACTTCTGCTCACTAATGCAGCCAGGGCCAGGAACCGGCCTGAGAGCTTCCACCTCGTGTTTTCCAAAGAAATCCTCGTGATTCCCAAAGAAACCCTCATGTTTTCCAAATAAATTCTCGTGTTTTCCAAAGAAATTCTCGCGTTTTCCAAAGAAAGCCTCATGTTTTCCAAAGAAATTCTCGTGTTTTCCAAAGAAACCCTAATGTTTTCCAAAGAACCCTTATGATTCCCAAAGAAGCCCCCGTTTCCCTAAGAAAGCCTCATGTTTTCCAAAAAATCCTTGTGATTCCCAAAGAAATCCTCATGCTTTCCAAAGAAACCCTAATATTTTCCAAAGAACCCTTGTGATTCCCAAAGAAACCCCCCTGTTTCCCAAAGAAACACCCCTGTTTTCCAAAGAAATCCTCATCTTTCCCAAACAAACCCCCCTGTTTCCCAAAGAAGCCCCCCTGTTTCCCAAACAAATCCTCGTGTTTTCCAAAGAAATCCTCATCTTTCCCAAAGAACCCCCCCCATTTCCCAAACAACCCCTCCTGTTTCCCAAAGAAGCCCCCCCGTTTCCCCAAAATCCCCTCCCAGCACGAGTGACAGAAGCAGAATCCCCTTCGTGTCCCCACTGTAACGCCATTGTGCCGTGTTTGCCAGGTGCAATTTGACTTGATTGACTAATTAGGCACTGCAGCTCGCCCCTCTCGGAGCGATCAATCTTGTCTGCTCGCATTAAATATTTCCTCCTCTAACTCTGAGGAACTTTTGGGGGGACCAGAGGCCGTGACTTGAGGCCCCTCCACGTGGCCAAGGCTCACCAGGGGACAGCCCCACGCTGGTGGTGACCTCTGGTACTCAGTGTCTGTGCTCTGCTTCTTCATCTCCGTTAAATTTCCATCAGAACCCGAGGAAAATATTCTCCTTGAGTGCACTGAGAGGTTCCCAGGCTCTTCATCTAATGCCTTACACTTGTTTTGGCCCCATGTTTTATCCTTGAAAACACGGAGTACACGGCATTAAATCCTCAGCACAGCTGCTGCAAATCACCCGAGCTCGGGCGTGTTCTGAGCATCTCCTCGGGGTAATGAAGGAGCTCAGGAAAGAAATAATTCATTTACAGCAGCTGCAGGTGAGAGCCACAAGGTGCCTTTAACTCAGCAGAGCTGGGGGTGCACGCAGGTACCCAACAGGCTGCGGTCCTTGCCTGCCCTAACGTTCAATTAATTAATCAGGAGGTAATTAAACATCCCGGACACACTTGTGTTCAATAAGTGGGACATGCCTGGTTTTCCTCCACGTGAATTCCTCCTGATGAAGCACTTTCTGCCGCTCCACAGAAATAAAACCAGGTCTCTTGGTGATTCAGTGCAGATCCAGCAATTAATTCCTTTTCTCCGAGATTTTGTTTTAGAAGTTCAGTTTCATGAAGGGGAAAAAAAAACCAAAACCAAAACCCTCTTAATTTAAATCTCTGTGTGATAACTGATAATGATTTTATTCCACTCCCACTGGGGCAGGATGGGAAGTGTATTTTAGGCCAGACCCAGAGTGGTTTATCTAAATACCTTCAAGTGAAGGTTGCAGATGAAGGGAGGAAGATTTTCTCCCCCTGTACAGGAAGAAAATCTTTTTCACCTGCTCGGCTGATCCCTGTCCAGAAATCCACCTGTCCCTCCTTTCTGAAACGTTTCATTGTGGTTTGAAGGCTGCAGGGACAGAGTTTAGAGTATTACCTGTGGGTAATTAATTGGTACAGAGTATTACCTGTGGGTAATTAATTGGTATAGAGCATTACCCTGGCGGGAGGCCACAGAGGAAGAGGAGGGAGCCCCAAACATCCCCCCGGGGCTGCGGGAGGAGGATGCTGCTGTGCCCCAGGAGCTGGAAAACCCTCCCAGCCCCAGAGATGCCCCTCAGCCTCAGCTGGACCTCCTGTGCTGTTTCCCTGCCCGTTCCCCTCCCTGAGGGCACGATGCCACCCCGAGCTGCCTGCACCTCCTTCCCAGCAGGAAATTCCCCCGGGAGGGAGCGGTGCCAGCTGCAGCCCCCTCTGATCCGGCTCAGCTCCACACCCTCTCCTTAATCCTATTCCAGGCTCTTGCAGATCCCCTGAAAAGCAGCAAATGCAGGATTTTCAGGAGATAAATTTGCTTTCAGCAGCTTTAGGTCTCAGCTCCCTTTTTGCTGCCCCTTGCCTGGGGTTTGGGCGCTGAGGCACAGCTGGGAGGGGAGCCCTGGGCTCCTCGCAGCATTTCGGGTGTCCAGGGGTCCTTTGCAGCCCCCCTCAGTCCCCACTGCACAGATGGCTGCCTGGAAATGGCTTCAGGCACATCAGCTCCATATCTGAGACCCTCTGGTGGCTCCCCATAACCCTGTTTGGGTTTTTACCAAACCCTTTTTGGGTTTTCACAAGCAGGAGCCTCCTGATTCCCCACTGAATCTCACCCACCAACATCCAGGACAGCAGCACAGGGCTGGGCTGCTCCTCTTAGCCCTAATTCCTTCCCCAGGCTGGAATTAACGAGCTGGGGCTCTGAATATGAAACCTGTGGGCTCAAATTCAGAGTGTGAGGGGTGCTCAGGGCTCCCTCAGCCTCTGGAAGGGGAGAAGCCCCTCAGGTGACCCCGATGATCTCCCAGCTCTGCACAGGCAGCTCCGGGCTCTGCTCCCCTCCCACGGCTGAGCTTTACAGTACCACCAAACAACCCACTTAACTCATACATTTTTAAATCAGACACAAATTTTACACCTGTTTTCATTTCCATGGGCACCATAAAAAAATAAAACCACAACTTCTGTGATGTTAATGCAACTTCAGACGTGACTGAGATGTGCTGTGCTGCCTGCTCTGCACATTTACATTTGATATTCTCTGGAAAGGTGGGTTAAAATAGCTCAGGGAAAAAAGCCCACTGTACAAAAAATGCAAGCAACCTTCCATCATTAACTGCAATAACACACTCTACCATTAAGTGCACCCTGCAATCAGAAGTAAATTAAAAGTTAGTGCTGCCCATTCTGAGACAAGATGCAGCTAAACAGAAGTGTCAATAATTCTATATATTTATTGATACAACAGAAATAGCTAAGAATAGAAGTCTTGGTTAATCCCCAGAGTCAGTCTTTTATTATTTGGCATGATCAGAATGGTCTCTGCAGGCCACAATTCCGTTCTGCACAGACTGCAAATGGCAGAACCACCCAAGCCAGGTGCTCAGACTGCTGCAGATCTCCCCACGAGCTCCATGCAGTGTAAAACTTGTACAAAAGGCATTTGAAAATCATCCTGGAGCTCCAAGATAAATCTGTGTGCTCTTAAGTTCAAATCCTCCTGGTACTGGTATTAAAGGAGAATTAGGTTTGCATTAATTGGAGCTTGAAAGATGCTCTGATAATGTTATTACAGTGAAAATGCAATTACGTGTGAGAATGTTTGAACAGCGGAGTGTTCCTCGTTTGAGTTTGATTTGTAACACTTACAAACATGCAATACATTGTTGGGAATATATTAAACTAAATCCAGACTCATTTTCTGGGCTGAGCCCTGCAGTTCAGACACTGCAGCTCCTCGTGGAGATCACAAAAGGACTGCAGGAGCTTCCAGTGCCACCCCTGGGGTTCCTTTCTTTGCTTCTCCTTCTGTGCTGCCCCAAAGCCCAGCTGAAGGGCTGGGAAGTGTCACTGCAGGTCCCAGCCCAGAAACCCCAGCACAGCCCCAGTGCTGCCTGTGGAGCACCCAAACCTCGTTAACTCTGGGGTTTAATTGGGGCAGGACAGCGCCAGGGCTCCCCAGTTCCAACAGCAGCCCAGGCAGGGGTCACTCTAGCTGCTTCTCCCCCCATTAATGAACTTGAGCTGCTCCTCACAGCCAGGGATTTACCTGGGAACTGAAAATGAGCTGCAGCCGTTTCTCTAAGTGAGAGCCAGAACTTTGATTTATGTCCTGGGCACTGCTGGGATTTCCCTGGGAAGGTCCCAGTCTGGTTGTGGTGACACAGCCCACGGGGAAAACCAACTTTTTCCACCCAGAAAACCTCCTGGCCATGAGGAAAACACCTCGGAGGTCAGGCTGGAGAAGAAGCCCAGCTGGGTAATCCCAGCCTGGAGCAAGCCCAGCTGCTGGGCTGGAGCTGAGCTCCCGAGCCTGGGCCAAGGCTCGGTGCTGCATTTTGTGTTTCCATCCTCCAGGAGAGGAGTGCAGCGCTCCCACAAGCTGCCTCAGCCTAACGAGCCTCTTCCGGGGGATCCATAATTAATGAACGTGTGAGGTGGTGTCAGCTCTAATGAGCTCTGACTTCCTCATCTCTATTTATTTGCTGAGGCCTGGCCCGTGGGGTGGCTGCTGCCATCCCAGTGCAGCCCCAGTTTATAGATGGGATGTGACAGGGGGAAATGGAGCCTGCAGCCACTCTCACTCTCTCTCTCTCTCTCTCTCTCACTCTCTCTCTCTCTCTCTCTCTCTCTCTCTCTCTCTCTCTGTGCAGCTCCTCAGCTGCACGCCAGGGAACCCTGAGACAACCCAAAAACGTGTCCTGAGCCCAAACCTGGGCGAGCCAGCTGGGCCTGAACTCCTAAACAACCCTGGAAAATAAAGCTCCATGTCCAAGCCCAGAGAGGTCTCCTCATAATAAAGCCCATTCTGAGAGTTTTTCCTAAATAGATCTTCCTAGTTTCCCTTTCTTTTGGGGTTTGAAGGGATTAGAACACTCTGTGTACAAAATAAAAACGTGCAGCTCACTTGGTCAGCGCAGAGTTTTCTTCTCCCTGCCATCAGATTTTTTTATCCTCAAAGATAATCAAAATGCTCCCCCTTGCACGAATCAAGAAACCAGAGACTTTTAGGGCTGCTCTGGAAACAACAGGAGCCTTTCCCACACTCCAGTCAGAAAATCAGAAAAACAACAAAGCCCTCAGCACAGACAGAGGAACCCTGCTGGTGTGAGCAGTAAACAGTCAATACCTGAGCCCAGCCAGCTTCCCGAAGAGACAATTCCCCACCAGGAGCCCTGAGCCTGGCAGAGGAGCCCCAGCCCAGCTGCTGCTCCTTGTGGTGCCCTGGAGCAGCAGCACAGAGAGCTGAGCCTGCCAGGACCCTGCCAGGACCCAGGAATTGCATGGAAGGGGATGCTCATCAAAGGATCCGGGCAGGACACGCTGCCTCCAACCAGATTTGCTTCCCGCAGGAGCAATCCAGCAGCAGTGGGTTGGTTCTAGCAGGGTTGGAAGTGAAAATTGAGCAGCTCCTGGCCTGGGCAGAGCAGCAGCCTGCCCCTGATTTAAAGGAGAAGATTCCTCAGCCCAGTCTCCTCAGGAAGGCTCAGAAGCTGCAGGCAGAATTCTGCTGGACGTGATCTGGCTGCAGAAACTGAGGGGAAACCGGGGAGGAGGCTCCCTGCCTGTGGGGAGGGGTCCTAGAGGACACTGAAGGGGTAATTATTGTCATTATTGTCATTATTGTCATTAATTATTGCCCTCAGAAATGAGGGCAGCATGGGAGGCTCACGGGCCTGAGGTGCTGCTGCCCCTGAGCCGGGTCCTGGGGCACGGGGTGTTCCACATTTGTCTCAGATTCCCAAAAATCTCAATCAGATAATTCATTCGAGAGGGTTTCCCTCTGATTCCTGATCCACCAGAGACACTCAGCTCTGTGTTCCAGCCCCTGGAATCCTCCTGCCCAGTCTGTGTTGGACGAAACCAGAGACAGCTGTGAGGCTCCCTCCTGCCCAGGGGTTTGTGCCAGGGTGCCCAGCTCCAAGGAAAAGCCACCTGGGCACCCCTGGAGGATGGAATCCACGGAATCTTTCTGCCCCATTGCTGTTCTAGCCCCCGATCCCACATCAGGCACAGAACTGAGGAAATAAATTTGCCTGGAGGGCCTCAGGTCCCAGGAGATCTGAGATGGGCTGGGCTTTACCCGCTTCCCCGAGCAGGACTTCACCCAGTGCCTCTGCTGAAGGTGTCCCAGGGTGGAGAGAGGGCTGCAATTCCAGCAGTTCAAGGAATTGCATCCTCAGAACTCAGGATTTGCATTTGTGCCCAAGAACCAAAAGCCAGGGCTCTGCAGGAGGCACTGCCAGCTCTCCCACCTTGGGATTCCTCCTGCACAGAGCCCAGACTGGAGCAGGTACTCACAAAACCCATCACATCTCACTAAACAACCTCGTTCTACCTCCTCATCAGCTCATTAAAGCTCGTGATTATTAATTATTTATGCCATTATTACCCATTATTATTTCAGGGGGTACTCAGGCTTTAACAACAGATCAAGGAGAATTTGATGCTCACAGCAGTGGGATTTTTTTTAGTTTGTCTTCAGCAAAATAATTGGGAAAAGAAACAAAACCTCTGACACCAAATCAACAAAGAGGGGGAGTTTCAGAACTATGTGGAAATTCTTCTTGAAGCTTAAAAACTCAGAAACCCCGTTCTTCTGCTCTTGGTGTCATTAATTCTGGATAGGAATTAATAGACTGACAAAATGAGAAATGAAAAATTGGCTCTGCCTGTGCCAGTGCCAACCCCTGCTCTGCTGGTGTCAGGTCAGGGAGCAGCACTTCTGCCCAGCCCCGGGGAAAATACAGATAAATTCCGTCCAGGCCTCCAGGAGCCCCTGGTGCCTCTTTTAGCAGGAGCAGGCTGAGATTGGCACACCCAGGAGCACCAAAACCACATCCCAGCCCTACACTGAAGGAGAAACACCACAGGGCAGGATTTCCACGTGCAAACCCACAGAATTCCAGCGGGCTCTGCTCTGCCAGGGCACCCTGAGGGTGTTTCTGGGGCTCCAGGAGCACCAAAACCACATCCCAGCCCTACACTGAAGGAGAAACACCACAGGGCAGGATTTCCACGTGCAAACCCACAGAATTCCAGCTGGCTCTGCTCTGCCAGGGCACCCTGAGGGTGTTTCTGGGGCTCCAGGAGCACCAACACCCTCACCCCGATCCCAGTGAGCTCTGGCTGGGTGTGCCTCGAGCTCAGGCTGCTTCTCCCCAGGAATGGATTTCCCATCCTGTCCAAGGAATCCGTCCTTGCAGCTCAGGAGCTCCTCACAGGCACTTTGCTGCTTCCCTTCCCATTTCCAGCCGGGCCAGGAGGTGAATTAAATGGGAATTAAATGGGAATTAAATGGGAATTAAATGGGAATTCTGAGCCAAAACGTGACTGGGCAGTGAGGAAACTGAGTTCATGGCTGCTTCCATTCCCATGGCTCTGCTGGAGCCATGTCAGGTGGGGGGGACTGGAAGGGTCAGCCTGGTGGGTTGATGAGCTTCTGGGGGGTCCTGGGCTCTCCAGTCCAGCTGGGCTGGGTTGTGTTGGTGCTGCCATCAGCACCCAGTGCCTGATGGACACTTCCCTCATCATCTCTGCCTCCTTTTCCCCTTCCCCAGGTAATTCTGGGGGTCTGGGCCCCTCTCCTGTCCCCCCTGAGGTTCACCCTCACCGAGGGACCCCAGAGCTCCTGAGCTGCAGGTGCCAAGCACTCAGCAGGGCCAGAGGAGCTGCTCCTGCCCGCTTATCTCAGGAGGAATTCTGCTCAGATGTTTTCCTTCCCCACACAAACACCTGTGGCAATGATTCTGGTAATTTATTTGAGGCGTTTTTTTTAAGCTCCTGCGCTCTTCTCTCTCCTCAGTCTAATCTGTTTTCTTGTTGAATTTTCACAGAAACCATTCAAGAACTTGCTCACACAATCAAGCAGGAAATTCCAATTATTTTTGACACAGCAAGGAAGCAGCAAGCTGAGAAATACCTGGAGGTGGGAGGGGGCTGGAACGTGTAAAGCAGCTGCCAGAGGTGCTTTTTGAGTTACACAACCTCAGCTCACACCATGCACTCTGCACATCCCCTGGCAAACCCCCCTTGCCACAAAAACTTGGTTTTGTGCCGCCTGCCCTTGTCCTTTCCTCTCCATCCCTCCAGTGCTGGGAACAAGGCAGAGGACAAACCTAATCTGGGGTTTTTTTGCAGCACAATTCGAAGTTCTGGGCATTTTTCCACGCCATGAATGCTGTGGGAGATCTGGGGTTTGACTAGCAGTAAGCTAATGTGACTTTTCCTTTCTGTGGTTGGGTTTTTATTGGGTCATTTTTTTAGAAGCCAACTTTGCAGTTAATTAACCTTAAAAAAAAAAAAAAAACCAAAAAAAAAAAAAAAACAACCTCCCAACAAATTATTCCAGATAACCCCTTGCTCTATTTTCTGCAGTCCCTGGCAGTCAAGATTTAAGCTAAAATAAGGAATTAGGAATCAAAACACCAACTGTTAATGCAAGATGAGGACATGCCCAGATTGCTCTGGTGACAGAAGCAGGCTGGGGCTGCCTGTGAGGGCAGCAGCTCATCCCGTGTTTGTGGGGTTTGATTTTGGGGAAGGGGGTTCCCAGCAGCTCATCCTGTGTTTGTGGGGTTTGATTTTGGGGAAGGGGGTTCCCAGCAGCTCCTCCTGTGTTTGTGGGGTTTGATTTTGGGG
>WEZZ01021084.1:119053-151159 GCA_013400585.1 Chloropsis cyanopogon
AAACCAATCTCCCGGTGTGCAGCCAGTTCCAGGAGAACTTTCTGACCATTTTTAACTTCTCACTTGGCCCAAACTGCCCCCAGCCAAGAGCTGTGTGTGGAATACACAACAAAACCACATTTCCATGCTGGTGACTGCTCTTCTCTGGCAGCACTGCCAGGTCTTGGAGTTCTTTGACAAGCCTGGAACGATTTCATTCAGCATTTCCAGCTCCCCATCTATTTATGAATTTTATCAAGGAAAGTTTGAAAAGACATTTATTTAGACAAGCTTTTTGTTTCACCCTTCACTGGTAACCAGAAAAATCAAGGGGAAGTCAGTCCTTCGGTGACATCTTGACTTCATTTTTGGAGCACTCCAAGGTAACAGCCCATTTCATGCATTGGATGCAACAGAGACAGCACTTAATACATATAATTATGCAGTTTGCAAATGTGACAGCTCTGATGTTGCTGCAATACAAGTCTATGCCGTTAAATTAGAATTATAATGACAGTAATTACACTAATTAGCCTTTTTTTTCCCCCAGTTTGTTACCAGCAAAGTTTTGCATATTTACGTGAGTAACAGCTACTTCTGCTTTCTCCTGAAATCCACCAGAGCCAATTCAGGGGAAGTTCATTTATCCCAGCCCCAGAGCACGAGCAGCAGCCACAGATGAGAACAGAGCTGCCAAAAGGGCAAGGCTTAAAATCCACGGGATGTTCCCCAGGAATGATTTATGTTCACGGGTGATGCTCCAGAGCTTAGACAGGCACAGGGGGAAATATTCAGTGTAAGGCTCAGCAGCAGCAGCAGCGTTTGGGTGTCAGGGCTGCTCTGCAGGACACAGCAGCAGATTTCCCTGGCAAGGAAACGAGGCTTGGAGCAAGAGGTGTCCAGCAGAACACTCTCAAATCCCCTCGGCCAGATGGAAAACGTGAGGCCCTGCGTGCAGAGCAGCCCCAGCTGGACACGGGCAGCTCTGCACAGCCTCAAACCCCTCTGTGCTTCAGGTGTGCTGCTGCCTCCATCCAGGGATGGATTGCTGGAACTAAAGCAGCGCTGAAGGGTCCCCAGGGCATGCAGGACAGTGCCAGGGGCACCAGGAGAGTGTCAGGGTCACCAGGACAGCGCCAGGACAACTCTGGGGACACCAGGATAACACCAGGGGCACCAGGACAGTGCCAGAGTGACCAGGACACTGCCAGAGTCACCAGGACAGCACCAGGGGCACCAGGACAGCGCCAGAGTCAGCAGGACAGTGCCAGAGTCAGCAGGACAGCTCCAGGGGCACCAGGACACTGCCAGGGGCACCAGGACAGTGCCAGAGTTGCCAGGACAGCGCCGGGGGCACCAGGACAGCGCCAGGACAACTCTGGGGACACCAGGATAACACCAGGGTCACCAGGACAGTGCCAGGGTCATGTNAGGACACTGCCAGGGTCATGTTGGAACGTTCCCTTTTCATGCAGCTCCCACGAGGGACTGACTAAATCTTAGCACAGGCACCTCCTCGGAAAGAGCCTGGGAATGAGAGGAAACTTAGGAACGGGCTTGTGTTGGTTCTCAAGTGGAACAGCAAAGAAATGAGGCTAAAAATTTCCACCTATTCCAAAAGGATCACAAATTAAAAAAAAAGAAGCTTGCACCAAATAATGTGCTTATCCTTGAAATAGTGGGGGAAAATTGGAAAAAGCCAGAAGCTGAGGCCTGGCTCATATTTTATACAAGAGCCCTGATTATGGAACATTCCGGTGGAGCCCCTGAATGTCACTCAGGCCCCATGAACAGCTGCTCTGTCTTTTTGATAACTCCATTACTTGAGTTCAGAGAAGGTTTATGGACTAGAAAGCCTCAGATATGGTCATGAATGTTTGATGCCTGCACAGGCAGCGCTATGGCTGTAACTTCACTCCCTGTTGGAATTACGAGATCCCGACAGCCTTCGGTCATCACAGGCCAGGGGAGCAGCAGGATCCTGCAAATGATGGACTTGCCACGCTGCTGGATTGTTCCTCTCGCACTGGAGCCGGGGCTGCCTCGGTCAGGGCGGGTTTTCAGAGATCAAAGTGGGAGCGTGTGTTTGAAAGTGCCAAGGGAGCCGCAGCTCGCCGTGTTTGCGCAGGGCCTGAAGTCAGGCCTTGAGCGTGAGGCCCCTTCAGATCTCCTACAATCTGTTTGGAATGACTGGAGGAGGGGAAAGTTCCAGAAACGAAAGGCTCAGGATCATTTGAATGCCGTGAGAAATTTGCCATTCCTGCCTGCGTCCCCCCGAACAGAGCAGTGACCATTTCACCCCTTCAAACAGCCCAGAGCAGGCAGAGGTTCATTTTCATTTCCTGGGGGTGCAGCTCACAAATGCCATCAGCAGCCAGGATTTAACAAAGGGAGAGCGACCAAAGCAGCTTCGCTCTGAAAGCAAATTAAAATCCTGCTGGGAAGCTCCTTGGGAGCTTCACCTTGCTGGCAGAGCCCTCAGCCCCGGGAGATCACCGAGGCACCCCCGGGAGGTTTTTATTGCAGCATTTCCTCTGAAATGTCACGTTCAGTCACTTTCTGTCATTATTTGTCACGGCCCTGCCTCCCCTCGGTTCATCAGTCCCACCCTCAGCCATTCCCATCCCCACAGCAGCAGCAGGAGGAGGAGGAGGATGATGATGATGATTCCTCATCCCAGCCCCTCCTGTGGGGCTGCCTCCAGGAGGATGCTCCTGTGGTGATTCCGGAATTGCCTCCTGCTCTATGGCCTGAGGGCAACTCGAGCAACTTGTGCCGCAATCCTTTCATTTTGTCTTTATTCTGGGGGATGAAAAGTCAGCACAGCCCTTCATCCCCGCAGCTCACCTTCCTCAGCCCTAACGCCAGGCTGCACATTAATTGGGAATTGTTCTAAACCCTCTGACTCCGAGGTGCAGAAAACACCATTTGCATTTTATCTTTATTCAGGCATTCGTTGGTCATGGGTTTTAATCTCGACTGGTACTGAGGAACTTAATCAGATTAAACCCAACCAAAATAGGATTATCTGAGTGCTCGGGGTCGCATCCAACCTCACAGATGGGCACAGCCAGCAGGAGCAGTTAAAACAGACTTTGTAAACGATCACCAAAAACAAACAAGGCACTAAAAACGAACCTAACACCAAAAAGAAACAAAGTACCATAAAACAAACAAAGCACCTAAAACAAAGAAAGCAGCAAAAACGAACTACCAAAGCCAAACCAAACACCAAAACCAAACAAAGCACCTAAAACAAAGTACCAAAGCCAAAGCAAACACCAAAACCAAAGCACCTAAAACAAACAAAGCACCAAAGCCAAACCAAACACCAAAAACAAAGCACCTAAAACAAACAAAGTACCAAAGCCAAACCAAACAAAGCACCTAAAACAAACAAAGTACCAAAGCCAAAGCAAACACCAAAACCAAACAAAGCAGCAAAACCAACAGTGCACCGGAGCCAAAGCAAAGCACACACGTGGAGAGCACAGTGCTGGCTCTCCAACGAGACAAGACTAAGCACCAATTAATGCAATTGTTCCCTCTTGCCCCTAATTGTGCGTTCCCCGAGCTGATCCTCCCACAAGGGCCATTTTATTTATCCTTTTAACTGCAGTAATTGTTTTTTCCCCCCAGGAATTAAGTACATTTTACCTCTCTCTCAGCCACAGCAGCCCAGCCCCTGCTGTGCTGGCTCCAGCTGTTCTCCTTTCCTGTTTCACTGGGGAATTGTGTGGCACAAACTCGGGGATTCTCTTCTCAAGGCACTTTGAGAGCCGAGTTTTATTGATCTGCTGCGCGCAGAGCTTTAAGGGTTAAAGGAATCTGGTGTCCACTGGCAGTAAAAGCAGTTTAGCCCCTCACTGCTGCTGATCCCATTTCCTAAAAGGAGCCCCATAAATGGCGTTTTTTCAGCGCTGTGGGAGTCTTTTATTACTGCTGTAATGCAAATCGAGCAGTTAGCTCCCCACAAACCGATCTCTTCCGAGATTAAAGCCCCAGGGACAGAATTATCTGCTGATGAATTCACCCAAATGGGTTTTGGGGACTCAGACGATCCTGCTGGTGGTGCCTGTGTGTGCACGTGGCATTTTCCTCCGGCAGAATTTACATTAAAACAAATGAAGAATGAAAGAATAAACCCCGATTGTGGATATGATTGTGTCAGCATAAACATACTTTATAATTAGATTGCTATTACCAGGGAGTAGGGGAAGAAGCAAACCCGAGTAAATCACTTTTATTCCATTCTGATTGCAGCCACCAAGGAGTTCAGAGCAGCCTAAGTCTTTTCTAAAAAATATCCTCCCCCTTAGCACCATTATTATTCCAGTAAAATGTAAATGCAGACTAGGCCTTAGATACCAATTAAACCGCACTTGACAGAGATGTTATTGTCTAAATCAAACAAATGTAACAGAGCAAAAAGCAAAATGAGTAATGAAATAAGAAAAAGCAGCAGCAGATCTCTGTGCTCCGGCCAGACTGTCCAGTGAGCCAACGAGGAGGCGTGAGGGGAAAGTATTATTCCATAAATCAGCCAAGCGATGCCTTTGCCAGGAGAATTTGCAGTTTGGTGAGAGGCTGTGAAATCCAGAGGCACTGAGGGAGTTCTGACTGCCCCTTGTGTCACTGAGGGAGTTCTGACTGCCCCTTGTGTCACTGAGGGAGCTCTGACTGTCCCTTGTGTCACTGAGGGAGTTCTGACTGTCCCTTGTGTCACTGAGGGAGTTCTGACTGCCCCTTGTGTCACTGAGGGAGTTCTGACTGTCCCTTGTGTCACTGAGGGAGTTCCGGGACCCTGCAGAGGGACCTCGCCAGGTCCCACCGACCCCGCTCACTTCCAGGTACCCCAGAAAGCTGAAAGTTACCCCAGAAAGCTGAGGTGGCTCCAGCTCCTGGAGGACACGAGGTGATTCAGAACTCTGAGAGATGTCTGCAGAGAAATCTGGGACCAGCTGATCCTGGGACCAAGAGCTCCTGCTCCGGAGTTTATTGTCGTCGTTTATTGTCACTGCCAGCTCCTCGCTGCACAGCACGGAAAGGGGCAGAACTCTGGGTCCGGAGTCTGAACTCTCCCCGTGCTCCCCTCCAGCCTCCCCACAAAACCTGATCCCTCTCTGCTTCTTCCTGGTCTTTCCCCTCCCTTCCTGCCTGGTGGAACTGCCGGGGTCTTCAAAGCAGAGAGGGAAGAAAGGGAAGAGCATTAAAGGAGCCATGGCAAAGGATGTCAGGGAGATTTACGGGTCACAGAGGCTGCAGGTGGTGAGGAGCTGCTGTGGCAGTAATTTATGGTCCCTGGCTGTGACAGGCTCCCAGACTGGGATGGAACAGGTGCCATTAAACAAGAACAGGTTATGGGCTGCTGCTGTAAACAGGAATCCTCTCATCACAGCTGCTGCAAGCCTCAGCTGAGCCTTCCTGGGAAATGAGCAGAGCTGGGGCGTGCTCCAGGTTCACCCTGGGGCCCTTGGAGTCAGGATCCCTCTGATCACTCGCTGCACGGGGCTGTCTGAAGTGGTAAAGGTGAGGCAGAATAAAGAATAAAGAATAAAAGGATAAAGAATAAAAAAATAAAGAATAAAGAGGGGCTGCTGCTCTCTGAGCAGGAGCAGGCTGGGATGAACTCCCTTCTGGTCCAGGAGGGAACAGGTTTCATGTTTTAGTTCCAGACAAAGAGTGTAAGTACCTTCCCCGTGCATCTGAGTGGGGACTCCACACTCTAAACCAAAAACTATCCTGAAATGGAAGGGGCTTAAACCCCCGAGCTGTAAACTAGAATAAACCTCCCCTGCTGCTCCCTCTGCCTCTCCTTTCCCAGCAGATCCCGAGTCCTGCCCTCCCTGCACAGCCCCTGCTCTGAGGCACCCAAATGAAACTCAGCACCCTCCAAGTCACCCTCTGGGCTCTGCTTTGCTCCTGGCTCCTCGGGATGCCACACTCAGCTGGGACTTGGATCAGCCTTTTCCTGGTAATCCCTGTTTCCCCCTTATTCCAAAACACCTCTTTGGATTCCCTCCCTGAGTTCCTCTGAAGGAGGATTAGGGAGCCTGATCAGGCACAGCATCTAAAATATCACAATCTGTAGACGGGTTAGGAATCAGAGACATTCAATTGTCAGGAACCACAAAATCCTGTTTCACCTTCTTTCTTCGTGTGGCCCCAAAAAAATTCTGTAATTATAACCATAATAATGAAAATTAAAGTAGGTGAGGGCTCACAGAATAGGTGAAGAGTAAATTTTTTTTAGCAAAGAGGGATTGTAGATACCTTTTTGGGGAGTATCTGGAGCTTTTCTTCACAGAGAATTCCTGGTGCGAGGCTGACACACCTGGTTGGAAAAGGAAACTCATTAAATCTTCTTTTAACAGAGTATTTGTTTCTCCAGCACCCTCCCTGCCCACACTCAGCCTCACAAACTCACTGCAAGGCTCCTGCAGTGGATCTTATTTCCCCCTTCCTCCTGTTCCCTGCTCAGCTGCAAGGTGAGATGTCCAACCCCCTCCCAGTTCCAGCCTGGCAGAGGGCTGGGAGGACTGGCCCTTGCCTCCAGCACTCAGGATTCACCAGCCTGAGGGAGTTCACTGCAAAATGAACCCCAGGAATGCAATAAATGCCCAACCTGGCCCAGCAGAGCTGGGAGCAGGAGCTGTGGCACCAGGAAACCTTCCCAGCAGGGATCCTGCACAGGAAGGGAACTGGAGCCTGCTCCTGCCAGACAACCAGACCAAAGCCCAAATCTTTATTTAGCAATTGTTCCTTAACTGAGGCCATCACAGTCAGAGCCTGGACAGGCCCCCTGCTCTCCAGAGGGGCTTCTCTCCTCCTGATCCCCCCCTGGTGCCGACTGAACATTTCAGAGTGAATTCCTTGGGAAAAGGTTTGTCCTGCAGCCTGCTGCTCACTGGTGAAATGAGAGAGAAGAAGAAATGCTCTGCCACGGTGCTGGTTTCAATCTGCCAGCTGGTTTGAATCTGAATCTCTTTGTTCTGGAGACCAGAGCTCAAATCTCCAGGATTTTAGCTTTTATTTTAGTTCCAGCTCCAGGTTTTCTTTTGCTGGAATTCAGGGGGGTTATTTTCTCTCTGCCTCTCCTCCCCTCGTCTGTCCAGCCCATGAATATTCTGAGTGCCTGAGAGCAGAGGCTTTGCTGTGCAGCTCCCAAGCAGGGGCTGCTTGAGCATTCTATAAAATCCCATTTCCTGAGGAGCCCGTGCTCAGTCTGAGAGGGAGATGGTTCCGAGTTAAAAGGAGGCATTCCAGCAGTGGGGAGGGTTTGTGCTGAGCCTGTAAGGCCCGGCTGTGCTCCTGAGAGCTCCTAATCACTTCCCCAGCTTCTGGGGGGGAGGGAGAGGCTGCATTCGTATTCAGGCACTCTCTCAAGCTTTACATTTGTCTTTCAATAAAGGCTGAATTTCAGAGCCTTCCACAACACGCAATTACAGAAAAACAGAGCTGAAGGGAATCTCTGGAGGTCGAGTGTTCAAAGGCAGCATCAGCCAGACTTGGCTCTCCTCTCGTGTTCCTCTAATCTCCCCTTAAAGATCTCCAGTGGGACAGAGATCCAACAGATTAAGCATTGCTTGCTGGATATTGTATTCTGCTTTTTAACTACTCCAGCCATTAGAACACGATTCCCCGAGTTTTTATCTTTACAAGTTTCAGCTCCTTCTCCAATTAATATTTCACCAGTGGCTCCTGAGCCCGGAGCAGGAGAGGGGCTGCACTTGCAGCTCCTGCCTCTCTCGTGGTTTCTCTGAGCACTGAGGTGAGTGCTGCCTGCATTTGCTCCCTTTGTCCTTCCTGCTCTTCTGCAGTGGAGCAGAGCGTTCCTGGTGCCAGTGCAGGAGCTCACACAGCAGAATTCAAGTGAAAATTCTCCCCCCATGGAGAAGGCAATGCCCTGGCAGTACTTCCCTGGCTCCCACCCACCCCACGGATCTGCCTGCATCCATCACAGCCACTGTCTGGATTAAAAATAATCCATTCTCTGCTCTAAACCGGGGCTGTGCAATGCTCGAGGGCTTGCTCAGGTCGCTGATCACACCAGGTGCTCTTCCCAAGCCCTGGAAGTCATGGCTGGTCTGATCTCGTGCTCTTCTCCTTCCTTTCTTCCTCCCTGCGTGTTCCCTGTCCTCCCTTTCCATCTCCCCTTGCCAGCCTGCACCTCTCTTGTCCCAGCCTTAGGAACAACACCACCACAAAATCCCCAAGCTCTGGGCTCCCCCCACCCACTGCCGCTTTTGGAGGCCCTGTGGCTTCAGCACAATTATCTCTTCTCTTCTGGGTGGGGTTTAACAAACAAATCCAGCTCTCTCAGACACCCCAGTCCCTGCAATTATTGGAGAGTTCCTGGAGAAAATTGCAGGAGCCTCCATGAAAGGGCTCCCTGCAGAAACTCACACAGCCTGTGACCAATTCCTCTCGACATAAAAGGCACCTGGAGCAGGCAGGAGCCTGAAGGAGGAGAAGGAACAAACAGGATGTGGAGGAGCAGCAGGATGGTCTGCAGGTCAGGAACAGAGCTCTGCTCGACTCTCAGGGTAATTAGTCTTCATTAACAAACTGCAGCAGATCATGTGGCAGTGCCAAGGTTGCTTAACCTTGTGCTGGAGGCACAGTTTGAGTTTGGGGTTTTTTGTGTGGGTGCTGCCCAGTTCAGAATAACACAAGTTTTGGGTTTGAGTGAGCTGCAGGTCAGATCGTGACAAACCCAACTCACAGACCAGGAGAGCACTCCAGGACAGGAGTGGTAAATACTGGGGGAGCTGCAAGTCCTTGGGAACTGCACAAAGGACCTGCCTCGAGCTGCAGCAAACCAGAACAATCCAGGGAAATCCCATTTGCCAGGCCCATTAGCAGGTGGGAGGGACAGAGGACAAACTGCAGGGGTTCCTCCACACCTCCCACACCTGGGTGCACAGTCTGAGCTGGAGCCTCTGCACTCTCTGTTCTCTGCAGCACCCACACCCCTCCTCCTCCTGAAATTCCTCTTTGCCTTCTCCTCCTTGCCTGGAAGTGTGGCAGGCCCAGAGCCGTGAAAGGGTTAACGAGCCCCGGCAAAGTTAACAAGGGATGGGCAATAAATGGCTCCAGCTGTGTATAATTAACTGTAATACTGTGAAGTAAATGACTTTTATTGGCAAGCATGTCATAACTTCATTAAAAGTCATATTTACAGCCCTCTCACATGGAATGAGTACTTGTGTAGTCTGAAATTTAATGAGCACTCATTTTCACCTTGTTTCAATTATTTTCCACCCACCCTTTGTCTCAGTGTGGGGAGCAGGAAGATAAAATACAATGGGAGTGTAATTAAGGCTGGCACAGATTCTTTCAGGAAATGTTTTTCTATTCCAGAACAATCACTTCTACTGCTTACAACTAATAATACTTTAATGTTTAAAATACATACTTTTCCTTGGTCCCTAAAGGATTCTTTAAATAACGTCATTAAAGAATGGCTGTGGGAAAGCTTTTTGCCAGCCCAGCACCCCCAGTTGCACACAAAAGCAAATTTGTATCACTTAGAAGTGGAAATTTGCAATTTAGCTTAGTTACAGATAAAGGATTTTGACTCTGGGAAGAAAGGGGCTGCAGGTGCCTGGCAGAGGTGCTCAGAGAGTCCCTTGGGACCTGCTCCAGGACAGGAGGAGAGTCATGGGACAGGAATTGTGGCAGTGACATGGCCAGAGCCACGGGGTAAGCATCATTTCTGCCTGGCACCAGAAACACTTCCAGCTGCTCCCAGGAAGCCCCAGCCTGGCAGTGCTGGTGCCCCGGTGCTCCTCCAGGGAAGTTTTCCCACCCGTTTCCCCTCCCCAGGCTCTGTGGCTGTGCACAGCCCCAGTTCCTAATGAAGATGCTCCCCTGCATGTTCTACATCCCGGAGATCTGGTGATGCACTAATTGGAGGCAGCAATGATTAATTCCTGAGATAAAATTCGTCCTCGGAACAATTGATTTCACTGCCAGAAATGCACAAACTTCCCGATGGCAACACTTTCATGTAATTATTGTTATTAGTTCAAGCTTGTTTGGGGGAGGGAGGAGATGAAAATAAAATCAATTACTTTGTATTTATCACTAATCTATTATGATCACTTTGATAGAGGAGTTATAACCCAGGGCGTGGTTTTTGTAATCCGTGAGCTGTTGGAAAAGTTTGCAGAAACTCCGAGGGCTGAAGGGGCTGGATGCTGTGGGTTTTCTTTACAGCTCTTGGGCTGGGGGAATTTTCACAGCTGCTGTGACCAGCTCCAGGTGACACAGACCTAGGGATGGCTCCTGTCCCTGCTCCAGGTGACACAGACCTGGCTCCTGTCCCTGCTCCAGGTGACACAGACCCAGGGATGGCTCCTGTCCCTGCACCAGGTGACACAGAGCCAGGGATGGCTCCTGTCCCTGCTCCAGGTGACCCAGGGATGGCTCCTGTCCCTGCTCCAGGTGACACAGACCCAGGGATGGCTCCTGTCCCTGCTCCAGGTGACCCAGGGATGGCTCCTGTCCCTGCTCCAGGTGACACAGACCTGGCTCCTGTCCCTGCACCAGGTGACACAGACCTGGCTCCTGTCCCTGCTCCAGGTGACACAGGGATGGCTCCTGTCCCTGCTCCAGGTGACACAGACCCAGGGACGGCTCCTGTCCCTGCTCTGTGGCACCTGCAGGGGGACAGGGAGGGACTGCAGGGGCTGTCTCCAGCAGGGCAGCACATCCTGCTGTGATTTGGGGCTGGGGGTCAGCCCCACCCTCCCGGCCCTCACTCCTGCTGTGCCCGTGGGGATGTCCCCCCTGAATGACAGATGTGTCCCAAAGGGAATTTCCCCAGCAATGAAGACAAATCCCTTTTATTGTGTGGATGAAATAACAACACGGCCATAAAGCATAAGGGAACAAGGGGAAGCTGACAAAGTGAGTCTGTGATTAATTGCTGTAATAGATTGCAGGTTGCTGACTGAGGACGTTTCTTCGGGGCTCATTTTTCAGTCTTTAAAATGTTAATGCACAAAGGGAAGACAAAGCAAGCCCGGCCAGTGAAACCCTGGGGACAATTCCCTGCACGGGATTCCCGAGGGAATCAGGGCTGGGTTCCTGGGAGGGATTTTCTCTGCTGAACTCTGCAGAGCCTGTCCCAAACGGAGCCTCCTGCACCTGCAAACTCCAAAATGAGTAAAGAAAACAAAACCTGCTGGGCACTGATCACATCAGAACGGGCCCAGCTCCCTGAGCCCACCCTGGAGAGGCTGGAATTGAAGCACATTTCCCCTCCAGGTGCAAATCCTGCAGTTTCATCACCTGCCTTGTTAAACAAAACCCCTCCTGCTCTGGAAGGGAGGCAGAGGTGGAAAAGGAGAGTGCAGGAATAGACTGAGGTGCAAAAAAAGTGCCCCAAAGTGCCCTCCTTACCTTGCTGGAGCTCCAGAGACATCCCTGTGTCCTGCCACGTTGGGCTGACTCTTCACTGGAGTTTTTGTGTTTAATTATCTCACTTGTGATTAGGGATCAGGGAGATGAAGAGCCAAAGGAGGGGCTCGGTCTGTGCAATAAAGCAGCCCTGGAAGGGGAATCTGCCCTGGGATCCAGCAGAGGATAAAGCAGGGCTGAGTTCTCAGGCGTCCCCTCTCTCTCCTTGTGCTGAGAAGTGCCTCTTTGGGGCTTCCCAATAAATTTTCACTTTCAAAGTGGAAAATGGTCTCCAGCTCAGGCATTTGTTACTTTAGATATGCTTCACAAATTTCCTTTGCATCCAGGGCGGTTGAAAATTGGATTAAAACCTCTTATTATGTCCCCATGTTACAGCATTAGGCATGCTTAGCTTCCACGGGGAAGGAGGATGAGGGAAGCAGAAAGAAATCTCTTGAATTCTCACTGAAATTCATCAGTGTGGATGTTCCAGGGCCAGACATCCCTGCAAGGAGCCCAGGATTCCCCTGGCCAGTGCAGGGTGTTAAATACTGAGCTGCATTTCCACACATTGCAGCTCTTCCACGAGCCTCAGCTGTTTCCAATAAATTTACCGTTATTGGTGCTGTTAGAGCAGCTGAAATGCTGAACGGGAATCTACAGATTAAGCTCAACAGAATCGAAAAGGCTTCGTTTGCTTTGGCTTTTTGGAGAACCAAACTTTGCTCTCCATCCACTCTTTGTCCATGGAATATCCGTGCTCACATCAGGAGTGGCACAAGTACAATTCCCAGAGTAAAGTGTCCACGTGTGTGCAGCCCCAAACCCAGGGCTGATGAATTCCCCCTTCTACATCACAGTTCCTGCAGCTTTTCCATCATTTATCCCCCAGTTTAGCCACATGAAAGAATCCCTGGTTTGACTTTTCCAGATGACACATTGCTGTTGTATTCAAATTGCCAGCACTCTCTGGGAGAGCGTTTCTGCAGCACATCTTTAGACGTTTCATCATTACTCTTCATTTAAAATGTCAACTTTGTTCTGACAAATCTTGTGTGCCTGGTTTGAAAAGCTTTACAAGTGTCAGGAGGAGCGAGGCAGGCTGCAGCTTTTGTCTCCGACGACAGCGAGCATGAAAGGTTCTTTTTTGTGGAGTGACTGGATTGAGCTGGAGCGGCGAATTCGGGGTTGTTTCGGTAGATCAGGATGGCTCCGAAGCGGGGGGTGGGAGGCTGTGCTGCAATCAGGGTGATGAGGTTCAGCTGTGCCAACAGCCCCAGGGGCTGCTCGCTCTGACCGCTCTCACCTGGCGCTGATTGCTTTGATTGCCCTCACCTGTGGGGCCAGCAGCGTCCTGCCCTCACAGGACAGGGAGCTGGACAGGGACAAACAGGGACAAACAGGGACAAACAGGGACAAACAGGGACAAACAGGGACAAAAAGGGACAAACAGGGACTGCTCTGCTCGAGGATCCTCCAGGTACATGAGAAATGAAACGAAGCACTGAACCCTGGCAGGGAGGGAGTTCTGAGCACACAAATCCCCATGTTTGGCTCCCCGGATTGGGGTTTTCTCCTCCAGCAGCAGGCAGTGGCCGTGGCTGGAGCCAGCAGAGGCCTCACGGGTTCCTCACTGTGCCGGTGCAAAAATTCCTCATAAAATCCTGGAATTCGTATTCCAGCCCCCACCGAGGCAATGGAGCCTCTGTGGCAGAGCTGGGTACTGGGGTGTGGGGGGAAAATGTCCCCAGGAAGGGGAAGGAACAGCCAGAGAAGGTTCCCCTGAGGTGGAGGTGGCACCAGGTTCCCCTGGGATGGAGGTGGCACCAGGATTTGTTGTGACCCATATCTCCCTTTTCTCACAAGTTTTATGGTTTGTCCCCTGTTCCCCCCACTCGTAAAGTTAATAGTTTACCTCACTTGTTCCCCCCTCTCTTGACTGACATNGGAAGGTTCCCCTGGGGTGGAGGTGGCACCAGAATTTGTTGTGACCACATCTCCCTCTTCTCACAAGTTTTATGGTTTGTCCCCTGTTCCCCCCACTCGTAAAGTTAATAGTTTACCTCACTTGTTCCCCCCTCTCTTGACTGACACTCCCTCCTGCTTTAATCTCCCCATGTATAGTTTGCTACCCCTGTCAATCTCCCTCGGTTCAACGCCCACGTTCCAGAACTCTCGGTGCTGTTCGATGCACGATTGGTTATTTGTGCTGTATTCCCTTTCCCAGTGGTTGTTATCCCCTAACCCCGCCTGTGTCTCCTCCCTCACTGTGTTCCTCTTGGTTCTGTAACCCGCCCATGAAATCCCCTGCACAGAGCTCGGGATCGCTCTCAGCTCCAGGGATCCATTCGGATTTTATCTCTGGCAATAAATCGGAGCTTTTCCCCGAGCTCAGAGTCTCCCTGCGCCCTTTACCGAGACCACCGGCGCCCGTGCCCTCAAAGGCTCCGGGGTGGAGCCTTGGGCGTCCTGTCCCGAGCACCTGGGGCAGGTCACCCCCCTCTCTGAGGCCACCAAGCCTGGACATTGAGCCAGGAGCCAAGCACAGCGTCAAGGATTCCCTGGATGGAGGTGGCACCAGGTGTGTCTGGGGTGGAGGTGGCACCAGGGGTGTCAGCACAAGGAGCTCTGTCCCAGGGCAGGGCTGAGCTCCCTCCTCAGCCACAGAAGTTTCTGCTGTCCCGTCCTGGGCTCTGGGATCCCCTCCTGGGGTGTGGGGGGGTGACCGAGGTGTTCCCAGCTGGAGTTTGGGCGGTACCAGGGTGTTAAAAAATCGTCCCTGGTGGTATCAAGGACAGTAAAGAAAGTGGTAAATACAGACTCCATCATTCAGCAGCTAGGACAGGCTAAACCCCTCTACTTTATTGATTGATCTCTTATTTTCCCCAGTTTGTTACAGGTGGACCTAATTGGTCATTTACTTAATCCATTTCACATGATTGGCTAATTAACACTTCGCTATAAACATCACCCAGCACAGTTAACACGATCACAGCTGCAGATTGTTGGGAATTCTCCATCTCCAGCTCCCCAGTGTCTCCCAGGCTGAGCCATGGGAAATCTTACCTGGCTTTCTCCTTCTCTGACCACACTGTGCATCCACACCAGGGCAGGGGGACTCTCCCCCTCCCCAGCCCTCCCCTGGGCAGATGCAGACAAAGATCTGGGTGAAAGTTGTGGTGACTTTAAAAACTCTCAAATGTGAGGCCTGTCCTCCCCTGCTCTCCCCACGGGCCTGCCTTTCCAACAGGGAGGCTGCTGGAGACAGCAAGAGAAACAAATCAACATTAAAAGGGATTTAAAACTCAGCACCATTTCCTCAGTTTTTCTGGTGTCTCCTGGTTGCTGGCCCTCGAGGGAGAGCTGTACCTTCTGATCTGTGCTAATACAAAATTCATATTTGTCTAGGCCATTATGTGCAAAATAATGGGTAATCCCTCAGGCTGGAGTGAAAAGCCAAGCCAAATATTCCAGGAGACCTTTCAGTGTTGAAAGGTTTCAGAAAGAAGCACAATACAAACACATAAAGGGATCCAATTATGTGTAAACAAACTGTTCTTGCAGCCTCCTCCTCAGAAAACACAATTAGATTGCCAACAAGATTGCCTTGGGATTACCTGGATTAGGCCTTGCTGTCAGAGGCTTAGGGAGTACCTGGGAATTCATTTTTTCCTTCATTTCCCAGTGGCAGAACTCGGTTACAGGGGCTGGAGGGTCCCTCCCTGCTGCTGCTGCTGCTCCCAGGTGTGGGCAGTGCTGGGAGCAGATAAAATGTGGCTCCTGCTGATAAGGAAATGGTTAATCCAGGTCTGACAGGGAGCATGGAATGCTCAGCTTCCTGAGCAACCTGAAAGTTAATTAAAAGAGCGCCAGGGACATGGAGAAATAGAGAATTAAAGCTGTCCCCTAGTGATAAAGCACTGAACTCGCCGGGGAGAGCAGCTCCAGCTGATTTTCTGTGTGCAGAGAAAGCCCAGAGCTGGTTTGGCTGGAGCCTTTGTCCACCAGCACTCACCAGGAGCAGGCTGCCTCCCAACCTGCTGGACGCTCACTGATGTCGGTAAAACCTGCCTGCATTTCCACAGGAGTGCTCAGAGCAGATCTGCAGGGTTGCTGTCACCTTCCCGACCGGGTTCTGCCCCCTTTGGCCTGGGCACAGGCTGGCTCCCTTTTTATTCTCCTTACTTTGAGCTAAGAGGGAACCTGATGAGCTCAGAATCACAGGCCAGGGGTGACTGATGCTGGGGAATTACGAAGAAAAAATCAGGAGGAAAAAACCCCGACCTTTTCTTACAGGGAGAGTGAAAATGAAGGTTGATTTTAATTTCTATATTTGTCCTCTTGGTATTGTCCTAAGGACTATCCTGCCCACAGTGAGGCTAAGAATAGAAGTGGGAGGTGTGGGCTTGAGGAATAAGGCAGTAAATCAGAATTTTAATACTATTAAAATCTATTGATTGTGTTGATTAATTATTGCTGGTGCTGATGGGAAGGCCAGAGTCTCTAAGCCAGTTTAATTATTTTCCAGTTAATGTTAATCTCAGTTAATGAAAACTCTCCAAGCCAGAAAAGGGATGACACAAGGGATGACTGTTATTCATGAGAGACTCTCTTAATCTATAAAACATCAAAGATGTCATTGCAAGCATCTTTGCTTTGCTTGTATTTTATTTTTTAAATGATGCCAACACTTTGTTCTTGGGCTCCTGATGAGTCAGGGTGTGACAGCTCAGGGAGGATCTGAACAGGAGCTGGTGGGGCCTCCTGGAGAACTGGAGCTCAGGTGGCCCTGGACAGGGGGCTGGGGTAATTAATGACCTGTGGTTCGTTAGGGGCGGCTGCACAGCTCCTGCGTCAGGGAAAGGAGGGCTGGAGGAGCTGGGAATTGCAGCAGGATCTGCAGGAAAGCTCTGAGCCTGCCACGGTTCTGGTTCTGAATCTTTCCTGGCTTTTATGAGAACCTTCGCCAGACTCTTCTGCATCTCATTTCTTGCATGGAGCCTGCTGTGTTTGTGCAGCACCATCTCAGCGAGAACAGCTGGGTTAGAAACTCCTCCTTGGGGAAAAAAACAACTTAAATCAGGCTGGTTTGGAGCGCTCCTGGCAGGTCTGTGCCCTGCTCCTCAGCCCTGGAGCTGCTCAGCAGGGCTTTGCAGGGCTCAGCCCACATTGCAGAGCAGCTGCAGTGCTGCCATCACCCACGGAGCCACTGCATCCCCTCCCCTGCAGCGATTCACGGGCAGCTCCCCTGCAAGGGAGGGCAGCAGTCCCACCTCTCCCTCCACGCTGGGCTCAAGGCCAGCTCTGCACCCCTCTCCTGTGGTCTCCAGGCACGGGATTTGTTCTGTGCTTCCCTCCCCAGCTCCAAGGTGATCAGGCTGATGCATTTCCCCTCCAGTTCACGGGTCCTGGCCTGCCCAGGTTTGGTTTGTCCCTAAATCACACAGCAGCAGTGGCACCCCCAGAGGGGAACCAGAGTTCTCCTCTTGCTGTATCCCATTTTTTTCGCCAACCCTGCCCTAAAGCAGTGTGGCCCTTCTCCAGCTGTACCATGCCAGGCAATACCTGTGGTGATTATTTCAAATTACTGACTCTGCCTGGTTGAAGAGCCACCACCCTGCTGTGCTCCTCTCTGGTTGTTTGCTTACCCTGGGTGACTCTCGATTTTCTGGCAGCTTTATTTCTGCCTTGCATGGCCCGGGGCACGGGGACAGGCTGCCCTTCCCAGCTGGGTGGAGATCTGGGGCTAAAAATTGTCAGCATCCCAATGATCTCCACTGCAGGAGACTCCTGCTGCAGTTAATAACACGAACCTCCTCTGAATCCCTGAACTGAGGAAGGTGTCTCATTTCTGCACTGCAAATAATGCTTTAAAATAGCTCCATGAGCAATTCCCAGAGATTAACTGGGGTGCAGCAGCACTGAGTCACCCAGCCATGAGCCAAAGCTCAGCCCAGGTGGGGAGCACGATGATCCCAGCACCTGGCTGGGTGAGGGCAACGCTCTGGGTTTAACTGGCTGAGAGAAAGCCAAAAATAGCAAATGTTCCCTTGTTTGGCTGTGTAAATGAGAACTGGGTTGCTGAGGAGCTGTAGCTGCTTGCTGCCTTCTCCCCCTGATAACAGTTTTCTGCATTGTCTCTTTGGACTGTAAATTCTCCTGGATTTTCCATTTGGACTGTGAGTTCTGTGGCTGAGGTTCTGTGTTTTACACTGCTCCTTCCCACGGGACATCGTTTGAGTTCCCTGATCTGGCTGTAATAAACACATCTGGAGGAGTTTTGGATGCACATCCAAGTGTTACCAAGGTGCAGCACTGAGCTGAGTCGTCTTGACCAGAGGCAGGAATGAAAAATAACCAGAAATGACCCAAAAATGTTGAAGTTTTGATTAAGACTTGCCCTGAGTTTCCCAGAGGTGTCACCCAGTGTGTGCCTGGCCCTGGGCTGAGTCCCCACCCCTGACTGACAGAGTCCCTCTGAGCTGGAGCTCCACACCTGACCTCCAGCTGATCTCAGGGATGATTTTATCCTGTCCACCTCCTGGCAAATCCATCTCCTTTGCAGGAATGCATTAAACTCTCAGATCTTTCTCATTATGGATTTCTCATCGGGCTTTTAGCTCCAGATGAGCTCTGAGGCCACGCAAATCTCCGCTGGAGCTGCAGCTCCCTCCCTGCCTGAGAGGAAAAGTGCTCCAGAGCGAGGACAGGCCTGGCCTGGGGCAGCTCAGCAGCACCTGGCAGGATTGCTGGGGCTGGGATGGAAAAACTCAGCTCTGCTGAAGCCCAGCTGGGCTCAGGCTCTGCAGCAGGGCTGCTGTGCTGACAGCACAGTGACCGCAGCACATTTCATACTCCCTTCTCCTCTTCCTCCCCAGAATCACCCCGTGGGGAATTGCCCAGGTATTTCTGGCAGGCTGAACTCACTCAGTAATCACCAGGATGTTCCACCAAAGGAGACATGAGCAGCTCCTGGCATTCCTGTGCTTCTGGGAGGATTTAAAAGGTAAGAAGTCCCACATTAGCTGTGTGGATTGATTTTGGGTCCAATTTATTTATCTGCTGTGGTACCAGCTTTATTCCCCAAAACAAGAGCTATTCCTACATTGCATGTGTGGATTTGATATTTTTGAGAAGCAGCAAGGGGAAGGTGCTGGAGGGAGCTTGGTGTGGTGTGAAAGCATCAGAATAAAGGTGTAAAGGTAGAAATTGAAGCCAACTTGTTAACAACTTGAGCAAAAAAGGCTGTTTGAGGAATCAGGTACCTTTGAGCTCTTTCCTCCCCTCCTGGGGCTCTGATCTTTGTATTTTAAAGACAGTTTTTCTTAAAACTAAAAGCAGAAATGAAAGCGAGTGCAATGGAGGGTTTTCCCCTCTGGAGCCAGCTGAAAAGATTGATGAAATGACAGCTCCTTTAGCAAAACAGCAACTCCACCTGTCAGGAACCACCAGCCTTCCACGAGGCACAGCAGCCAGGCTGAGGCGTTTTAAACACACTCCCAGCTGCTCTGTCAGGGACAAATGGGGCTTGTCACAGTCTCCAAACAGTTTTGGGGAGAACATTCATGATGTTAATGATCTCTGGTGCCAGCAGGAGGGAGAAGTTGGAGTCTCCTTCCAGGGAAGCACTTGCAGTTGTTTTGTTCTTGAGATTGCAGGGGTTTGAAGGATATCCAATGTGGGCAATTGCTGAGTTTGGAAATGGGGAGTCCTTGGTGGTCACTGTCCCCTGGTCACGGCCAGGTGTCAGCATGTGCAGAACTGACTCAGTTGGTACCAGCTCCCAAAACCTCCCCAAAACCTCCCCAGTCCTTCCTGAGCAAACACAGGAGGGACAGGGGGCCTTGGCACCGCTCTGCATTCCGGGCTGCTGTGGGGGATTTGGCCTTTGCACTGTCCAGGCGTGGGTTTGGACTTCCAGGGCTGAACCGGGCTCTTGGCTGTGTGTCCCTGAGTGTGTCTGAGTGTGACAGCAAGGGACAAGGCAGGGGGAGCTGGTGTGAGCTCCACGGAGTTCAGTCTGGCTCTGTGTGCAGGTCTCTGCCAAGTTCTTTGGAGGAAATGCGTGGTGTCCCCTCATTTGAATAATTACCAAGGAAAAAGCGTTGTTGGGATGGAGTTCTGGCACTTCAGTCACAGGGAGGGAGGGAGGGGACATCAAGGTGTGTTTCATTTGTTTTGGGCTTTGATGACAAATTGTGTTCTGGCTGTTGAGGAGCATTAATTAATGAGCTGTCCCTAAGTGGAGGGGTGTCCCTGCAGGGTTGGGAGATGAACTCTCCAGGGGTACCTGAGCTTCCTGCAGGAGCACCCCAAGCCCTTTCCAAAGGAAAAGGGTTTTATACACTGCTGGCCCTGAAGGTCTCCAGCACATCCCTGTGATGTGCCGAGGCCCAAACCCTCCTGAAGGCCTGTGAGGGTCTGGGCTGGCCACAGGGGACTTGGGGCCACACCCCTGAATTAAAATGGAGACAGAAAAACAGGACTACAGGATTTGTGTGTTCCGAGGAGCAAAGCAGGAAGGAGCCCAAGTGATCCCATTTCAATCCCAGTGATCCCAATTTCCATAGCCACCCATCCCACCCAAGGAACTGTTCCTGCTCAGGGACAATAAAAGTTACAGCTCCACACTGAGAAAAAATGACAAGTGCCCTTCCCAGAGGAGCCAAATTCCATCTCTGCCCATGACAGCAATTAACAAAATGGATGGATGAGATCTGCCTGGGCTTTTATCTCCATTTAAATTTGTTTTCCATTCACCAGGCTCCACTGCAGGAGAGCAATATTGAAATGTGCAGGAACCACAAGACACAAATTTTATTACCCCCTCTCTGCTACTCCCACTGTAGAGAGGGAAGTTTATGAGTCAAAAACATCCCAGGCTATTTAGCTGCCTCCAGTTTTTGCAGTCCAGACTGGAAGGAGTAATTGATTTTCTAATAATAGAGAGAATTCTTGGCTGGAGGCTCAGTGTTGTGTTGTAGAACTCCTTAAAAAGCACATTCCCACTCCTGCAGCTCCCAGGCCCCTTTGCCTGGGGCAGTGCATTTGTGGGGCTTTACCTTCCCAAACACAAATAATTCCTGTCCTGCACAGGGGTTCTCTGTCCTGGTCAGAGCTGGCAGCTGGGACAAAGAGCCCTCTGCCTTTTGCTGGCTGATTTCTGTGCCTGGCCACGGCCTGCAAAGGTGCTTTTATTGGGAATTATTGGTATTCATGCAGGAAAAGCATCCATGGCACCTGTGAGAGGAGCCAGCCCAGCACAGCCCCACAGCGTTCAAACAGATTTGGAAAGGGCTTCATCTGAATTTCAAAGGGCTCTGGCTCCAGTCTGCCGTGAACTGCATCAGAAATGCAGGTTGGGTCAGGAATGTTTACAGTTTCTGTAATGTTTATATTGAATTTCTGCACGTTCCCTGGCAGTTTGGAGGCTGGGGATGCCCAGCACTGTTCACTTCACTGAGCAGAGCTATCACACTGAGCCTCGGGCTGATCAAAGGGGGAAAACACACGGAAATAACGTCCTGTGGTGGTGTGGAGCTTCTAATTACAAAAGAGAGCCTGGACACTTTGATTCAGGGTTTGCTCCTGAGAGGGTCGTTCGGCTCAGGATGGGAATTTCTGGTTTCTAACCTTGCAGATAAGGAGGTTTGGGGCTGTCCCTGTGCTCGGCAGTGCCTGGGATGCAGGAGAAGGGAACGTTGTCCTCGCAGGGGCACCCAGAGGAGCTGCGGTGGCTCTGCTGGGAGCTCCTGCAGCTCTGCCACAATCCCTCTGCACTTCCCCTGCCAAGAGACTGAGAAGGGGCTGCTTTTATATCCTAAAGTCTTATATTCCCAGCCAGATCCCTGCATTCTGCAGCATGCAATGAATGCCACCAGGTCACAATTGAATTCCACCACATCACAACTGAATTCCACCACGTCACAAATTAATTTCACCACATCCCAAATTAATTTCACCACATCATCCCCAGCACACGTGGCAGAGGATGTGTAGAAAGGTCACACCTACTCTTTCCTGCAAGGCCTCCCTGCACATCATCAATACTGCAAGGAGAGCTTTTAGAATGGAAATCATGTGGCAATTTTAATTCTTTTTTTTAATTTTCCTTATGGGAAAAGGGGAGGGGAGCACCTGGGTGTGAGCAGAGAGGTATGAGCAGGAACATGAAAGGAAATCAGAAGGAAGGAGTTGTCTGGCAGCCCCAAGGGCTCCGTGTCCAGTGCAAACCCCCTCAGCTCTGACAGGTCCCAGAGTGGAGCTGAGAATCCTCCCACAAAACAAAATAGATGAAAAAATAGAGTAAGAATGACAAAACATTTTTTCTGTATTTTCTGTGCTCCTTTCCCCGAGCCTGATTTCCAAAGAGCTCTGTTGACAAAAGTGCAGCAGCTGGAGATGAGAGGGTTTTAAATCAACCTTCAGAGATGTACAGTTTATACTGGTAAAATAATTATTCTTCAAAGATTCCTGAAAAATAGTGTTTAAGGTGTTTAATGATTAAAACCCTGATGTCCTTGAGTGTAAGTCAGATGAAAGAACTGCCAGGGACCTTAATGCAGTGCAATGATAAACATAAAGGCAGCAATAATGATCAGCCTGAGGTGATTACACTCTCTAATTAGAGCACATGTATCATTTAGGCCTGTTAATCTCTGCCTGTCTGAGGTACTTCGGGCACACTCCTATATCCATGGAAGGTTCTTTGATCATGGCACGGAGCAAGAGGGAAAATTCCCTTTGTTTGGAGGCTCTGAGGTTCCCCTGGAGTCACCTGAGTGGGTTCAGCCCAGCTCCCCCATGGATCCTGGGTATTTGTACCTGGGGGCAGAGGAGATTTGTGGGACCAGCAGTGCCCCAAACCCTGCCCTGCACACCCTGGGAGCACAAAACCCCCAGGATGGAGCTGTGTGGGACCAGCATCACCCCAAACCCTGCCCTGCACAGCCTGGGAGCACAAAACCCCCAGGATGGAGCTGTGTGGGACCAGCAGTGCCCCAAACCCTGCCCTGCACACCCTGGGAGCACAAAAACCCCAGGATGGAGCTTTGTGGCTGCAATCCCACAATTAATGGAGTTACACGTCCCTGTGCTGGCTGCGGGTCTGGGACCTGCTCCCCTGCACGGCCAGGAGAGGCTCTGGGCCACAGGGAAAGGCTGTGGGGTTTGTAGGGCCTGGGACCGATCTGTGGGGTCTTGCAGGGCCCAGGAAAGGTCTGTGGGGTTTGTAGGGCCCGGGACGGGTCTGTAGGGTCTGCAGGGCCTGTGTTAGATCTGTGGGGTCTGCAGGCCCCAGGACAGATCTGTGGGGTCTGTGAGATGGTGCAGCCTCAGGGGCCGTGCACTTCTGTCACTCCCTAAGCTGTTTTTGGCCAGGGGAGGGGAGCATGGAGCAATAACCAGAGGTTCCAATCAGTTCCCCGGCCCGGCTCTGACACTTAGACGCACTCTAAGTGGGTGGGAATGGTGATGTGAGTGCCCCCCTGCCCTCCCCGCTCCAGCCTGCGGAGGATGAGGCTCACTCTGTTAGTTCTGATTGCTGAGAGGTTTCGATGGGAGCCATTGACTCTGAACTCGGAGCTCAGATCCCTCTCATCCACGGGAGATTGTTAAACACAAAGGGGCTGATGGCTGAGCAGCCCTGTTCCCTCTGCAGCTCCTCCTCGCCCCGTTCCCGGCAGGGCTGGGTGGGCCTGAAGAAGGATCCACCCCATTCCAGGTGCAGGTTGAGCCAGAGTTTTTTGCTGGAGCCCAAGTGGAGGAAAACCCTCCCTGGAGCCTTGCTGAGATGAATGCCCCACAAAGCTTCTGTGCCTAGTTGGCAGAGAACGGCCCCAGCTGGGTGGGGAATTCACCCCGAGCAGGGAGTGCCGAGCTGCTCCTCTGGCCCAGGCTCCTTCCTCCCAGCCATGGCTTTTGTGCTCCATCAGGCACGAGAGGCCCCATAAAGTGCACCAGGACTTCCAAACCAGCGGGGCTCAGTCAGTCAGACTGGCTGAGAGAATTCTTCGTTAATTTCGAGTGTCCCTCAGCAATGAATGCTGCGGGTGAGAGGTTGTGAGGGCCAGCACCAGGCAGGGCTTGGAGCTGGTGGGAGGTGGAATCAGGGCATGGAGGCACAACCAGAGCCAGGCCTGAGAGGAGCAGATGCTTGAGGCAAATACCTGAGAATGCTGACAATCTCCCTTTCTGAGATTTTTTTCCCCCTCCAATTATTGTGAACCTTGAAGTATCTTTATTGCTTTTATGGAAATTTGCCAGCCTGGGCCTTAGCAGAGCTCTACAGGTGATATCAGAAGTCCCAATATCCCTGTGGATCCTGCCAGACAAGGATGTAGAGGTAATAAATTCTAATCCCTTCCAAAAGGGGACTTTGAAACTCCCAGCAGTGTCTGCAGCAGTTTTGGGATGTCCCTGCTGGCAATTCTGCCCCAAAAAGCTGCTCTGGCCTGAGCTGAGGAGGCACTGCAGGAGACGGGCGATTATCACCCTCATTAGGTGGAAATGAGAAGTGATGTCGCTAATAAAACATACATTAAATAAACAAAGGGAGTTCCTTTGCAGTCTGTTCTCCTCGTGGCCACATCTGACTCCATGTCACATGGAGGGGGTGTTTGTGCCTTCCAATTAAGCAGAATAATAGCCTTTCTGCCGAGATGGGGGTGGTTTATTTGGTCCTGCTGCAGGTGGCATTGAGATGAGAGGCCTTGGCTATCCTGCTGTCAATTTGTTTAATGATTATTAGAGGAGCAGGTGATTTCTATTAAAGGGAAGTGACAGACTGTCCATTAGATATAGATGCATGTTTATTAAATTGGGAGCCTGGAGCAAGCAGCATGGCTCATTTGCTTCCAAATTCCAGACCAATCTGTTTTATTCTGCACCTGGAAGGTTCAGAGCCCGGGAGAAGTGGGGGCTGTTTGCAAGCAGGGCTCAGGGGCTCTCGTGTTTGTGCCCAGTTCACTCCTATCCCTGATGTGCAGGGTGGGAAATGTGGTTCAATTCCTTCTCTTCTCACCTAGACAGGCCTGGGAGCAGGAGGGGAACAGAAGGGTTAATCTGGGAGGTGCCCTCCAGACCATCCATCCCAGAGCTTCCAGAGTGAGCAATTCCAGGGGAATCCACCCAAAGCAGACGTTTCTTTGGAGTCCCCACCGACTGTTGGGTTCTGCTCTGAAGCAGCAGAATTTATCTTCCTCTTTCCTCCTTTATCATCCAGGCTAATGTCAGTGTGGATGTTCTCATTGCCCAGGGAGAGTTTAATCCTTTCAGGAAACATCTCCCCATTTCCATGCCTCTCTTATCCTCCTTTCCCACTGAAATTGGTGCACTTTAAAATAAAATCCTGCCTTGTGCAGACCTGGTGTAATGAGCTCCCCACTCCATCCAGCCCCATCACCCAGATCTTCTCTGGGATTGTGGTTCTGCAGATCAAAGAGGAGGCTGAAAAACTGGAAGGGTTCATAAAAGAGCCCTAAAAATGATTCAGAGTCTGGGCAGCATCTCTGGTGAAAGTGAGCTGGAGCCATTTGGGCCATGAAAGAGGAAATAGAGAGGAGCCTCCGTCACAATGTGCAGGCTCAAATGCAGGGGAGATGACTTCTCTGATGGATGGCTCCTGTGGCCAGCAGAGAAATCCGCAGTGAAATGTGGCTGTGAGGTCAGGATTCAGCCTCTGCTCGGAGCTGGAGCCTGCACAGGAGTCGGAGGCAGCACATCTGTTTCCAGGCACGGGTAATTAACTGTCGGGAGAAGGAACCATCAAAGTAACAAATTAGGAAAATCCTGAACGTGGGCCTAATTGAGGAGCTCTGCAGTGCTCTGCTGAAAGGCGTTGTTTCATTCCAGCGAGGAGAGGCTGAGCTGTGGCACTGAGGGGACAGCACAGGGGCTGCAGGAGGGGAGCAGCTCCACCCTGCGCCGGGGATTTATGGAGCCAGGTTCCTGGGGTCCTGCTGAACTCCCTCAGGGCCTTCCTTCCTCTCGTTCAGTTTCCCTGGCTGTAAATACGAACAGGGCCGAGCCGTGCCCCATCAGGACACAGCTGTGGGTGTCCCTGGGTGTCCCCACGAAGCTCTGGGGACACAGCAGTGCTGCCTGTCCCCAGGAATGGGCAGCACCTGGGGCCTCTGGGTGGATTTCAGCCCCAGACCCGATCCCAAAGGCGTGTGGCAGTGCAGACCAAACCAGAGCTCAGTCAAATGAAGGGAGACCAAAGGCGAGTCCCCGTGGCACTGTCCCCTTCCTGCTCCCTGCAGAGACAGGCACACAGGGACTCTGCTCTGCTGCTGAGGGGCTGGGCTTTGGGAATGACCCCTTCCTGCTCTGGGCACAGCTGGAAGCTGATTCCTTGCAGTCCTGGCAAGGACTGGCAATGGGCAAAGGTCTCCTTCTCCCGTGTGAGCCTTCCTCCTGCCGAGGGCACCTGCAGGGCGAGGGGCTCTGCTGTCACCCCGGCACAGCCACTCTGCTCTCCTCCCCCTTCTCCCCTTGGGGACTGCCTTGGAGCTCTCGCTGTCCTTGCCTCGAGCATCCTGGAGCCTCCGATGAGCTGATTGCAATTTTGGCGTCCTTATCTCCGTGAAAATGCAAATAACGCCTCTTGTCACTCCCGTGCGCCCCATTCCAAACCCCGCCGGTTCCAGTCCCTCCCAGTCCCCTGTGCTGCTCAGCGAGGGGGGAAGGAGAGGGCAGACATCAAATATTGCTGCGTGTAGCGTCTGCAGGAACACATCCTGTGCCTCCCTGCCAGCCATTTGCTGGGCTATTATTCCACCATTCTTCTGTTTGTTCTGTTTTTTCTTCTGGGCACATGTTTTTCCCAATTCGGGCGAAATCGCTGCTGCCATCCTCAGCTGTCCTGATTGCCTGAAGCAGCAGCTGATTGCATTATTCATCCGCAGTGCTCGAAAAGGCGTCAGAGCTCTCAACAGAGCCCGAGCTCGTGATGATGATTTGCGTCTGTGGGAAGGGGGGAGGACGCTGGGTGAGCTGGTGGCATCTGGTGGCACTGCTGGGGCTGTGCCCGAGGAGCTGGGACAGAGCAGTGTCCGGGACAGCCTGGGCTGCCTCTGCTCTCCTCCAAGGCTGCAGCGGTGCTGAGCTGCAAATTGATTTTCCATGCGGGTGAGCAGAGGAGCCGAACTGCAGGGAAACGGTGCCACCTGCGGGCACCAGCACAGGAATCCCGGGAATGCCATCCTCACACCCTGCTCAGCCCGGTCAGGTCCTCGGGACTGGGAGTTTATTAAGGCAGAAACAGCGGGAGGGGAACGCCGTGGAATGGAGGCAGCAGGGAAAGGTCAGGCTGTGCCTCACCGCGGCCACCTGGGCCATCACACACACAGACTGGGGCCAGAGTTGTTTTTCTGTGGTTTGGAGCAGCCTTTTTCTGTGCTCCAGACAGGCTGCACAAGGGTGGGGTGAGCTGTGCTGGAAGCAAATCCAGCCCCAGCAGATCTGTGAGCTTGGAGCTGCGTCCCACTGTGTGTTGGGGGAATTTTGGGGGGGTGTTTGTAGCCCCGGGGATGTCACCAGGGTAGTTCCTGCCGCAGATCCAGGTCACTTCTGCACCTGGTGACGCTGGAATTTCCGGGCTGGAGGGCTCTTTCCTCGTGTCCCTCGGTGTCACCTCCAGCAGCTCCATCCCTGACATCCCCCAGCTCACCTGGCTGGTGTGGGTGGAAAACGGGAACCAGGGGCAGCTCCGTGTGCCAAAACCGTGTGAGATCCACCTGAGCCTCTCTGCTGAGCACAGGTGCAGCTGCTCTTCCAGCCCAGCCTTTGACAAACAATTCGATGGGAATAAAACAAGGAGGCTGAGCAGGAAAGCGCTCGGCTGCCTCTCCCAGCCTGTGCCTGAGCACACACGTTTTGTAGAATGTTCTCGGGCTAAAAAGATATTAATAAGTAAACCCCTCTGATTGATTTAATGTGCCAGAGCTTTGTTCTCAGTTCTTTGCTTGTACTGGTGCACGGCACTGGAAAAATAAAATGGAATCATAAAATGAAATAAATAAAATATAAAAGCTGTGCAGCAGAGTGAAGTGAATTCAATCATCAGAGGAGCAGAATTATACATCAAGAGCAATCCAATATTGTGTTTAATCCCAAGGCATTATAAATCCGACAAACATCTAGGAGTATCTTCAGAACAGCAAGGTGGGGTTTTGAGGAACAAACAGGCAGTTAATGCTGTTGACACAGGTTTCTTTCCACAAGCAGCATTCCACCTCTGGGAGGTGTTCACCTGGGGGACTCCTGGTTGTCTGTCTGATTTCCAGCGTTCCTCCCTCACCTGCTCTGCTGTCAGAGCCCAGCAGGAGCTGAGGGATCCCTGCAGCAGCAGGGCCAGTGGGAGAAGCTCATTCCCACAGCTTTTCCCTGCCACTTTCACCACTCACATCCCTCTGCAAAGCTGCACTTGGGGCTCTCCCTGAGCCAGGCCAGGCTGGGACGTGGAAATTGGTGCTGTCAGAGACCCTGGCAGGCGTGGATGGGAGCTGCTCACAGCTTCTGCTGCTCCCGGGACAGCTCCAAGGCCAGGGTGAGAGGGATTCTGTGAGGAGCAGCCCTGGGAAGAGCCTCCCCTGCAGCCCGAGCCCAGCACTGAACCATGCAGGAGGTGGAATCCTCCTGGAGAAGGCAGCAGAGGCTTATAAATACAGGAATCCAAACCATCCCAGGGGATAAATAACCCCGTGGTTTCCATGTCCCAGATGCTGCTGCAAAGCTGCATTTACAGTGAACAGCCCTCAAGTCCCAGCTGGACCCTCCTCCAGGGCAGGCTCCATCCCCAGGAGCGGTGTCAGGGTACCAGGAATGGGTTGTACAGCTCACAGGAAAATGTTACAGAAGCCCTGGGATGAAAAACATTTAGCATAAATTGAATAGGAAAATAATGCTGGAGTTGGAGAGAAAGTTGAAGTTCAGCAGTTTCATTTGAAAAGAGAATGGAGCATCAAGCCCTGGGAAGTGTCATTTCCTGACTCTTGTGGAGTAACAGTGAGCTGTAAAATTAGAGTTGCATGGATGGCTGTGGAATGATGCTCATGAAAAATTAATGACAATAGCAGGAGACAGGAAAAATCCAGAAAACATTTCCACGACTGTTAGGTTTTATAAAAGCTTGTTTTCATTAAAATCTAAGCTGTGTACTCTACCCGAGCTGCCAAATCCCTGCAGCTCCTTAAAGCAGCGAGTGCTTCTGTGTGAGCAGAGACCTGCAGGGAGGTAGTTCTGGGAGAGGGATGGGTTTTGTTCCCCACTCTGCCTGTGGGAGAGCTCCATTCCCAGTCTGGAGCTGCTCAGAGGCTGCTGGTGGGACTTTGCTGCTGGCTCTGCCCTGGGCTCTGGGGATCTGAGCTCAGCTGGGGCATCCTGGGGTCCCAACCCTGGGGAAGGATCCCTGAGCTGCCTCTCCTCAGGCCATGCTGGGATCCACATTTCAGGCAGCTCCGGGGATTTTAGAGGTACCTGTGCACCCCAGGGGATCCCTCATGGGAACTGGGAGCACTGGGGTGAGGCAGGACTCACTTTGCAGACATTTTTTTAAGTGCTGAAGCTGAACAAATCAGGGGGAGAGCCAAGCTCTGATCGTCTGGGCTGGAAAGGGGAATATTCTGAGATGCAGCATTCCTGGAAATTGTGTTTCCATAGCTGGAGCAGCCTCAGCCAGCTCATCTTTGGAGAGTGCCTCCCACCTGGGGCTCGTTCACCTCCAGAAGAGACTTTGTGCCTTGAGCTACTGGAAACTCAGCGAAATATTCCAGCAGAAGGAACGGACCTGGATTAAAGCTAAACCACAAAGCAACCCAACACTACCAACAAACAAACCAGCCTGAATCTGGAGGGGTTCTGATTGAATCTCCTGTGTTCCAGCACTTGGAAAACAGAAATTGTGTGGGTGGAGCTGCGTCCCTGCAAGCTCAGAGCCACAGGCAGTGCCACGGAATCGGGATTGTTGCATTTCCCACAGGGATAAGCCCTGATGTAACTTCCCCCTCCTGGGACACGATGGAATCTGGGAGTTCTCTCCTCCTGGCAGATGTTCACTCCCCACCAGCTCCTCCTGAGGACTCCCAGCACCACGAGGTGGGATGAGACACTGCAGTGCTTCCCTGCTTTGCCTGACTGAGATGAACAGTGACACACACAGTGCTGCTGCCAGGGGAACATATTTGTCCTGTCACGGTTTTTTTTCTGCCTGGAGAGCTCAGAAAGCCAAATCAAGTGACTGCTTTCTCCTGTGATTTTATCAGCTGCTGGAAGGATTCAGACAGGTAGCAGCTGTGCAGCCCCGTACAAGATATGATGTTCCTAAATCTGCTGTAATTACCTTCCTCGGCATCCTGAGCAGCAGCAGCTGAGGAGTCTGACTCCTTCACCCCGGGGATCTGTCAGCTCTGATCATTCCCTGCATCCTGGACTGGGCACGCTGGAGCTGGGGGCTCCCCTGGTGCTGCTGGATTTGGGAATCTGTTGGCAAAATCAGCATCTCCCCAAAACAGTCCTGAAATCCAAGTTTAAAACTGGATTATCTTTATTTTGTGTTAGTAGGGCATCTGTGGAAGTGAAAATCTTGGTTTATGGATGGAATTTAGAGTGGAATTGGCAAAGCAAATCACAATAATTTCGTGGCTCCCTTTGGCTCTGGACTCCTAGGGGTGGGGATGATCCCATCCTGTCTGGCATTTGACAGATTTAAAAGACTTGAATCTGTGCTTAAGGCAGGGCAGCAGGACCCCAAAAATGGGCTGGAAATGTGTCCAACGTGCCCATTCCAGTTCACACCCCACTTTTCCTCCCCTCAGCATCCTTTAGGCTCATTTCTCTTGGGTCTCACAGGATAATTCACACCCAAACGGGGACAAGCAGAAATCCTGTCACCCCTGCAAGGAAGGATCCAGATTCATCCTCCTTTTCTCCCCTTCCTCCTCTCCCTGCCACCACACGAGACTGATAAACTGAATATTGGCTTGACAGCCCACAAGTTGCTCAGGTATTTCTAAACTGATAGCAGAGGGTTTAACTACGGCAGGATTTCGAGGCTGCAGGTTTGTGCCGTGCAGCAGAAAGGCTTTTGCTATCCTCTAGTGGCTGTGCGAGGCTTCACAGGCAGCTCCTGCCAGAGGAGCTGGCCTGGGAGTCCTCTCTGAAATTCAGAGACCTTCATGCACAGAGTTTGTCTGGATAAATTGAACAGATCCCAGGTGATATTCCAGTGGGGTTGGAAAAAGATGATCTTTGAGGTCCCCTCCAACCCAAAGCGTTCCAGGGTTCTCTGGTGAGATAAATCCAGAGTTTGTCGATGCAGATGTTGTATGCAGTATAAAATTGAGCTGCCTTTTAGAGCTTTTGTTTCATGGACTTGTTCTGTTTCATTCAAATCCAAATATTTCACAGGCACGGCCGAGCTGGCAGAGCTGTCTCCCCTTGCTGGGGGTGACTCAGGCATATTTATTTTCATTGGGAAAGGAAACACCTCCTTTCTTTTTGCCCACAGGAGTTTGCAGAGGCTCCTCAATGCTCTGGAGCGTTGTCACAAAGGGATCATTTGTCAGTGTTGGCAGCAGAGCTTTTGCTCTCTGGTGCTGAGCCAGAGAACTCTTTGCAGTGATGAAACACCAGACACCCTAATGGGAAAGCTGGAACTGGTTCAGCAAGGGGGATAAATTAAGTGCCATAGATCTCTGAGAAGCTGGAGAATTCACCCAGAAAACGCAGGTTATACATTTCCTGAGGAGGAAATGGCAGATTTCAGCAGCTGGGGAACAGCAGCTCTGGGCCCAGAGGGGAAAATGCTGTGGAATACACCCGGGGTGTTCTCCCCGAGCTGGGGCATGAACTCCGTGCTGGAAGGAGGGGCTGGGGCTGCTCAGGACTGATGGAAAACCAGGCCCCAGCTCCATCAGCCTTCCCTGGGCCCAGGGAAGTGTCTGCCTGGAAAGGGAAATTCCCCCCTTGTTCCACGTGGGGTGTTCGGCTTTAGAGCAGATACCTCACACCTTGTATTTTTAGTGTGAGTGAGAATTCTGGAATTCCAGTGGCCCCATGGAGAAAGGGCCCATCCAGGCTGCAGGAAAACTTCTTGGGTTTATTACATTCGTGATTTTATTACAGTGAAAGCATTCAAAAATAATGTGGTGGGAGTGAAAGCACCTCTTTCCTATGGCGTTTACAATTTAGCAAATTATTTTTTTAAAAAGCTGCCAAATCCTCAGGAGCCTCAGAGTTGACTAAACTGCAGAATGTCAAAACCTTTCTCAGATAAAATTTTTAAATCTGTTTCCCATTAAAAACATGCAAATAAATATGCACAAATGTAAACAGGGGCTGGGGGGGGGAAATCCCAGATAGCTGAGTGAATCTCTGTTAATTATATTTTTATTACCTATTTCTCTCAGAGGATAGGTTGGAATACACAACCCTGTGCTTCCTTGCTGAAATAGGGAGTTTTCTCATGATACATTCCATCTTTTTGATTATGATTGCGCTTGAAATGCTCCGAACTTCTGCTTTTCTTGGCCGAGAGCGGCGCAGCGATGCGCTGAGCAGCAGATGGCAGCCGAGCCCCACGGCTGAGCCCTCCGGCGCTGGGCGGTGCTGGCACCTGCGGGGCTCCGCCAGGAGCATCCCCAGATCCTCCCGAGGGCAGCGCAGGGGCCGGGCTCGGTGCTCTCCTGAGCCCGCAGGGGGGCCGGGGCCTCCCCCGGTCCC
>WEZZ01021084.1:159246-170912 GCA_013400585.1 Chloropsis cyanopogon
GGTGGGATGGAGAGCAGGAGGGGTGGGATGGAGAGCAGGAGGGATGGGATGGAGAGCAGGAGCACCAGGAGGGAAGGAGGGAAGGGATGCAGTGTTTGCTGGGAGTGCTTCAGGTGGGGCTTGGATGCAGAAGTGCAGAGCAGGTGACAGTGGCCTCCCTTCCGTGTCACCCTGAGGTTTCTGCAGGGCCCCGGTGCACCGAGCTGATGTTCAGGCACTTTGGGGTTTCTCCATGAACTCTTCAGGCTTTGCCACTGGAATTCCTCCTGAGGCATCATCCCCTGGAGCGTGGTGACCAGGGAAGCTGGGCTCTGGTCTTCAGTGTGGCACCAAACAACAGCCATTTCACACCAGGGTTCAGCCTTTGTTTGAGCACTCTGCGAATCCCAAAGTCACACAGCTCTTCCCGTGCTCCTTCCTCAGCTCAGCTCCGTTTACCTCTATTGTTCCTGTTCCAAACTCTAAATAAAGCTGGAGTCCCTGACCTTGGTGGGGGACTGGAAGGATTGCTGCAGCAGAGATGATAACTACAGACTATTTTTATTTTAGTGTTTTCTGTGCAACTGCACTGACTTCACTGGGATTACATGTGCATTGCTCAGGGGCAGATTCGGTTCAGTGGATGTAATTAAGAAAAATTTAACTACTCATTTTTAAGATTGGTTTTACTTGTTGCCTGATGTATTTGTTAATTATGGGATGGAATACTCTAAATTAGAATATTTTGCAGCAACACGTAATACCTCCGTGCCGAGTAATTAAACCTCCTGAGGTAGGGGAGGCTCTTTGATGCTTTGGAGTGATTTAATCCAGGAGGATGAATCAGCCAAGCCCAGCCAAGCCCCACCTGAGGCTTTGCCCTCACCTGGCTGTGTTTGGGGACAGATCCTCGCAGGGGTTTGCTCTCACCTGGCTGTGGTTTTGGGGTCAGATCCTCACGGGGTTTGCTCTCACCTGGCTGTGGTTTTGGGGTCAGATCCTCACGGGGTTTGCTCTCACCTGGCTGTGGTTTTGGGGTCAGATCCTCACGGGGTTTGCTCTCACCTGGCTGTGGTTTTGGGGTCAGATCCTCACGGGGTTTGCTCTCACCTGGCTGTGGTTTTGGGGTCAGATCCTCACGGGGTTTGCTCTCACCTGGCTGTGGTTTTGGGGTCAGATCCTCACGGGGTTTGCTCTCACCTGGCTGTGGTTTTGGGGTCAGATCCTCACGGGGTTTGCTCTCACCTGGCTGTGGTTTTGGGGTCAGATCCTCACGGGGTTTGCTCTCACCTGGCTGTGGTTTTGGGGTCAGATCCTCACGGGGTTTGCTCTCACCTGGCTGTGGTTTTGGGGTCAGATCTTCACAGGGATTTGCCCTCACTATCCCCTCACCTGGCTGTGGTTTTGGGGTCAGGCTCTCACAGGGGTCTGTCCTCACCTGGCTGTGGTTTTGGGGTCATTGCTGCAGCACCCCAAGGCCTTGCTTGCTCTGAGGGGCTTTGTGAGTCGGCTCTGACCCCCTCATCTCTCTGGGGCAGCTCTGGAGCACCCACCCAGCCCTGATTGTGGAGAACTCGCCACTGCTCCTCAGGAGGAGCCCGAGCCCCCGGCCCTCGGTGTGTGCATGCCACCAAGGCTCGCTGTGGCCACGTTTTCTGTGACAAGGGGGCAGAGCTGACGTCGGGAGACTGCAGGCGAGGGATTCAGCAGAGCTTTAGGGCTTTGCAGAGGCATTATGAGGCATTTAAAGATAGCTTGTCAGCGGGAATTTGTTGGCAGCTCACAATTTGATAAAAGGACTTCCACTCCCTGCCTCCTAATGCTACAGACAACTGTTAATCACTTATGTTAGTCCTCAAATGAAGTTTGAAACATCTTGGATGTGTCTGGCCATCTTTTAGCGTAGCCGAGAGCTGCATTATCTCTGATTCATGGAAGTGTGAGTGACTGCTCTGTGCGAGGTCGTGGCTGAGGGAAGAGGCAGAAAAATGGGATTTGGGGAGCGTGTGGCAGTAGGAACAATTGAAGAGGGGCTGTTCAGGGCTGGGCCTGGCCTCAGCAGGGTGGGGCCATCACCAGAGAGGCTCCTGCGGGCTCTTCCCTCCCTCTCCCACTCGAGGGATCCAACAGGTGCCTCCTCCCAGGCTGTGTGTTCCCGCAGTATTAGAACGAGGAGCTGTCATTTCTGACAGGCTGTGTGCAGAGCTGATGGCTTTATTGTGATCAGGAGGCATCCACTGATTGATTGGCAAATCTGAGTCGGGCAGGGAGCTCCTGAGGAGAGGCTCTGACTTGCCAAAACGCCACGGGAGCCGCGGTGGCCTGGGGTGTGCTGTGTGAGGAGGGCCTGGCGGGGGGATCTGAGGGGCTGCACGGTCCCCCTGCTAAATTCGGGGGAACCACTGGGAAACCTCTCCCTGCTCCTGGTCAGAGACGCAAATTTACCTTTCCTTGTGCTGCAGGGTACAAGGAAAGATAAATTTCCTTGAGCTGTGGGTGATTCACAGCTCCTCCAAGCCCTGCTTCAGGAGGGGCTGAAGGGAAAGGGTTCCCTTACAGGAACCCTGCAAGGGGCAGGAGGGAACAGCAGGGACAGGAGTCCCAGGAATTGAGCTCAGTTCCAGCCCCTTCGATGGTCAGAGCAGCACCTGGAGCTCGTGTTTCACGTGTTTCATGTGTTTGTTTCACGTGTTTCACATGTTTCACCTGCTGCCTCTGAGCTGCCCCGATGCTCACAGCCACAGCACCAGGCTGCAGTCTGAAATTGGCCCCTCAGAACATCCCCTGCAACGTGGATGTAATTTAAAGTCTCTGAAGACAAGGGGAAAATTCCTGCTGGCTTCTCTTTGCTCTTAATCAAGCCCGTGTTTATATAAATATTGCCTCAATGAAGGTCCCCACCGAAGAACTCATTATTTAAAATAATCCTCGGGACTGAGTCCAAGCAGCAATAAACATCCCAGCTGATACAATAATTCAAGGAAACACTTTGCAGTATATTTTTCCTCATGTTTGTCTCAGCTGACACTGACAAAGGAATTCCTGCTCCACACAGCCCTTTCCCCATGCTGGCATGGGTAACGTGTGACTCACACAACCTCGTTTTTCCTCGCTACTACAGACAGGAAAGCTGTGATGGCGACAGGGAGGGCACCTCAGCAGCGGCTGAGATGGGCTCTGAGCTGGGCTGGGCAGCTCCTGGCTGTGTCCTGTGTCTGGTGGCCAGGGAGGGACAGCAGAGTCCTGCAGGGGTGTCCCTGTGGTGAGGAGCTGCTCTGCTGCTCCAGGCTCTGCTGCTGGGTGGGTGGGGGGTGGTTCTGGGGTCTTCCTGCCCATCCAAATCCTCCCTCCTGGTTCTCTGGAACAAGTGGAGCTTGCAGTGCTCACTCCAGGGCCACACTTCCTCGTGATTTCGGTGGTAACCTGGGAACAGAAAGATCTCCAAGGTAACGAGGGATCAGCGATGCCTTCTGTGCTCAGCCCGAGCAGGGCAGGCACCTTCCCTCGGGAGATGGGCACAGCCAGGGCTGGCTGCCACCACTTCCACTCTGGAATTCTGTGTGCTGTGCTCCCAGGCCCCTGGGCCCGTGCCATGATTGATCAGGAGATCTCTGAGACAGTTTGGTTTATTTATTGAATGCGCCTAATCCGTAAAAGAACAAACCCCATCTCGAAATGGCAGGTTGTGCTCAGAGCTGCCAGAGAGCTGGGAGTAGGCAACCAGATCTTGCAATGAGGTGATCAAAGATTTCATCAAAAATACAGAATGTTCAAGCTGTTCTGCCAGCTGGGAGACTTGTAGCAGGCTGGAATTCATGCTGCTTGAAATGCTGCAGCTTCCTCCCGAGCAAATACAAGGGCCCTATTGCCCAGCAACCTCCAAAATAGGATTAGTCACCAGAGACGGGCAGAGATCCCAACGGGACTGGGAGCTCAGCTCGGGGAGTTCAGGGGGGATGCTTGGAGGAGATCTTAGAGGCAGGTTTACGTGAGGGAAGAGCTCCTGAGTGCTGCTGTGTCCCAGCTCCCAGTGGATAAAGGATGGAGGGATGGATAAAGGATGGACAGATGTACATAACAGAGTTCCTCCTTGATGGCCATGCAAACACGTGTCAGAAAATGATCCTCTGGTTTTTACCTGATGCATTAAATATTATGAGTTTGGTTTGTTTTTTTTTATTTTAACATTGACCAAGGTGTTTGGGAATTAAGATTTTTTCTTTCCCCCCTTGACCTCAGTCATGAGGTGATAAATGCCAGAGCTGGGCAGTGTTTTTGGGAGTCCTTCCTGGTGCCTCACCTGGCCCTGCTGCACATTCCCTGCTCTGGCTGCTCCTCTTGGGCTCGTAATTGTGTATTTCCTCTGCAGATTTCAGCAGTAATAGTTTTTCCAATTGTTCCTATAAAATAAGCTATAAAATAGATTGTGTTTTTAATTGTTTAGCTTCATTCAGCAGACTAATCGTTGGACTTCAGGCATGTTACATTAAATACAGCTAAAGGTTTCATTATTCAATTTAAACTAATCTAATTAGTCAGAGACAATCATTTAATTTGGTTATGATTCTAATCTCTCATCAGGAAACTTCCCCCTGACAAAGTCCCTGCTTTCTCTTTGGGAAATAAAACTGCCAAGGAGGGAACGTTGTATGGAATTAGGCAGGAAAAAACCACCAGGCCCAAGTCGTTCCTGAGCTCCTGGCATTCAGCTGGTGCTGCTGCCTTGTTCTGATTTCTGATGTTTGCAGCCAACGGGGATGGAATTTTCTCTGCTGTAGGGCACACTTGGAATCTGAACACTTAAAGGGGAGATGCTTCTTTTTACAGAAAGAAGCCACAAGGGGTTACCCAGATAAGGAGATAATACACAGACAATTCTCTTCTGAGTGAAGAGAATAATCTCCAGTAGCCCCAGGGGTTCTGGCTCTGCAGAATTCTGGCTTCGAGGAGCAAGCAGTGATGACCAGCACTGCCCTGAGGAACACGGGAGCTCCTCCTGCAAAGCCAGGGTGAGACCCAGATCTGCGGGAAGGAGCCCCTGGCTGGAGTTCAGCACCCCCAGGGCAGGGCCTGCTGGGTTTTTTGGCCAAGCAGCAGAGAGGGGAGGCCCCTCCATCCCTCACAAAGAGAAAAAGGATCCTTTTCCTCGGGATGGGTGAGGGTGCTCAGCTCCAGGCAGCCAGAGCTGCAGCTCAGAACTGCAATGGAAGCAAAAGCGACTCCAGCCCAGCAGAATATTTATGGCATCTCTTCCTTCCTTAATTTGGCGAAGGAGCTGAGATTTCTCCTCTGGAGAATGTGGAGTATTAATTAACTGAGGACGGGCTGAGAAATGGATGGCTCTCCTAAGTGTTTTCCCTATACTTTATTATCATTCTAGGCTTTTAAAACAATGGCTGTGCCAAGGAAAAGATTAGAGTGAGGCAGAGACTGGGTTTTTTTAATAATAACCAGACAAAATAATATCAATACACAGCATATACCATCAGAACAGGAGACAAATTCGTTACAAGGTATATTTGAGTAAGAGGTAATTGTGACTTGAATAGATTACTTTTATCTAATGTATTTATTGCTACATAAATATAAAGATGTATAGAGCTCTTCTGATTGTATCCAGAGAGGAAGTAAATAGTATGGATTTTTATACCTGTAATTTATGTCTCTCCATCCTCAGTGACAGATGTAGATGCTGTGCCTTACACCTGCCCTGCATCTTTCCAGCTGGGGGTGGGAAGGACACTCAGGGCAGGAAGGTTTCAGCCCTTCCAGGGCCGTGCTGCTCCGGGGGGTTTTGTTTTGTCAGAGCTGCAGTGCCTGGAGTGCAGAACACGAGGCTCTGCCCCAGCCCCTCCCCAGCTGCCTGTGGCAGCTCTGGCTGGCTCTGGGTCCTGCCAGCAGCTGGGGAAACTGAGGCACAGCTGGGTGGGCACCTCCCCTCCACCCTCGGCTTCAACTCTCACACAGATCCTTTCCCTCACTTCCCTCGGGGAGATGGGCGGGGGGCTGCACCAGGACAAGGGATCCCACAGGTGTAAATCTGCAACACGGATGCAAATCCTTCCTGTGCCTGCCTGTGAGCGTGATCAGTTATCACACTCAGCTGGACACAAATCCTTCCTGTGCCTGTGAGTGTGATCAGCTCTCACACTCAATTATCAATTATTGCTGACAGATGGGTTCACACCCGAGCTCAGAACTCCCTCCCCAGCTCAGGACTCCCTCCCCAGGTGCCCCCACAGCCCTGTCCCACCCCCATGGAGGAAATGCTGCCTTTGCAAGGCTGGTTCCCCCATTTTGGGTGTTTCACTCTGCACCCCAGGCTCAGTGACAGGGAGTTGTGTCTCCACGAGCCGGCTGCAGCTCAGGCCGAGCCCTTGTGCAGCCTGGAGATCAGGCTGCTGCTCACACTCACAGTTTGTGCCGACAGAAGAGCAGGGTNTCCTTCCTGTGCCTGCCTGTGAGTGTGATCAGCTCTCACAATAAACTGGACACAAATCCTTCCTGTGCCTGCCTGTGAGTGTGATCAGTTATCACACTCAGCTGGACACAAATCCTTCCTGTGCCTGTGAGTGTGATCAGCTCTCACACTCAATTATCAATTATTGCTGACAGATGGGTTCACACCCGAGCTCAGAACTCCCTCCCCAGCTCAGGACTCCCTCCCCAGGTGCCCCCACAGCCCTGTCCCACCCCCATGGAGGAAATGCTGCCTTTGCAAGGCTGGTTCCCCCATTTTGGGTGTTTCACTCTGCACCCCAGGCTCAGTGACAGGGAGTTGTGTCTCCACGAGCCGGCTGCAGCTCAGGCCGAGCCGTCCTTGCCTGCACACCTCAGGCTGCTGCTCACACTCACAGTTTGTGCCGACAGAAGAGCAGGGTTGCTTACAGGATGTCATCACCAGGGAATGAGAGGGATTTGCCAAGCCAGGCTGAGACCGAGGTTTCGCTTCCTCACCTCAGCCGTTCAGTGTGGCAGTGTGAAAATCCCCGGGGCAGGGTGGCCCTGCCCGTCCAAACCCCCCTTGTGCAGCCTGGAGAGACAGCCCAGGGCATCCTGCATCCTGCCACGACGGAAAACAGCCTTTGGCTGTGGGGCTGCCAGGAAGGCCCAGACCCCCCAGTTCAGGCGGGTTTGGGCGCCCTGTGAGCGTTTCCCACCCCACAAACCCCGGCTGCTGCTCTGACCCAGGCAGCTCTGAGAGAGCCAGACCCCCACGGGGCAGGAACGAGCACTTGTGGGGTCACTGCTGCTGCCAAGGACTCCTCATCCATCTTTCCCATGGAAAAATTTTGGTTTTCCAGTAATGCTGTAATTACCCCCCTGTCATGTCACAAAGCAAACAGGTTGGCAAACCTAGGCACCGAACTAAATAATCTGTGGCATAATCTAAACACATAATGGTAATTAAAGCTGACAGCTTAATAAGATACTGAGATTCAAATGTACAGTAGTAATCTGCAATTAAGTAATCTTTTGTAATAGCACCCTGCCAGTTTGTGAAGTTTCAGGTAGAAGGCTGTGTACTGTTCCACAGCAAAAATATTGACACAAGGAGAACGATCAGCACCCGAAGCTGCTGGTGCTGCCCAGGGAAGGCACAGCCAGCCCAGGAGCCATCCCGGGCACAGCTGTGCCCCCAGCTCGCTGCCAGAGCTGCCTGCCTCAGCCTGGGAAGGGCCTTGCTGCTGCTTGGGATCTGGTGCCTGGCATTGCTCACGGGGGCTCTGGCAGAGCACTGGCTGCCCCCAGGGGCTGCAGCCCCTCCAGGGCCTGCCAGGGGCTCTGATCTCTCACCACAAGCAGTCAGGGTGCGGGAGAGAAGCAGCAAGGTGGGCTGTGAGGAAACAGGAGAGCTGCAGATGCTCTGGAGAGAATGGTGGGGAGCAGAGGGTGGCCCCTGTGCTGGGGCTGCAGCCCAGGGATTCCCCTGCAGCCCTCAGGATTGCTCAGAGCCCCCGTGATGAATTCCAGGGCCAGGCTGGGATCCCAGGCTGGGATCTGTGCTGGGGATGCGGGGCTGAGGGATGGCAGCAGCTCATTAATGGCCTGGTGATTCTGGCTGCTTTCAGTCATCTTTAAAAATGAAGCACTCAGACGCTTCCTGACCCAGGGGGACACAGCAGGAATCGCTCATCACTCAGGGAGTTACTTGTGCTGGCTCTCTGTTTTTAACGGGGAGTTACGGGCTCTGCTCTCCCTCCCTCTGGCTCTCCCGTGGCCCTGCTGTGGTTCACAGCACTCTGCAGTGCCAGGGCTCACCAGCACAGCAGGGCCCGGCTGCCCCAGGCAGCTCCCTGGAATGGGAGGGGACGTTCAGGAGGAATCTCCTTCAGAGCAGGGGTAACTCTGCAAGGCTCTGGAGCTGCAGCCAGACATCAGCTGGGGGAGAAGGAAACATCTCCTGGGCACGTCTCAGTCATGCTGCTCCTTTAAAGTGCCTTCAAACCCGCCCCGGAGCCGTGTGTTATTCCTGAGGACTCTCACACACACGAGCACACCTCCACAGCCTCCCCACCTTTCAAATTCCTGCAGTGTAACTCAGCAAAGAAAGTACAGAATGAGGGTGACATGCAAATCCTATTAATTCATCCAAGTATGGAAATGCAATCCTTTTGATGTCAAAAAGTACAGCAATGATATGTTAAAGAGCTCAGCACGCTCCTGTTAAATATGTAAAGTGCAGATTCCCCCGCAGCTGTATCACTCCTGCATCACCCCAGACTGCAGCTCCTGCCTCTGGAAGCCTGGGAATTACTCTAACAGCATTACAGGCCGTGCCCAACAATGGGGTCAGATGTTGGTAAGAGGATTTGGGATCAGCCTGGATTTACTGCCACCGTTCTTGTCTGTGCTCAGGGAGGCGCAGGTGACAGATTCCAGAGTGCTCCGTGCAGGAAAGGAGCTCCTGGGGAAGAGTTATTTGATGCACTGCAGGCAGAGGAACCAACTTGAGAGGGAAAAAAGGAGAGAGAGACAGAGAGTGGCACTCCAGGCCTTTTTTTGCCTTCGATCTGAGTTTGAACCATTGTCGGTTTTTCCAGAAATACTGAGTGAGATAAGGGCACAGAGAGATGTTTCAGAATATGGCAACTACAGGGACAGATGGAAAAGTCCTGGTAGGATTTCAGAGAGTTCCCAGGCAGAGGGAGCCTTCTCCTCTCACCTGCTCTACCCACTGATTCTTCCCATGCCAGGATTTCAGTGATGGTGCAGCTTCAGCCCTCTCAGAGAGACATTGAATCTTGGTTTAAAGATTCTGAGCAATCAAAAAATTCATCCCATCCTTCAGCAGCTGCTCCAGAGCCAGATTAGCTCTATTTGAAATGTGTGTATCCCATTCCTGGGCAAAATCAAACCATTCCAGAGAATTCTGCACATGCCATCAGTCATTCAAACCAAAGTTCAGGAAGTTTTTTGCAGCTTGAGCCAAAGACACCGGATTGATAAGCATGAAAAAAACCCAAACAAAATAAAAAAAAAAACAAAGCCTGAACTTGTCCCATAAATCAGGCCCTGCCTGCACATCACTGAGTCAGCTGAGGGAGGAGAGTGATGGTGCTTGGTGGTTTTTCTCCCTCTCCTTCCCCTAACACTAATTAGGTTTGAAAGGCTGCAGCTTGAGTCCAGATACCGCATGCCGAGAAGAAAGGAACCCAAACAGCTGACGCAGAGTTCAGACTAAACTAACTGCAAGCTCCCCAGGGACATCACAAGGTAAACCTGATAGTCCCTGTCATTTACAATCATTATCAGGCAGCAGAGGCGCTGTAATTTTACTGGGGAGCCAATTAACAGATTCCCAAAGCTCGGGGAAAAGGTCCTGGTCCTTTTTTCTGGTTTAGACAGGAAAATGGGGGAAGGAAGGCTTTGTTTCGAGGGGATGCTCCAGGAGCTTTCCTGCCCAGGGGAATGGGCAGAGCTGGGCTTGGAGGAAAAATAAAAGAGCAGGGGGTGGCAGAGGCAGAGCCCTGGCTCTGGTGCCAGCCCTGAACAGCTGGGTGAGGGGTGAGGTGTGAGGTGTCCATCTCCACCCCAGCCCTGCACAGCTGGCTGAGGTTTGAGGTGTGAGGTGTTCTCCATCCCAGCCCTGCACATCTGGCTGAGGTGTGTGAGGTTTGAGGTGTTCTCCATCCCAGCCCTGCACATCTGGCTGAAGTTTGAGGTGTTCTCCATCCCAGGCCTGCACATCTGGCTGAGGTTTGAGGTGTTCTCCAGCCCAGCCCTGCACATCTGGCTGAGGTTTGAGGTTTGAGGTGTTCTCCAGCCCTGCCCAGGACCTGGAGCTGCCTCCCTGCCAGCCGAAGCAGCCAGGGCTGGGCCAGCACGGGGCACCAGGGGCCCAGCCCGAGCGAGAAGCACGAGGACAGCCTTGGCCCGAGGCTGCAGATGGAAACATGTCAGTGCTGGGGAAGTCTGGGCTTTGGATCCAGGGCTGGGCGTTGATGTGTTGGACTCACCCTCCCTGGAACGAGCTCCCCGTGCGTTTGCAGTTGAGGACAGATTGCAGGGAGGACTCGGTGAACCGTGCCTGGAGCAAACAGAACCCAGAGGAAGTGTTCAGCCTTCCCTGGCAGCCCTCTGCAGCCCTGAGCCGCAGCCAAGGCAGTCAGCTGAGCTCTGCTAGGAGGTTTTTGGCCTCAAACCACCCCCTGGAAATGCAGGCTTAGGTCAGGGTTTGTCACTGGGCTCTGTTCCCCTCTGGCCAACCAAGCCCCAGCAGCGGTCCCAGGCCAGTCCTCAGCACGGGGAGTTGCAAACACACAGGAGAGCTCTGGAAGTTGGAAGGGAGAGCCTGGCAGGGTTTGCAGCCTCTGAGTGCCCAGGCTCCTCACACTGAGATCCTGCAGGGCCTCTGTATTGCCACCAGCTGAACCCTGCCTCATTCCCAGCTGGAATTCTGTCCCAGCAGGGCGCAGAGCAGCTGACATCCCTTTCCCTCCCTTATTGTTTGCCTGCTTTAAATAACCACAGGTGCCTGGACCTCAGCGTTCTGGTATTAAGCAGATTTTGTGCAGTGCCAGGGCGTTTTGCACTAAGAAAACTGCAAGGAACAACAAAAGCTGTTCACAGGTGACTCCTGTCCCTCGCAGCCTTTGTTCAGCTGCCGTGCCTGAGCCAGTAGTTCTGCTGCTCGGGAAGGAGGGAACAGGCAGAGAAATCCTAAGAAAGGTAAAAGCATTAATGGGTCAAGGCCTCCTTTGCATAATTCTATTATCACCAGGAAGATGCTGCAATAATCATGTTAGGCATGTGCTCTGGAGCATCAAAGTGACTTGTCTTACCTTACTTTTTGATGTTAGACAGGTTTAAATGCTTTGTACAGCTGAGGCACCTCCGACAGCTGATCAAGAGAGCCTGTGCTGTTCAAGCAAAGCAAAGGCCTGTTGTGCCTTTTTTGTAATGTCAACAATGCCACATTCTTCCAGCAAGGAATAATCTCTGTTGTCACGAGCTCTGAAGAGCAAAGGTGTGGGAGAGAGGCTGAGTGTGGGTGCCTGCAGACGCTGCCTGGAGCTGCCATGGAGCCTGCAGCAGCCTTGGGCTGCATTGCTGGGGCAGGAATGCAGGGAGCAGCGAGGTGCAGTCCCCCCTGCAGCACCCTTGGGCTGCATTGCTGGGGCAGGAATGCAGGGAGCAGCGAGGTGCAGTCCCCCTCGCAGCACCCTTGGGCTGCATTGCTGGGG
>WEZZ01021084.1:181003-193110 GCA_013400585.1 Chloropsis cyanopogon
CCCAGTACAAACCCAGGACAGACCCAGGACAAACCCAGCACTGCAAACCCAGGACAAACCCAGCACTGTAAACCCAGGGTAAAACCCAGGACAGACCCAGGACAGACCCAGGACAAACCCAGCACAGCAAACCCAGGACAAACCCAGGACAGACCCAGGACAAACCCAGCACTGCAAACTCAGGACAAACCCAGGAGAGACCCAAGACAAACCCAGGACAGACCCAGGACAGACCCAGGACAGACCCAGGATAAACCCAGGACAGACCCAGGATAAACCCAGCACTGCAAACCCTGCTGGAGCTCCAGGAGCAGTCCTGCTCCCCAGCACCAGCCCGGGGCTGGTTTGTCCCACCTGAGGGGCTCGGGGACACTGTGACCGGGCAGGGGTGGCCGAGTGGCCGGGCAGGGGTGGTCACTGCACGGTGACCCCGCCCGTGCTGGCCTGGCCCTGCTCAGGGGCTCAGCAGGAGCCTGGGGAGGCACTGCAGGCGTGGGAAGCTCCCATCCCATCGGGAACATCGGGAATCTTCTCCCTGCCGTGGAGGTTTGAATTCTGCCTCTCGTATGGGGAGCCCCAGATAATCACTGAGGGAACAGTGGGGCTTTAACTGGGGTGTCTGGAGGGGTGACATCACACAGGTTTACACTGCCTGGTTTCCCTGAATGCATTAGGTTTTACCTGGATATATTCATTTTTACGTGGATATATTCATTTTTACCTGGACACATTCATTTTCCCCTGGTTGTATTAATCCTCAAAACACCCTAAACCACAGCAGAGCTTGCAATTCCCAAGTAATTGCAGGGAAGGAAAAAAGGGTCAGGAAAACAGGTCTTTTGAGGCTGCAAACCAGTGCACCAGATTTTGATTAATTAATTAATTATTACAGCAATTTTTGTTTTGCCTCTGTTGTATCCTGGTGACAAACAGGTTTGTTGTGATTTTTCCAGAAGTTACTTGAAAATGCAAAATCAAGTAGAATTGGTTTGCTGAGACAAGGCACCAAAGCCCCAAATTCTGGCTGAGAGGGGCTCAGGAGAGTGGGAAAGAAGCCCCACAGCAGAAAATCCTCATCTAGAACAGATTAGCTCTGTTTATATTGCAAAGGCTCTGGCTCAAGCGAGGGCTTTTTTGCTTAGAAATATTGTTTTAGCATGAATTTATCTTCAAATGAACTTCGTGGCAAATAGAACTCAAACACGAGCTTAAATTTAAGGTCTTATTTAAGTGCTTTCCTACTTCACTTGCCAGCTGAGGATCTGGCCTGAGCTTTGAACATCTTTGGGGAGAAGCAGCAGATTAATGAGATTAGAACATTTGCAATCACTTTTGTACTTCCCTGGGCCGCCTGATCGCTGTAATACCTCGTCTCCACGGGGCTGCGGAGTTGTTGGCTGGGTGCTGACGGACAGGGGTGATGAAAACAGGGCTGGCTGAGCATCCTTTCAGCTCTGGGAACGTTCCCTGGCCCCTGGGGATTGCACTTCAGCGTGTGTTTAATCTCTGTGCTCTGTGAGATCCCTTTGAGTGCTTCACTCTCCACCCCGTGGGCCTCATCTCCTGGCTGAGCTTTGCAGCTGGTGTTTCACAGCCAGAAAATGAAATTCATGGTCAGGGAAGGTGGGAAGGGACAAGGCAGGGCTTCACCCAGAGCGTGGAAACCTCGGGGAGTTTCTCCTACAAACTCCCTGGGAATTCTGGAAAAGTTTTGTGATTTGCTGCTAGAAAACAACCCCTGGCAGTTCAGGCTCGGAAAAGGCACGTGGACAGAATTTGGAGAAAAGTTTGGGGTGTTCTAAAGTGCTGGGTACTCCTGGTTGGTGTCAGGGAGGGCAAAAGCACCGGGACAAACCCACAATCCTCTTTATTCCAGTCACAGACACAACCTAGAGCACATTTAATGCAGGACTGCCAGAAATTCATCCAGGGACTGGTGCAGGGCTGCACCCTGCATGCAGCTCGTGTGCAGGGCGAGGACAAACAGGGCAGGGAATGCAAACCCTACTCACTGCTCTGAAAGAGTCATTACAATTAAAAATAAATCACCGCTGCTTTTAGTTTGATGAAATTACCACTTCTATTAGGAGCAGCTGGAGCTGACTGTAAATCACTTTGTGCAGGGCGTCACTTTGGGGTTTGGAATATTCGATGGGTTAAAGGATGTGTGGTGCTGCAGCTGCAGAGGGACAGGGCAGAGCAGGAATCACGCCGGGGTGAGAGCAGCACGTTCCTGTACTCCGGGGTGCCTGGAAGAAATGAAATTAGCACTTCTGAAAAAGAACTGATTAATGCAAAGACGCTCCCAACTACTCAGTTCATCTGCCTTAATGGGATGGGGGAGGCAGTTTTGACAGGCTGGCCAGAGGAGGGGCTCCCAAAGGCATGAACTCAGCTGACAGCCATCACTTTTGTGCTTTTTTGTTTCTTTTAATGTGTCAAAACTCGGCTGCTCTCCAGAATTATTAGAAGTTCAGAAATAAAACTTTTCTGTTGTTTAAGAGCATTTTCTGCAGTTGCATTCTGCATTGCTGAGGGGTGAGGGGAGATGGGAGCCTGAACTCCTGGATGCTGAGAGCCTGGGCTTTACGAGGCTGCAGAAAGCCTGGTGAGCACAGGGCCCAGTCTGGAAATGCATTTAAGACACTCAGGACTTGGAGCACATAAATACTCGCACAGAAGTCAATGGGACATAAATTCATGAATTTGCCTAAGTGCTTTGCTGGATCTCTGCCGAAGGAACCACTTACCAGGAGCTGCAGTCACAGAATCCGAGCCCTGTTAATGAGCAAAGCCCTGGGGCAGAGCGGCAGGGAGAGGTGAAATCCAGCCCCACATCCCTGGGCTGCTGAGCTCCATCCCATCCCATCCCATCCCTGGGCTGCTGAGCTCCATCCCATCCCATCCCATCCCATCCCATCCCAGGGACACTCAGCCTGCTGGGTGACACTGCTGTCCTCTGCCCAGGACAGGGATTCACGGGGTCCATTTTACATCAGAGGAGGGGAAGCAGCCTCTGCAGAGCTCAGATCCACAGGACAGGAACCAGAGCAGCTTTTCTTCTAGAAAAAGGCTGTTCCAGATCTTCTCCAGTGAATTGTGCCTTTCACCTTCCACTTCCTTCTTTTAAAATTCTTTTGGCAGCGGAGGAGGCTGATCAGGAAAAGAGAAACCCTAAGACCAGTCAATATTGTCAGATCTCTGCATGCTCCATTAGTGCTGGCAGGCACCAGCAATGCAGATTTCACTGTGCAAGAGCTCATAAATCACGCTGGGAGCAGCAGCTGGGGTGAGGATGCTGGGGAGGGAGAAGAGGGGTGCTCAAAACCCAAACCAGAAGCAGAGCAGCTCCAGTGCCATGAGGATGAACAAGGTAAAGATTAACAGAGGAGCGTGGCAATGGGACAGGGCTGGGACACCTTGGATCCCCCAGCGTGGGCAGTTCTCACACTGGGTTTCAGCCAAACCAGAAAGCAGGAGCAGCCCCTGGGAGAAGTGAGGCAGAACATGGATTTGCTGAGTGTCACTGCGAGCTGTTCAGCACATTTGGGTGTATTCAATAAATCCCTGTCAGGATCCTTGCACTGAGAGAGGAAAGGGTTGTGACAAATCGGTTTTGTCTGTTGTTCTGCACAGACATTTCTTTCAATCAAGGAAGAAGCGCTCTCACATCATAACAAAACTTCCCCCAAAATCTCTGTGTGTGGGCCAGAGCTGGCCAGGGGCACTGGCCTGGGAGCCCAGGGGCGTGGGGGGCCCAGCAGCTGCTGCCAGGGGTCCCCAGCTGGAGCAGGAGCACCGAGCTGACCCTGCAGGGCCACATGGATACCCTGAATCCGTGGTAACTCAGGAATGTCGGGGAAGAAAATGCTTGGAAGGTTTGATTTGTGGAGATCAGCACGTCAGATTCTGGTGGTGGGCTTGGCAGTGCTGGGTAGGGGCTGGACTCGATAATTCAGAGGTTTTCTCCAACCTAAACAACTCTGTGATTCCGTGTATTGTGAGCAAACTTTGGGGTTGTTTTCTAGCAGCAAATCACAAAACTTTTCCAGAATTCCCAGAGTTTGTAGGCGAAAGGACCTTCAGTCCTTCCCATTCTCACAGCATCCTCCGCTGTGGTTCACACAGAGCTGTGTTAACATGAGTCTGGAATATCTCAGCACATAATTATTTATCCTTCAATAAAACAAAGAAAACCATGTCTAAATCTGACTAATATCCCCTCCGCAGCCTGCCAAGTGGGGCCTTGTGTTTTCAGCACTGAAAAGCAAGCCTGACTCTCTGCATATTTTGTGTTACCATGGTTTATGTCCAAATGCAAGGATTTAATTTTGTCCGTCATCGAGCCGTGGTTTCCATATGACACCAGTACATTCCTCCCCTCTGCCTGCTGTTCTGACAGACGACAGAATCGAATTAAACGTTCCAAGCACCCCGCTGCAAGCGCAGGAGCTTCTGTTCCTTTGGCTTTGGAGATCAAGGGGCAGATCTTCACCGGGCAGGAATCGGCCTGGGCGCAGCCACCAACGTTGGCAGCGTTTGCCCCGGCTGAGGTCCGGCCTGGGATGTCTTCATTTCCCAGGACCGTCCAAGAAGACGGCTAAAGCAGGACTGACAGATGAGGCAGACTCTCCTCTCTGCTGTGCTGGCCCTTCTGAGTGATGATCACTGTGTTTCCTCCTGGAGCAGTCACTGACCAGCCCCGCTTCTCCCTCTGGAGCCAGCCAAGAGAAACCCCTGCACGTATTTCTGCACTAACTGCAGCCTCCCTCCCTCCCTCCCAGCCAACTGCAATTTCATGGTATCAACATTTAAAAACAGCCAATCCCCAGGCTCTGCCTTGCTGAGACCTCGAGTAGAAAAATGACCAGTTCCTTCTGCAAACACCGGCTGGGCTTTCAAAGCAGCCTGAGGGGATTACGCACACATCTCACTTTGAAATTTAAGCTCTGGATCTTGAAAGAATAAGGTTTATTTCGCAGCTTCACACCCTGAAGGGACAGCTCATTGCCTGGGATTGCTGTGATGTCATCCTGGCAGGGAACCTTTCCAGGCTCCCTTGTTCTGCACAGAGCAGCACTGGGGTCACCCTGGGCTGCAGCTTTCGGGGGTTTTGAGTGCTCTGGGTGCCAGCACTCCCTGAATGTCCATCCTGCTCAGTCCAGGAACAGAGTTCCTAAACGCTGACAAACTCCAGCAAGTGGGACGGGGAGAGCAACAATCCCCAGGAAGGAAAAGGAGTGCAGGAGGATGCTGGCAACCATCCAGCTGGGCCTGCAAGTCACTCCTGGAGCTCACAGAATCCCAGAATTCTGGGATTGTGCGGTAACAATCCAGCTGGGCCTGCAGGCCAGCACTGCTCCTGGAGCTCCAGCAGGGTTTGCAGTGCTGGGTTTGTCCTGGGTTTGCAGTGCTGGGTTTTACCCTGGTTTTGCAGTGCTGGGTTTTACCCTGGTTTTGCAGTGCTGGGTTTGTCCTGGGTTTGTCCTGAGTCTGTCCTGGGTTTGCAGTGCTGGGTTTTACCCTGGCTTTGCAGTGCTGGGTTTGTCCTGGGTTTAACCCTGGGTTTTACCCTGGTTTTGCAGGGCTGGGCTTTGCCCTGCATTTGCAGACTCCAGAGCTGCTCTCAGGGTCTGGAGGTGCTGCTGCAAATAGCCCAGGAGAGGAGAGCTGGGACCTGCTGGGACTGGGGAAGGAAACAAATCTGTGTTAATTAGGAACAAATGCTGATTGCTGGCTGAGGGGTTCCACAGCAGATGTTTGTCCCAATAGCCAAGAGATGGGTCATCTCCAACAAAAGTGCTAAATAACAGGAGTGGAGTTTCTGGTTGTTTCATGTTTCCTCAGGTCAAAACCATGGGTTGGTCAGGGCTGGAAATACCATTAATTAATGCTGATGCCTGAATTTGAGATGCCTTATTCACACAGTGCCCTTTGCTAAATTAACCACAGTCCCCAGATGAGGTAAATCTTCCCTGTTCACTCTGAGCATGGAGCATGAACACAGGGAATCAGCAATTTGGGATTCACCTGTCTGTTCCTGAGGTGAACGTGACCTGCAGGCCTCCCCTGGCACCCCAAACATCCTGCCCATGCTGTGGTGCTCACACACGGTGTGGGACAGCCATACAGACACCTGGGGCTCGGTACCAGCACACTTAAACAAAGATGTGGATGTGCATTCCTGGTGATTCTGAGTTTAGGAGTGGGTCAGGACAAAGCAGCTCCCCAGGAATATTGTCCTTGGTCTGTACTCCAGCGACTGACAAACAGTGTGAGTAAGCATTTCCTAAGAGGGAGAAATGAAAAGTGTGGGTGTATTTTTCACCTGGGAGGTGCCCACCTGACAGTCCTCATGTGTGTGTGTGCATACTTAGGGAAGTGTTTTGTGCTGAAGATGTGTGTGCTGGGACAAAAAGCCTGTATTTGAAATTAATTTGTGTAAATACACATGTGCATGAGAAGCCCCCCTGCTGCAGACACCCATACATATGTGCATATCTAATCATATTTGTGTACACAAACACTCACAAATTAGGGACAGAAAATTAAGCATATGCCTGTCTCACCCCCCCAGTGATGATCCCTCCAAGGAACATCAAACCTGTTTGTGTCAACACAGACCCCTGGGCCCTGGAGATCCCGATCTGCCCTGAGAAACAGAGATCTCTGTGCCTGCAGGGCAGTCCTCACCATCCCCACACCTCTGCCATGTCCCCTCCCGCTGCAATCTCTGTCCCTCCCAGGCACAGCATCCTCTGATCTTTGCCCTCTTTTCCTTCAAATTAAATTTCAACTTTTTTCAAATCTCTGGTGAGTGACAAGCCAGTGCCAGAACTATCTTTTAATACACAAAAGCATAAATAATGCCATCCATCAGAGCTGTCACTCAGCAAGATGGATTGCTACTTGTCCAGACACTGGAATGACACAGAAGTGAAAGTTAGGAACTGTCTCTTTTCTTTGCTTGCTTTCTTTTTCTTCTTCTCTCTCCCCTTTTTTTTTTTATTTGCCGGACTGCTTGATTCTGATTAATGGTGCTGTCAGGGAGGGATTCCGCTTGCCCGGATAATGAGTCAGGAATGTATTCCCTGTCACAAACACAGCAGATGTCAGGGGCAGAAGGGCCCGGGAATGCCAGAAACAATATACAGTTTCTTCCTAGTCCCCTGACAGGCCAATATGCTGCACAAGGTCTAATTTATGTAGACAAAATGCAGGCAAGGGGCTGTGGCAGCAGAGAGGCTGTGGGGAAGTCTGGAGTACAATGCAGGAGGGAGGTAATGAAGGCGAGCACTGGGACTCAATAGCACTGCATCAAACGGCCTTAACAAGAATGGCCCAGGACCACTTTGACTCCATTAAAGTGCACTTTACATCATTATAGAGAGAAATCAAACAGGGCAGAGGGCTTCTGTTTCTTTTAATGGCTCGATTAGGTTATTCACTCATCGGCACTCGCAGCTGTCACTGCCTGCCAGGGAGGGACGCTGGCCTGGTGGCACAGGGCACTGCAGCGGTGCCTCTGCACACCCTGCACACACGGGCAGGCTCCCAGGGCTTTGCCAGGGCTGCTGGAGGGATTTCCATGGGATTTGTCCCGAAAGGGGCCATGTGGGTTCTGAAAGCCCAGCCCTGCCCTCAGGCCTGTGGCCTGGGGGACCCACAGTGGCTCCAGAACCTTCCCCAGGCTGGAAGGAAACCCACAGCTCCAGAGTGCTGATATTCACATATTGGGGGAAGAAATGAACGATTTGGAGCCCGTGTGGCTGCCCTGCTCTGCTGCACCCCTGCCCAGCAGCCGGGGCAATCTGGGGGCCAGTGCCTGCCCAGCACTGGGGCAGTGAGGTCCCGGTGCTCCAGGACTCACCCCCAGGGCCCTCAAAAGCTCCCTGGGGGTGCTGCCAGGCCATCTGTGTCTATCACACTGAAAACACTGATCCCAACAGAAACGAGGATTGGGGAAGGAACAGAAAAGGGTTTCGTTCAAAGAGCTCTGATGGCTGTTAAATTTTTGCAGCGACATCAGGGTCACTCCCAGCACCTGGAAACTCCCCCTTTGTGAAGCTGCCACATTTCTGTCATTAAGCTCTGCTAAATGAAATTGTGTCACACTAAAAATTCAGAGAGGGAAAAGACTGAGACTGGTTGAGCCAGAGGCAGAGATTCTTTAGTCTTAGTCCCAGTACAGCCATTTCCCTCTGCCTCTAACCAGGGTTAAAACAATGAATAAAAATAACGCCACGTGAGGCATTTTGGTGCATTCCCAGCAGCGTGTGCTGGTTTCAGCACTCTCTCAGTCAGGCCACGTCCGTGAACTCTTGCCCAGGAACAAGCTCCGGCTTTTATCTCCTTGTCTCCTTAACTCAGTGTGAGCCCTGACCCTTGAGAGGTCCCAGCAGCTCCTGGCGAGGAGCAGGAGCTCAGCTCTGACTCCATGTGGGCACCGAGGGGTGAAGGACCCAGAGGCCAGAGGGTCTGGGGGCAGAGGGAGAGCACAAACACAGAGAGAGGGAGAAACCAGGAGTGACAGAGAGATGGAAGCAGAGATGAGGCTGCTCAGAACACACGGGCAGGGCTGGGGCTGCCAGAACCCCTGCTCAAACTGGGCAGCATCCAGTGCTCGGCCCTGAGCTGTCCCCTGACCCTGCCATGAAGTCCTGTGCGGTGTCACAGGGCACACAGCAGCTCTCTCCCGTGCCTGGCACCCGGACTGAGAGTGCCACACTCCAGAGAAGTGACTTTTCCCTGCTCAGGGGCTGGGCTGGCAGGATCAGCTTTGCCAGACCCTTCTAAATTGATGAGGTCGTGCTTTTTTTTCCCCCCCTACCCCGAAGCTCAACATGGTTTTTATTTAAAATAGCTTTATTCCTGTCCTTAATCAGAACCAGCACCTAGCGGCCTGAAAATAAAGGAAATAAAATTANGAGCACAAACACAGAGAGAGGGAGAAACCAGGAGTGACAGAGAGATGGAAGCAGAGATGAGGCTGCTCAGAACACACGGGCAGGGCTGGGGCTGCCAGAACCCCTGCTCAAACTGGGCAGCATCCAGTGCTCGGCCCTGAGCTGTCCCCTGACCCTGCCATGAAGTCCTGTGCGGTGTCACAGGGCACACAGCAGCTCTCTCCCGTGCCTGGCACCTGGGCTGAGAGTGCCACCCTCCAGAGAAGTGACTTTTCCCTGCTCAGGGGCTGGGCTGGCAGGATCAGCTTTGCCAGACCCTTCTAAATTGATGAGGTCGTGCTTTTTTTTCCCCCCCTACCCCGAAGCTCAACATGGTTTTTATTTAAAATAGCTTTATTCCTGTCCTTAATCAGAACCAGCACCTAGCGGCCTGAAAATAAAGGAAATAAAATTAAAGGCTGCAATTGCTTTGGTTTTACAAGGCCGAGGCCTGGCGAGCTCTGCTCCAGGGGAGGGGCGGGAGGGGCTCGGCCTTGTTGGTTTTGCTGGTATTACCCTGATCAAAGCTGCTCATTGTTAAGTGAGCACAAAAGTGGATTTAGAAAGTTAACACATTAAAGTAGGTGTGATTGACATCAGAGGCAGCGCTGGGAGGGAGTGCAGGCAGCAGGGACGGGATGAGGCAGGGCTGGGGCTGAGTGAGGGGACTGAGGGTCAGCACAGGGCTGGTGGTGGGGCCAGGAGGGGCTGCCAGGCCCAGGGATGTCACCCTGAGGTGTCCCCACGGTCCCACCACACCTGGGCAGAGCCGGGACAGCGGCTGGGAATGCTGCTGGCAGCAGGGAAGCTGGACTGGCCTTGTAGGCCCCCCTCCAGCCAGCCCTGCCGCCTCTGCCCATCAGCTTTGGTGGCAGCAGCTGAGCCTGGAGCCCCTGGAGCTGTCACCAGCTGAACTCTGCAGAGGTCACAGCCCAGAAGATTGATGCCTGTGGGAGCCAGCACAGAGTTTTCAGTAACCTGACTCCTTCCAGGACCAGGTCAAAACCTGGGCAGTGCTCAGGCACCCCCTGGTCCCCATCCCCCAGCCCCACGAGAGAGGATTGGATTTCAAATGCGCTCTGTGTGCCGTCCTTGGGAGACAAAACACAAATAATAAACACCCCAGGAGCAGGCGTCGGTACCAGGGCACGGGGAAGGCAGAGAGCTCCTCTGATCAAAGGGACCCCCGGACACTTGGCTGAGGCACAGCCCTCGGGAGGGAGGCTGGAAAGACCAATTTTCACAGATCTCAGCACCAGGAAATAGGCATTTCATCATGAGTTGAGTCATGGAAAGGAGGATTCGGACAGGCTGCTGCTGCTGCAGCACAGACAAATGTAATTTATTACCCCGAGGCCTGGGGAGGCTTGGGGAACTCAGGAGGAACATGCAGCATTAAGGAGCCTGGCCCCCCGAGGAGGCTTTTTGGAGAGTGACTAATTGAGATGGGATATTGGGATATTCTCCTGTGCCTGAGCACATCCAGTCCTTTCCCACAGCCCTGGTGCAGCACAAACGCTCTGTGGGTACAGGAGAAGGGACAGCCTCACTCTCAAAGTGCTGACCCAAAATTCAGGACACCTGGGCTCACTCCTGGGCTCACTCACAACTCAGCAAAGCAGTCCTGCCCAGCCCTGCCTCTCCCACTGCCCATCTGCAGGAGCTGCTGACCCCAGCACGGTGCCAGCAGGTGCCAGGCAGTGCAGGTGTTCCCATCCCTGCCAGCTCCAGGGAGGTGACACAGACTGTCCTGCCTGGGAGCAGCTCCAGGGAGGTGGCAGGGACTGTCCTGCCTGGGACAAGCTCTGGGCCATGCCCCTGTTGGGGTGAGGACAGCCCCTGCAGAGTTGGCTCTGCTGCTTCCAGCCCTGGGTGCACCTGGTACCTGGGAAATGGCCAGGGTTGGTTCTCTGACCCAAGGCTGGGATGGGGCAGGGCCTGCTGTGCCCCAGCTCCTGTCTGGGGCTGTTTCCCTGGGAATTCTGCCCATTCTTACCCGTCCCTGTTCAGCCTGGGTGTGTTTTGGGGGAGCAGGGAGGCTGAGACCTCGCAGCAGAGATTTCCTGTGGATGCACCAGAGCCAGGCCAGCGCTGGAGCTGAGCCTCTGTGCCTGTGCTGCGGGAGGGCTGGGAGCTCATCAATATTTCTGAGGTGTACGAAGAGTTTTCAGGTGAACTGGGGCCTTTTACAGCCGTGCAGGAAGGTATTGGGTGTTTTTCATGCGCCTGGTGATTAACTGTTGGTATTAAACGCTGAACCCACCCTCCCCATATGTGCGAGCGCGTGTGCGAGTGTAGCAAGGCCAGGCAAATGACTAATGCAGACCTGAGCAGAGACAGCAGAGCATATTGTAAAGATCAACCCTATTTCAGCTTCTGCTCGCATCGGAAATGCCAGAGATTGTTTCATAGTCTTCTGCAATGTTCATTATAAAAGTCCCCAGATGGCAGATGGCTATTAGCTCACTGTGACCTATATAAATGTCAAACGTAAAGCTATTGCCCCAGTGAAAATCTCAAAATAAATAACAACAGGAGGGATGCTGTTCCGCTGCCACCAGGATTTATGGATTATGAATTCCTGCTAATTCATCCCAAAGCCGGCAAAAGAATGAATCTTGTCCTTTGGAGGAATTCACTTAACACCTGCTGGCAGATGAAGGCGAGTCCCCCGTGCCCGATCCTTGCCGGTCCCCTCTGCAGCACACGGGGCCAGCTGGGTCCTGGGCAGAGCCCAGCTGGGGTGGCTCACCGTGTGACAATGTGTGTCACTCACTGCTGACAGCGGGGACTCGCCCTGGTGTGCCACAATGGTCTAACAGCAGCTTCAGAGTGTTCTCCTTGCCCTTATTGATCGCCGTGGCCCTGTCAGTCAGGAGAGGTGTGGGGTCCCCGCAGGGGTTCAGGGAGCCAGGAGTGTCTGTGGGCCTGCAAGCCCAGCCCCAGCCCAGCCAGACTGTTTGCAGGGCAGGGCACAGGGGAACGGGGCCTTTCTTGGCTCACTTGGTCCATTACTGGGTTCTCAATACATAGATTTATTTATATTAATAAATATATTTATTTATATTTATATGAATAACACACCACAAGCAATTGCAAATTTACATATTTATATATATATAACATTTATATTTATTAATAAATATAGTTATACTTATTAAT
>WEZZ01021084.1:193122-206429 GCA_013400585.1 Chloropsis cyanopogon
TCTATTTTTTCTATTTTTATTTCTACTTTTATTTTTATTACTAATTATATTTATTTATATCAATAAATATATATATTTATATTTATGTGAATAACACACCACGAGTAATTGGGGTTTCTGTAGCAAACTTTGCCTGTCCTGCTTGCTGTGCTCTGATGCCTCAGGTGGCACCAAGGACGCAGCGTTCAGCGAGGAGCACACACAGAACAGGCTGGTTTAAAAAATAGATAATATTAAATGGTGGCATCTGAGTCACTTTTTTTCCACCTCAAAAGCAATTTTCACAAAACAAGTTGTTGTTGCTGCTGTCAAGATTCTTTGAGTTTCACCAACACAAATTATGTTTTGTTTTTTTTAATGTATTGCTTGGTGAAAAACATAAATGAGCAGATTTAAGAAATATTTCATCTTCATAAAAGGCATTTTTGGTAAACAAATGCAAGTGAATATTTTATTAATGTTTTTGATAAAGGTATGAGCATGTAGTGATGTCATGCAGGGAATGAATCAGCTTATTAAAAAATTAAGGGAAAAGTAGGAATGTGGGTCATTTCCATCCACACGGGAACAACTTCAACCATATTTTTCTCACAAATACGCGACTTCATTTTTGAACTGTTGCAATAATAAACGTTCCCAAGGAGCAGAAACCTGCTTCCCTTTCTCAGCACACCAGCTGATATCGGCTGAAAGCTCTCAGGAATCTGGGAATCTCCTTTCTTGCTGCCTTTACCCTCCTCTTCCATGGGGCCACTCCTCTTCCAGAGGATCGGGTTACCTGTGGGTATAAAACGAGTGTGCACCTCCTAAATCCATGAAAACCTCTTCATTTACTGCACTGATAATCCAGCCTAGTGATGAACACAGCTGAAAAAAGGCAGAATTAGGGGGCAGATTGCAATTAAATGTAGGGAAGAAATTCTTTGCCGTGAGGGTGGTGAGGCCCTGGCAAGGCTTCCAGAGGAGCTGTGGATCCCTCAAGCCTGGAAGGGTTCAAGGCCAGCTTGGAGCCACCTGCTGCCGTGGAGGTGTCCCTGCCCATGGCATGGAAGGAGACAGTCCTGAAGGTCCCTTCCAACCCAAAGCATCCCATGATTTTGCAGTTCCACCCTTCCTTAGATGCACTTTGACGCTGTGGCAGGCCGAGCCACGGCTGTGAAAAGCAGGAAACACCCAGGTCCCCTTCCCTCCTGGTTCTGGACCAACAGGCTGCTGAAATTGCACTTGAGAATTCATTTCCCCCCCAGCTTTGTCCCCAGCTGACAGGTGACAGATTGCTGCTGTGCTTGGGGCTTTATTGGCTGTGCCCTAACGGGAAATGGAGGTCCTGGAACTGCAGCTCTTGGGTTTGCTGTGCCTCTCTCAGACCTGCAATTCCCCCAGGCCACAGCTGGGCAAGGGCAACAGGGGGGCCATGAGCCCTGAACCCCGGTAATTGGGCCCCAGGTAATTACCTGGGCAAGGAGGGATAGGGATCCTCGCTGTGGATCCATAGGAACCTTGGCATTGAGGTTTGATTGCCCTGGAACTGGAGGGACAGGACCAGGGGGAACAGCTTCACAGAGACAGACAGAGGCTTTAGATGGGATTTTGGGAAGGAATTCCTCCCTGTGAGGCGGTGAGGCCCTGGCACAGGGTGCCCAGAGCAGCTGTGGCTACCCTGGACCCCTGGAAGTGTCCTAGGCCAGGCTGGGGTACGGGAAGGTGTCCCTGCCCTGTCCCTGCCATGGGATGAGATGAGCTTCAAGGCCCTTCCAATCCAAACCACCCCACGATTCTCAGATTCTGTGCTGAAAGGATGGACAGAGAGATTCTCTTCCATCTTCCTCTTGTGCCACACCAAACTTTTCTCCCGTTTTTTTTTCCTGAAACGAAGGAGAGGGGCACTAAGAACAAACCCTTTATGCTGTGCCCGTGCAGCTCTGCCCACAGCAGCCCCTGTGCTGCCCCGAGGGCACTGCTGGCACTGCTGGGGTGCAGCTCTGCCCACAGCAGCCCCTGTGCTGCCCCGAGGGCACTGCTGGCACTGCTGGGACTCCCCAGAGTCCCCAGGGGCTGCAGGGCTGGGGGAGCGATGACAGAGCCGGGCCTGTTGTCGTGCCAGGCCGGCAGAGAAAGGGAAAGACAGCTTGGCTGAAAGCAGATCTTTTCTCAGAGGCCCAGCTCCAGCTGCCCACGGAAGCCAAGGAAATGTGTGTGAGATGCTGGTATTTGAGGAATTGCTGTGGAAAGGACGGGGCCTGGGGCTGGAGCAGCAGCGCTCCCTGAGCTGCAGCGCGGCAGGGCTGGGGTTAACGTGACCCAGAAGCAGGAACAAAGGAGGCTTTCCTTTCCCTGCTTTGGCAGGCCTGCTCCTGCCTCCCTGAGCATTTGCATGGCCATAAATCCCGAGCTCTGGAGGATATTCCCAGCCAAAGCCTACATGTGCAGGATACCGTAATGTAAACTGCATATGTTGTGAGAAGTTGTTAAGTGGAACCAGCAGATGATAACGTGCCCAGCACTGCTGCGAACATCCCCGCACTTCCTGCAGCACAGGGAACGCAGGACCTCTGCCCCACCAGCCCTGCCGTTCTCACAGGCCTATCCATTCATGCAGAGAGGAGATTTTGGCTGCCAGAGCCCCGGGAGCTGCCCCACGGCACAGCAGAGCTGGTTCTGAGGAGCTCCAGCGCGTTCAGGCACAACCAGGGCTCGCTCCCGTCTCAGTTCCCCTCTCCACGCTCTGCCTCGCAGACAGTGAGACTTGTTGAAAAAGTCTGGCACAACCCACTGCATCTGCCACCTTCCCCAGCCTCTTCCCCACTGCTTTTCCATTGCAAATAGCTGTCCCCCTTCCCTGTGTGGATTTAGGGATCACCAGGGTTTCCTCCTCGCTTGAGGGCGTGCAGCTGTTGAAGCCTCGTGGTGGGCACAGCAAAGCTGGCAGGGGAGCTCCTGCCGAAGCACTCGGAGGTGGGTTTGGGTCAGGAGAATGATCTGGATGCTTCTGCTGCAGTGAAATCCCAGTGGAGACTGCTCCACCCTCGGGAAAAGCTGAAGGAAGAGGAAACAATTCCAACCAACACCTTTGGTGCTTGTGGGGTGCAGTGAAGCAGCACCTCTGGCAGGAACATCCAAAAGCTTCAGAGAACAGTTTTCCTACTGAGGAGGGGGTAAATTAAAAGGCTTTTTTTCTATTAAGCCCCAAAGATTTTCCCTCTGGGGCAGGTGTTAAACAGCCCGAGGGGTTGTGATCTCTGTCCTGGAACCAAAATCTTGCCTGATGAGGAGTGGAAGGAAGAATTCTTGGAAATGCAGCACAATTTAGATCCTGTCCTTCCCCCAGGGAAGTTGGGTGCCCATTTCTGAGACAACGAGCAGCAGGGCTCCAATGGGGTGAGAAATCCTCCTGCTTCCTTTGCTGCTGCTGGAGTGGGCCCTTTTCATTCCACACTGGCAGTTCCCTGTGATTGAAATTTGAAAGCATGTAGCTGTTAATCTGGGAGTGATTAAAGAGCCTCATTTCTTGGAAGAGTCAGTACTCATCATCTGCCGTGCTGAATGAGCCTCTAACATCCCCTGATCCCATTATATTGTGATTAATTGTGCCAGTTTAAGTCAATAATTCATTTGTTAAAAATAGGCCTGCAAAGTATCATTTGTCTCAGGGGAGATATCAGAATAAAAAAAAAAAATTCATTTGATACTTCTCATTAAATTAGTGTTGGGAGTTCTATTGAAGGGTTCTGTTCATGAAACATTTATTGCAGGCTTATTTGATAAGAAGTTGTATTTGTCTAGAATTATGCCTGCTAACAGATGTAAGGGCCTGCATTTCTCCATTGTTAATGAAAGGATCAGAGCCTAAACAAGTGCGTGACTGGGGAGAGGGCTCTGTGGTGACAGGAACAGAGATCTGGGGACACGTGTTCTACAAAACAGGCAGAAACGACGTCCTCATCCTTCCCTTGCAGAGTGGGGCCCTTCTCCCCGCTCCCAGCTCAGGCTGGCCGCAGCAACGGGAGGCTGAGTGCCTGCAGGAGGAGATGGATGTGCCCCAGAGCCTCCTGCGTGGGGATGGTTACAAACGCTGCACTCGGATTCATCGGGCCGTGCGAAATGTTCCGGCTCTGAAAGGAAGAGATGGGCACCAGGGGCTGCTGGGCATGGCCAAAACTGAGACAGAGACACACTGCAGATCTTCATCCTGCACCCGGGCAGGCCTGGAGCAGGCCTGGTCCTGGGGTGTGGGCAAGGATGGAGGGGTGGAAGGAAGGAAAGGAAGGAAAGGAAGGAAAGGAAGGAAAGGAAGGAAAGGAAAGGAAGGAAAGGAAGGAAAGGAAGATGGGAACTCACCAGAGCAGCACAGCCAGCCCTTTATGGGGTGTGCAGGCTCTGCTGTGTCCCCAGTGTCACTCCAGGCTGGGTCACTGGGGCTGACACCAGTGAGCAGAGTTCAAACGCTGTCCCTGATGCCACAAGAACACCTGGACTGGGCCCGGCGTTTGTTCCAAGCAATGAAATGAAGGATGGGGAGAGTGTGCTGGGAAGGAGACTCTGGAGAAAAGGAAACACTGCACCACTGAAGGAAGTGTGCCCGTCAAACCAGGCTGGGTTTGGAAACCCCACCGAGCGCGATGCCAGGGTCTGTTCCAGAATTTATACCAAACCAAATCCCCACAAACCGCACGGCTCTCTTCAAACCCGGGCTCTGTGCTTTTTGCTGGTGCCTGTGAGATGTTTTACAGCTCCTGCCTCGCATTACCTGGTGCTCTGCCCATCGGGCCGGACAATCCCCGCATTGTCTGCACGCCCCGCGTTCGACAGCGAGCCCCATTAATGTGCTGTGCCGGGCCAAAAACGTGTCAGAGCTTCCAGGGGGCGAGCACAGAGCCTCTGATGTGTGAGTGACGGGGCTCGTGTGCCTGCGGGCTGGGCGAGCAGGGCTGGCACAGGGGGAGCCCGGGCCAGCAGCCGTGGGGGCAGCCCTGCCCTCCGCCAGCGCAGGATCCCTGCACTGCCCCTTTTCAACACAATCGTGGCTTTGCAGCCTTTTAACGCACTCGTGCTCCTCCTGACGCCGCCCGGGGAGGCACGGCGTGGATCTTGTTTATGCTGAGCAGAGCTCAGCTCAATTAAGTCGATGAAGCCAAATCAAGGACGATTTCTGCTCGATGGAGCTGGGAGTTGGTCTCTCTGTAAAACCAGCGCAGGTTGTTTCTCTCGCTGACAGATGGCTCGAGGAAGGTAGGGGTGCCTTGTCATTTTCTCACACTTTGGCAACATTTTGTGTAGCTTCTCCTGTCGATAAAATCTCATTTGAATTGACCTGAATTGACAGATAACTATTGACTTGAGCAAGAGATGGATCCAGTCAATAAGCTCTCATGCCTCAGGGCATAAGCCAGTCAGTAACTCAGGGAAGGTTAGAAGGAAATATCCCTGATGTGTTGATTATTCCATAAAATTGTCCACTAGGAGGATTTATGGACATTTGGTTGCTCACAAATACAACATACAGGACTGTAGGGACCATTAACCTGTTCTAGCCCAACAGTTCTGAGGTTCTGCAACTCTGAGTGTCTTTACAAGAATTGTAGAAGAAAAATTGAGTATTGGTGGTGTTTAAAAGCTTGGAAAGGAGAAATTTATTGTTGAATCTTGATCTAAATACCAGAACCTCAGACATTCTTGCCCTATTCCCCTGTAGTTGTCCCACTCAGAGATTTTGGTGCCTGAATATAAAATAAGAGTGTCTCATCCTTGTGCTTTGCACTCTGGAGCACGCAGGGTTAGGAGGAGGGAACTCCTCAGTTCCCACAGGTGGTGGGTGCTGGAGCTGTGGTCCCACCCTTGTGCTGCCTTTGCTCTCCAGAGGGGTTTTGGTGCTGTCTGAGTCCTGCCCTGGCCCTTCAGGCCTTGAGAATTCCAGGGCATGGGAAGGAAGTTCCAGCAGGGAGAGCAGGGAGGTTGTTACCAAAGTGGTGCTGAAAACATCCCCAGGATCTCAACCAGAGTCCCCCCAGTGCCTTGGGCTTGAACAGAGCAGAGCCCTGGCAGGGGAGCTCCAGGTGAGCCCTGGAAGGAGGGATCAGGGTGAACCCTGAAGGAGCTCCAGGTGAACCCTGGAAGGGAAGATCCAGGTGAACCCTGGAAGGGAAGATCCAGGTGAACCCTGGAAGGGAAGATCCAGGTGAACCCTGGAAGGGAAGATCCAGGTGAACCCTGGAAGGGAAGATCCAGGTGAACCCTGGAAGGGAAGATCCAGGTGAACCCTGGAAGGGAAGATCCAGGTGAACCCTGGAAGGGAAGATCCAGGTGAACCCTGGAAGGGAAGATCCAGGTGAACCCTGGAAGGGAAGATCCAGGTGAACCCTGGAAGGGAAGATCCAGGTGAACCCTGGAAGGAGGGCTCAGGGTGAACCCTGACAGGGGAGCTCCAGGTGAACCCCTGGAACTCTCTAGGAGCCCCTCGGAGGGAGGGGACATCCCTCAGGCCATCGACAGCCCCTTCCGTGCACTTCAGGGGAAGCTGGGTCTGACGCCATTTGTGCCCCCTGTGTGTGAGGTGTGGGGGAACCCAAAGCTCCCCAGAGCCATCCTGGGGGCAGCTCCTGCGGCAGGGGAGGCGGGGCTGGGCGGGCCAGGAGCTGTCCCCGCTGTCCCTTTAAGCCATCGGCTGTCCCCGTGTTCCCAGCACGGGAGGCTGCCTGTCAGCAGGGAGCAGAAAACAGATTGTGACACAGGGCAGTGATTTTTTTTAACAATCCTATTATGAAAGACAGAGTGCTCCCATTTCCTTTGCAGCTTTTATCAAGACTTAAATTGCTGCCAAGGGAGAAGGGGGGTGAGGGGAACCTCACTGCTTTTATTTTATTTTTAATTTTTTTAAGAAAGGATTTTGCTTAGTTACTAAATTCCTGCCTAAGTCTCCTCCGAGCAGAGATCCAACAGTATCCCTATTAAATTATATAGAGCGAGTCCAGTCCTTGGCTGTCAGCGGGACCCATCAGTCCTAATTTATCGCCCCAGGAAACACAGTACAATTATGGTAATAAATAATAATAGGATTCAGTACATGACAACATGAATGATGGAGCCTCTCAGAACTCATTTACATTGCTTTGTGTTGCAATCACCCTGCTTCTAATGTAATGCCAAGCAAATGAGCCTTTTTGAATATTGTGCAATCTATTGCAAGTCAACTGGCACAAAACTCACTCAATAAATCATGTTCAAACACATGCCTCTAATGACAGGTAAATCAACAATGAAGTAATTGCATTTAATGTATTGAAATACTGGACAAAAACAGTGACCTCGAAGTGACTTTTTGGAGAAGGTTTGATATAGTTGCGGTGGCAGAGGGGTGGTTTTTATCAGGCCCACGTGAGGATTGATGATCCTGTTCCCTGTCCCAGGCAGGCTGCGGGAGCAGCCTCAGCAGAGCTCAGGGCTGGCTCCAGGGATCGATTCCCTGGAAAAGCAGCGCCAGGGGCTCTCTGTGCCTGCAGCAGAGGCAGCTCAGCCCTGCAGCACGCACCGGGGGTTCTGCCCTGTTGCTTCCAATTGCCTCGGCTCACTTTGCCCAATTTCCGTGTTCCATTGCCTTCAATAGAAAGGGGAGCAGACGTGCTGGGCTGTGAAGCTGCTGTGGCACCTCCCCTCAGCCCCTGACGTGGCTTCACGGGTGGCAGGATGGGTTTTTGTTGGGTTTTTGGGGTGGTTTTTTCCTAGGAGGCTGGAGAGGGTAGAGAGAAGTGGCCTTAGCAAAGCAGTCCCTCGGTTGTTGCTGCCCCATAAAAACATGATATGAGCAGAGGAAACTTTTAAGGTTCTGTTTAAAAGCTGATGAAGAAACAACTTTGCAGATTTTGGCTCTGAGTTTATTCCCTTACCCTTCCCTTGCAAGGGAATTTGGCAAGTGTCAAAGGTCTCCTTGGATTCTTCAGGCAATGGAAAGGTTTTACATATCCCCAGGCTTGACTGTCTCTGCTGATAGCTCCCATATGATAGAAACTGATTAGCAAAACGTCTAGAGCCGGGACAAAAGAACTATTAACTGCGAAAAAAGAAAACAAGGAGAAATGTCTGTAATTTCAGAAAATTGTTACCACTTGTACCTGCCATCCCGTTTGCAGGAATGTCGGGATACAATCACTCAGCTTTCCTGGACACCAGGACTCTGGGATCTCAGTCATAAACACTTCACGTCGATGCTGTGGTGGCTGTGCAGGGCTTTGTTTTGTTTCCATCGCTGCTGGGATGGATTCCTGTCATCCCTGCAAGCGTGGCAGGTATTTGGCAAGGCGGCTTCCTGCTGCCACAGCTCATTGCCCAGAGGTGAAACCCTTCACACCCCGCAGACTAAACCCAGGGCCGGGCTGGGGGTGGCTGCTGGGGTTGGGTTTTTCTGGGAATCTCACATACAGCTCTGCTCTACACTTTTCTACGGTTCTGCTGCTGGTTTTGAGGCCCACCACTGAACAGGCCTGAGCTCTTGGGATGTGGTGGTGGGAATCCCAGCCTGGATAAAGGCTGAGCCCGGCTGTGACCGCTGAGGTGGGGAGGATCCCGAGCTGGGCGTTGGTTTGAGCCCGGGATTTGGCTGGGGCTTGGTAAACCCAGACTTCCTGCAAGTGAGCAGTGCCACCACATGTGTGTGACAGACACCTGTGACACGCCTGTGACACACATGACATACATGTGACACATGTGTGACATGCCTGTGACACACATGTGACATATATGTGACATGCATGTGACATACATGTGACATGTGTGACACACGCGTTCACACACGTGTCCCACACCCCCCAGCCAGGTCCCAGCGCGTGGCTCCCGCAGCGTTTCCTTGCTGGCACAGATTCCCTTTCCCTGCTCCCCTCCTGGATCCCATCCCAGTGGGTCCCTGGTCCCGTCCCTGGTCCCATCCCTGGTCCCATCCCTGGTCCCGTCCCTGGTCCCGTCCCTGGTCCCATCCCTGGTCCTGTGCTCCACCTTTCCCACACACAGCCCGGCCCGGCTGGAAGGGAGCGGGGTCTGGATGGAAGGGGAAAAGGGTCGGGACCCTCGGGAGTTGCGGAGGGCCCCAGCTGGGACAAAAGGGAGGAAATGCTGCCCTGCAGCCAGATTTGGGGTTCTGGTCCTTGTTCCCCCCATTCCCACAGCGAACCCAGGGGATCTGCTGCATTTACTGCTCTGGAGACAGGGCAGGGGCAGCCTGAAAGGATTTGGGGAGGAGGATTTGGGAGCTGTGAGTGCTCCTTTTCCTTGGCTCTCCTCTGCCACCCGTCTGTCCCTGCACGCTGCTCCAAGGACACTGTGCTGCTGCAGACTGAGAGGAAGGTCAGGGCTCACCAGACACTGGGAAACAGGGAATAAAATGGATGTTCTTGGGGTTCCTGCAGTGACCACACCTGCACCAGCCTGCTGCAAGCAGGGCCTGGACTCAGCTCCTTTCTCCCACCATGTGCACGCCCAGTTCACCTCCAGGGCCTTGTCTGTGCCCAGGAGTTTTGTCTTTTTAAAAAAGTCCTGAAGGCTCTGTCAGCGCAGTAAATCATTGTGAGAACAGAGGTTCGGTTTCAGGCTGGTTTAAGGTGAATTAAGAGATTAAGAGCAGCGCCACAGCCTTTGTGCTGTGCTGCTAAGTCAGTTAAAGATTCTCTATTGACATGTCAGAGGCATCATCACCTCGCTGTGATTCAGCAGCCGCTCTTCACATGCACAAACGCAGAGGAACGTGCTGGAACCTGCCCGTTTCTCACTGAGCCTCCACACAACTTCACCTTTGTTTGCTCTCACCAGTGGCTCTGGTGACTCACAGCGAGGGTGTCGCTGCCTCTGAGTCTTTGCAGGAGATGTGAAATGTTGTTGTTGCCCTACTTTGCAGAATGAGGAGATTCAGTGAAAATGGGAGAAATCAGTCCAATAGCACTCAAGAAACTGGCAATAAAGAAGGCATGTCAGTCATTTGTAGGAACAGAGGGAGATTTTGGATTTAATTCACCTCAAATTGCAGTTGATTCTGCACAAGTGAGTAGTGATTTTTGATTCCCTGCAGACAAGAAAAAATGCTGATTTTGCTGGCTGAGTCAGCTCTGAGAATCTGATTTGTGTATGGCAAGGTTTATTCCTTTGTTATTATAACAAAATAAATAACAAAAAGATGTTCATCAGAAGGGAAGGTGAGATCTTGCCCTGAACTGACCTGGCCTTTCCCTTCTGTGAGCGAGTGATTCCACGCCGTGAGAGGCTCCTGTGTGCGAAGCCAGCTGGGTTGGAGATGGCACCAGGGAGGGAAGGAGAAGGAACCGATGCAGTGAAAGTTTCCAGGACCTTCTGGAGCAGCCACACAAAGTCTGCTCCTGTGAATCACTGGTTCACACTCAGCCTTCCCCCAGGGCCCTCCCCGGGCTCGCACGGCTGCGTCCCTCAGTCCTCACCGACTCAACGCTCTGCTTTGCTCTGCTTCCCTCCAGAGAGGGTTTTGCAGCCCAGCAGAGCTCACCAGAGGAAAGATTTCCTGGTAATCAGTCTGAATTTTCCTTTGCTGGCTTTCATCACGTTGCTAATTAGCTCTAACCCACTGGCCCGTTCCTCCTCAGTGAAATGGCCTTACAAACCCACTCCCAGCACCTCCCAGGGTCTCATTTCCTCAGCAGTTCCCCCTGCCTGTCTCTCATCACTCCCCGTGTCTCTGGACAATCCATGCCTGAGTGTTTTTGGTGTTATCCAGCCCTGCTTCCCAAAGCCAGCGCCCTCGGAGCAGGGAGGTCACTCAAAGAATTTGCTGGAGCTTCAAAGTTCTCGGGTCAAGATCCAGCAAACTCCATAGCCGGGGAAATTGGGTTGCTAGGATCCCAAGATTGTTTATTATGCTCTCAACTTTAATTAGCTGTAAGTAACATCATGTCAGTGTTCTGCCACAAATGCTAAAGCTGTCAAGGCAATTTTACCGAGTCTGGCAGCTTAAATCAGAAACAAGAAAGTCAACATGTCAATAATGGATCTAGACATGATGGATATATTAAAGGGGAAACCTAAAAGTTCTGGACTTCATTATGCTGCCTTCAGCTCTGACAACGTGTGCAGAGAAATCTGCACCTCGTTGGAAAAGCCCCTCGGAGATGCTGTTCCCAATTAGGGGGCACCTCTGCTCACCTCCAGGCATGGGTTTGGGCTGGATGTACCTCACCGTGAAAATTAGGGAAAGGGCAGGGGTGGCCAGAACCTGCTCAGGTTCAATTTCTACAAATAGATCTGTGGAGGGAGGGGAGGGGGAGCCTGATTTTTCCCATGGGTGTTGTGCCTTTTTGAAAGCTCCCTTACAAAGGGATGGACACTTCGGCCATTGGAAGTGTCTGCATTTTGCTGTCCAAGTTTTTGGGTGTGAGCCTGGGCAGGGAGTCACGAGGAGATGATGGACCTGTGGCTGCAGGGGATGTGTGTGGGAGAGGGAAAGTGCAGGAACCAACTTCCTTTCCATTTCATCAGTTAATGGTTGTTTATTTTCTGACATGTCCCATTTTAAGTGTATTTTGGCTGGTGTGTTATACATATGTCTATGAAAATTAAGCAGATTTGCCACGGTCTGACAATGTTAATGCTGCTCTGAAAATATAAACAGATGTTTTAGGAGCTCTCAGGTCGTGGGATCACCACAGCTGCGTGTTCGTGTCAGGGGCTCTCTGGTACCTGGTGGGAAAGTGTCCGTGTGTCCTGAGGTGGGGCTGGCAGCAGGCAATGGCTTCTTTTACACTAAATAATGGCTGGTTCAATGTTTGTTTTAAAATCTGGCAGTGGGATAGTTCTACAGAGCGAAAGGACTAAAGAAATCCAAAGGTTTTAGTGAAGCTGAACCGGCCTCTGGGTTCAGCAAATTCCGTGTGCACCTGCCAAGTGTGGGGCTGCCGGAGACCCCACTTCTGAAATAATGAGTGCAGCTCCCCCTCAGCCACGGGCACAGAGCTCTGGAGCAGCCAGGGCCGTGTGTCACCTCGGGCAGGGTGACAGCGACAGGCCCGAGCTGGGGTAGGAGCAGGAGGGACAGTTCTGGGGACAGCAAAGCTGCTCCCGTGCTGCCACTGGTGCTGCCCGCGCTCTGCTCACCCCTCCAGTGCTGGGCAAGCTGGGGGGCCCTCAGGGGGACACAGCCTCAGCTTTTGGGGGATGAACGCCCCTTGGTGCTCACACAGCCCCCGTGTTTCAGTCCCTGGCTCCTCCTGTGCCCGTGTGCTGCAGCGCTGCTGCTGCTGGGTGACCCCTGGGGCTGCTGCCCCCCCAACCTTCCCCCTCAGAGCCTGCCCAGAGCCTTTCCAAGAGCTGCTCCTGAAGTTTAGCAGCACTCTGAGCCCAGCACGGAATCAAGCATTTGGCCCCTCTGCTCGAGCCTTCTTTCTCTTCCACATTCGGCTCTCCCAGATGTTTTTGGTCATTTCCAGGTTGTAATTAATAACAATAAATCAGCAGAGTCCGTCAGGGCTGGCTGTTTCCTGCCACCACTTGGATTAGAGAGCTCTGTGTTTTTCCAGATTTTCCAACTGTTGGTCAAGGGGAGCTGTCATGTGGGGGCTGTTGGTTAATAATAAACCCCACCGCATTCCTCCCTGGGAAAGTAACATCTTCACATCTGCTTTTGGGTGGAAACATCTGTCCCATCCAAGGCCTGTCTGTCTTGAGAAGAGACAGGCATTGTGGGAGAGCATTCCAGCTGGGCGGGGGTTTGCTTCCCTCTCCCCCTGCCGAAATCTCGCTGACATTGACGTGCACCACGCAGCCAGCACCGTCCCAGCCTTTGCCAGGCATTTGTCTCTTACACAGAGCTGTGTGAGAAACCCGGGGGAAATCGTGAAAGATGCAATTAAAAAAAAGAGAAGGAAAGGAAAAAAAATAAAAAGGCTGCTGCTTCTAAGGATGCAAATATTTGAGCAAGGTGTTACCAACAGTGTGAGCGTGCAGGAGTGAAGCAGGCAGAGCTCGGGGAGGCTCAGCCTCTAACCAGGCCGAGGGAGATGAAGGGCAGGAGAACTGCCCAGCCCCCAGCTGCCTCTGGCAGGGTCAGCCCTTCCCACAGGCTGGGAGGTCCGGGGAGGTTCCTCCAGCTGGGTGGGGATTTCGGGCTGCAGCAGCACTGCCCTCCTGCCCTCTGCTGGGGCAGAACCAGGGAATCCACGCTGCCAGTGAATCCACAGTCCAGCCCCAGGGAATCCACAGTCCCAGTGAATCCACAGTCCCAGTGAATCCACAGTCCCAGTGAATCCACACTCCAGCCCCAGTGAATCCACAGTCCCAGGGAATCCACACTGCCCACAGCCGGCCCT
>WEZZ01021084.1:225914-236604 GCA_013400585.1 Chloropsis cyanopogon
TTTTTTTTTTTTTGTTTTTTCTTTTTTGGTTTTGGGGGTGGTTTGTGGTTTTTTAAGGAACTGCGCAGAAATCAAAACAACTTTGCTGTTAACTTTGGTCATGGATCTTGAAATTTTCTCTATCCTGTGCAATTCCAGTGGATTTTGTGGAGTTTAGCACCCCTGGGCTGTGCTTACAAATTGATCTGAGTGGTGACTGGGTGCTGAGGGGTTGTACAACACCTCCAAAACATGTTATGGGCTAATTTCCATTTCAAACCAGTCCGTGCTGGGTGCCTCCATCACCTGGATATTTTTCCCAACCCCTCTCCCCATCTCCGAGGCTCTCTAAGTTTTGAATGCCGGAGTCTCTCCAGGCGAGTTTTGCCTTTCTGAGTTTGGCACCAGCAGTGGAACAGGTCCTTTGTGGAAGCAATGAAACCCCCAGGGAAAGGTCCTGGAGGCCTCTGCCATTCCCTCGGTGCTCAGGAGACCTTGCTGGATGCTGGGAAATCAGGGTGGCTCTGCTGGTTTTCACTGGGGGGACCCAGGGATGTGCCTGGGGCTGGGGCAGGTCCTGGAAGGGTCCTGGAAGGCTCTGGAAGCGCTGGGGGAGCAGGGATCTCCCTGCCAGCCTTTGAGCCTGGTGTGTTTTGTCTCACAAACGGCTTTGGCCCTCTGAACTCTCCTCCATCAGCTCCTGAACACTTGACAGGAAGGTCAGGGACGCGCGGAGATAACGAGGGACCCTGTGAATTAGGAGCAAGGAACAACAGCGCTTAGGGCTGCCTGGAGAATTCAGCGTTCTGCATCAGGCTCGGGGAAAAGCGGGAGCGAGATTTCCTTCTGACCTTTCTGCGAGGCTCCGGACCGCAGGAGCGGGAGCTGCGGCCCCGGGGCTCGGTCCCCTCGGTCCCCCCCGGTTCCCCGCGGTCCCGGTGCCAGCCCGGCCCTTTCCTGTGCCGGAGCTGCCCGGGGGCGTTCCGGGCTGTGCAGAGGTGGTGGCACCAGGGGTGGCAGAGCCCTGAGGTGACCCGGGCTGGAGGAACTGTGACTTGGGAGGGCTGGAGAAAAGCGTCCCTCGCTGAGAGCCTGTGGGCAGCGTGTCCTGGGCAATCCAAGCGGCCACCGCGGCACCTCCAAATCTCCTTTTGTGCCGCCTGTGGCTGGCGGCTGTGCGAGCCGGGCTGGCAGCTGCTGAGCTCTGCAGCAGAGGTCACTGTGCGGCCGGGAGAGCCGAGGGATGCGGGATGCGGGGCCGGGAGAGCCGCGGGATGCGGGATGCGGGACTGGGGATGCGGGGCTGCCGATGATGCAGGGGACGGGTCTCTCCTGCTCCCCCGCATCCCGGTGGGAGCTGATGGGACCTGCCTCCCTCTGCCCCGGCGGGAACTGGAGCGAAATTCCAGCAGGGAATCAGGTTTGTTCACCAGGAGGGAGCTGGTGAAAGCCGGGGCTGGGCTTTGAAGGCTCCAGGCAGGGCTGGAGCTGCGCCGTTATCGAAGTTTATCCAAAGTTCCCAAAAGTTGGAGAAGTCCCAGTGGGTTTGTCCCTGCCTGCCCCGAGGGTGGCCATGGAAAACATCTCAGTTTTTAGGGAATAAGGGTGAGGGGAAGACTTTTTGGGGGCTAAACCAGGTGGAAATGAGGTGCTGTGAGCTGGACACGGTGCTGGAGGTGGGAATTGTGCAGGTGCTGGAGTGACACACCTGGAGGGGCTTAGGGTAACCTGCCTCAGTCTCTGCTCGGGGTNTGGAGCCGTAGGATGCGGGATTGGGGATGCGGGGCTGCCGATGATGCAGGGGACGGGTCTCTCCTGCTCCCCCGCATCCCGGTGGGAGCTGATGGGACCTGCCTCCCTCTGCCCCGGCGGGAACTGGAGCGAAATTCCAGCAGGGAATCAGGTTTGTTCACCAGGAGGGAGCTGGTGAAAGCCGGGGCTGGGCTTTGAAGGCTCCAGGCAGGGCTGGAGCTGCGCCGTTATCGAAGTTTATCCAAAGTTCCCAAAAGTTGCAAAAGCCCCGGTGGGTTTGCCCCTGCCTGCCCTGAGGATGGCCATGGGAAACCTCTCAGTTTTTAGGGAACAAGGGTGAGGAGAAGACTTTTTGGGGGCTAAACCAGGTGGAAATGAGGTGCTGTGAGCTGGACACGGTGCTGGAGGTGGGAATTGTGCAGGTGCTGGAGTGACACACCTGGAGGGGCTTAGGGTAACCTGCCTCAGTCTCTGCTCGGGGTAAACAGCATCTCACAGGCACCCAAACCTTCCATTATTTGTTATTATTGGTTATTTACCCATTTACTGGGAAGACACTGGAGAGGGAGATGGATAATGGAAAGGTTAAGCAGCAAATTGCTGTGCTTCTGCCTGGCCAGAGAGCACAGGGCACAGCCTTCCCAACCTGCAATACCCGTCCTAATGGGCAAGGAAAATAATTTTGGCTTCCACTAAAGGGCAATTTTCTGATCAGCTCTCATTTTCTCAGTAGAGAAGAGAGAACAAAAGGAGAGAAATATATATATATATATATGTATTAAAAAAAAAAAAAAAAAAAAAAAAAAAAAAAACACTTATGCTTTAATGGAAGCTCATTTTTGTAAAGTACCCTCATGGCCCCTGTGGGCCCGTGGAATTAAGTGCTGTCATTCAGAGCTGAAAGCGGAGCCATCCAGTTTGCAGACACCTGTCATAATTAAACTAATGGCTCTGAAAATGTGCCTTGATATTAAATCTATCTTCCACCGAGGAGCAGGGCTGATTAAAACCGCTGTCTGACAGTTAATGATGAACCTCTCGCTTGCTGCGCTCCCTAACTGGAACAGACCGGTTCAGCCCCCTCCCCTTGGAGGGCCCTCCCTGCATCCCCCTGCTCCCACCCCGGCCAGGGGCTGCTCCCCCACCCTGCCCCTCGCAGGGCAGCCCTGGGGATTGTCACAGCTCTGGGCTGTGGCTCTGGTGGGAGGGGAGGCATCCCCGGGGATGTGCCAGGGCTGGGCTCACTGGGTGCTGCTGCTGTGGGGAAATGCTGCCTCGCACTCCCCTGCCCAGAAAAGGGGCCCAGGCTGGGCCGGGGGCAGTGCTCAGGGAGCTCCTTCCCAGGGCTGCTCCTGGCTCTTGGGATACGGATCTGCCTCGCTCCAGGGTTATTGACTCCTGCTCCTTCCCCCGAGGACCTCGGAGCTGGTTTCCTCTGACATCACAGCTGGTTGCCAGGGCAATGGGTTTGTTGTTCCAAAAGCAGGGTTATTGCTGAACACAGAGAGAAAAGAGAGTTCTGAGGGAGCAAAATCAGTGCTCACCTGGAAGCGTGTCCAGCAGCCACTGTGTCCTCCCCAGTCCTTCCCCTGGGCCAGGCCGTGTCTGCCTTCTCCTTTTCCTCCCCTTCTCCTTTTCCTCCCCTTCTCCTTTTCCTCCCCTTCTCCTTTTCCTCCCCTTCTCCTTTTCCTCCCCTTCTCCTTTTCCTCCCCTTCTCCTTTTCCTCCCCTTCTCCTTTTCCTCCCCTTCTCCTTTTCCTCCCCTTCTCCTTTTCCTCCCCTTCTCCTTTTCCTCCCCTTCTCCTTTTCCAAAAGCCAGGCAAACCCTGAGGGTGGAAGTCCCACGAGCCCCACAGGGGATTGCTTTTGGCTCTCAGTGATCAGAGGTACAAAAATCCCCCAGTAAACCTCAGCCCAATCAGACACAGCGCCAGTAATTAGTGCAGCACAAACTCTGCAAAGTGCAGAGAACCATCAGCAGCTGCAAGTGTTTAATTTGTTGTTGTTGTTGTTGGGTCTGGTGGCCTCTGGATGCTTTAATTCCCCTGCTCTGCAATGGAGATAACAAATCCTCCTTGCCTGGGGTGATGAACTCTGTGGGGCAGGGGCTGCCCCCCCTGAGGGCACCTGGATTGGGGCATTGCCCTGGGCGGGGATGTGCTGGAACAGTGAGGGGTCCTTTGATCAATAAATAGGTTTAAAAATAGATGAAAATAGCGATGAAAGGGCTGACTTTGGGGAGCTGGCTGTGCCAGGAGCAGCCCTTCCCTGTCATTAGCTCCCTTAGCCAGCCCCGATGCCATCGCTGCCACAACAGCAATTACCAGGAGATTAGGCAGCATTAAGCACTCTTTAATTTGACACATTGCAATGATCTCCATTCAGCCTTTCTGCTCGAATAACTCTCCATAAATATTTTGCGAGGCTACCAAAACAAACAGAGGCCGGGCTGTTTGCACAGCTGAGATCCTGGCAGGGCCCAGGGGGCAGAGCCGAGGGTGGCACCGGGGGGTGGAGGGGACCGAGTGGTCAGCTGGGTGTGTGAAACATCAGGGACTGGGAAAATACCTCCGTGAAGCCAAAGGGAAAATTATAACCGTAATATATGCCTTGCACCGATGGCAATTTAATAGGGAACATTTTTTAAACAACAGCCCAATAAAGAGAGATGGGTATTTATGCAAGAAGTGGCTGCATTAGAAGAAATAATAATTACACTGGAGTTGTGTTCTCTCCCCTTTTTTTTCTTCTTTTTTTCTTGTGTGTGTGCTATTAGCCTAGACATTATTCATTAAGTAATGCAATGGAAAACCACTGTTAATACAGCAATAAATCCCACAGGGCCCCATTGCTTCTGAGATAGGATCATTTGGTAATTACAGTGCATTAGAAGTTCAATATTCCTTCATTTTTTTCCGCTCGGCTCCTCGCCTGGCTGAGGGGTGGGCTGTGCCGGGAGGGCTCCTAGGAGTGCTCCGGGTGGCCCTGCCTGGGGACACCTCGGGGGGTGGCGTGATGTCACGGGTGGCAAAATGGGTGGTGTGATGTCACAGGTGGTAAAATGGGTGATGTTACATCATGGGTGATGTGATATAATGGATGATGTCATGGATGTTGTGATGTCACAGGTGGTAAAATGGGTGGTGTGATGTCATGGGTGATGTCACAGGTGATGTGATATAGTGGGTGATGTCACGGGTGGCATGATGTCACGGGTGGTAAAATGGGTGATGTCATTGGTGATGTGATGTCATGGGTGATGTCACAGGTGGTACCATGGATGATGTAATTTCACTGGTGGTGTGATGTCACAGATGATGTCATGGGTGGTGTGACATCATGGGCAGGGTGATGTGACTGGTGATGTCACAGGTGATGTGATATAGTGGGTGATGTCACGGGTGGCATGATGTCACAGGTGGTATAATGGATTACGTCATTTCACGGGTGGTTTGACATCACAGGTGATGTCATGTCATGGGTGATGTGATATAATGGGTGGTGTGATGTCACAGGTGGAACAATGGATGATGTCATTTCACAGGTGGTATGATGTCACAGATGATGTCATGGGTGGTGTGACGTCACAGGTGATGTCCTGCCCTGTGGGTCCAGGCCGTGCTGTGGCCGAGCAGGCTCTGGGTTTTCCTGCAGTGCCGTTGGAATGCCCCCACGCCAGAATATCCTTTCCCCCACCCCTCCCTCGGTGTTATTTCGCATTTTGTGCTCTTGGTTTCCCAGCCCCTCACCCCTCCCAGCTCTCTTCATTGTGAGGCTGTTTCAGGGCTTGGGAGTTTCAGGTTTTTTTTCCTGTTCTCAATTGCTCAGGGCCAGTGCTGGAAATTAAACTCTCTCCAAGTGATGCAAATCAGATAAGAGAAAGCAAATGAGCCCCGTGTGTTCATCTGCAGAATCCTGTTCTGCTGAAACTCCTTCTGTTCCCTTCTGATCTTGGACAGATGTAAATCAAGAGAACTTATTTTAAACCAGTGTCAGCAGGAAAAAGCTCAGCAGAAATAACAGAACCACCAGGTCTCGTGTGTTTATCGCTCTGTGAGGAAAAATAAACTTCCAGCCCAACATTGTGCAGCTCCCAGTGACCCGGGGGCACTGGGAACTGGTCTGTGCTGCTGGGGGTGTGGTGCAGACTGGGAGGGGAGGGGAGGGATGGACAGAGCGTAAAAAAGGCGACTTTGGGGAGATTTCCACCGTGTGGCTTGGAGCTGAGTGGGTGCATTTCATCCAGGATTGCTGTGGAGGGCCGGCAGTTCACCCTGCCAGGCTCTGCCAGCCCCCCCAGCCTGGGCTCACCCCAAAAGTGGGACCCACACAGGCTGCAAGCCTTGGACTGGCCCAGTTTGGGCAGACCAGCTCAGACTGACTGCAGGAAGGGAATCCGGGGAGCAGAGCCTCAGATTATGGGGTAAAACAAAAATCTGCAGCAAGAGCCAACCCACCACGTTGAGGAGGAGGAGCAGGGGACTGGAACAGCCTGATCCTCACAGGCCCTGCCACCCCAAACCACTCCTGGTTCTGTGCCTCGCCCACCCCACGGGTCACTCTGGCCCAGGACACCCCTGGGGAATGCCCATGGCACTGCAGCCAGAGCACGAGTGGCAGCAGCACAAAGGAGGGAGAGAAAGGGGAAAAAAAGCACAAGTAAATAAAAAGAAGCCCATTTGCAAATATTGTAAGGAATGCATGTTCTCATACGTGCTGCTATTAAGTCCGTTCGTATCATATCAGCAAACATCATGTCAGCTTGGAGAGGTTCCTACTTATTTCTTTTTCCCTGTGAAATGTTTTTCAATGCCTGAGCGAATCAGAATGAATGTAAATGAGGTTTATTAAGTCAGCCCCACACGGCGCTGCATTGTCGGCGTTTGTAGGCTGTGACAGGTTAGTTATTGCAGCTTGAAGGGAATGTCACAGGCACAGCAGTCTGCAGCAGGAACTTTCTGAAAGAATAGCAATAATAATAACAACAGCAGCATCTCAGGCCTCTCCGTGGCTCTCTGGGAAGTCGTTCTGCAGGGAGCTGGGGGCTCTGCAGGGCTCTGGGCTGTGCTCAGGTGCCAGCCTGGCTGTGCTGGGCCAGCTCTGGGCTCCAGAGTCCTCTCCTCTCCTGGTTCCCCACACCACGGATCCCCAGGGCAGCTGGAACACATCCCTTTGTGGATGTGTCCCCGTTGAGCTGTCTCGGTCTTGATGGTCTTCACTGAGCCAGGCTCGTTATTCTTAGTAAATTACTCGGGCCTCGGCTATGCTACACAAAAACAACTGGCGGGGGTAGTGTTAAAGTAGTTATTTATTTAGATTTAAAGTAGCAGAGGCGCCCATCTGAGGTTCTAGGTGCTAATTGTGCAATAAATGACAATTTATTTCACACTCAGGTTCTTTAAATGTTCTCATTTCCAGGGGCACTCCCCCTCAATGGGATCTCTGCATCTCCTGCTGCCCCCGTGTCCTGGGAGGACCCTACTGCTCTGGTCCCTGTCCCTATCCTGCTCCAGGGTCGTGTCCCTTTGTGCATCTGCAGTGCTCACGGGGGTTTGAGTCCTTCCTTTTCCACAGAGTCCTCTTCCAGCTCACACTGGGAATTTGGGGAGCCCTGGGGAGGAGACTGAGGAGGTGCGGGAGCCGTGTTTGGGGCCGCTGTGCCCTCACAGAGCCCCGGGCTGCCAGGGGCCCTGTCCTGCCCACACACAGCCGGGTGACACAAGTGGGACCTCCCTGCTGTGGGAAATGGGTTTGTAGGGAATTTGCCAAGAAACGCTTATGGTGTATTGTAATTAGGAAACAATCAGCTTCTGATTGTGGTGGTGTGAATTATACATCTGTATTGTCTCACCCTTCACGTGAGACTGAAAATAGAAGTTTTTAAAACACCTCTCAGTTGCCCCATCCCTGGGTCAGAAAAGGGTTAAATCCAACACCAAGGGATGAAGGACTCCTCTTCATCTTCTTGTCAAAGGCAGAGCGGGAGGAAAGGTCTCCCAGCAGTAAATTTGTGCCTGTTGGAGGCACATCCCTGCCCCGGGGGGGCGGAGCTGCCCCGGCCGTGGGCAAGGCTGGCAGAGCAGCGTGGGTGCCAGGGCAAAGGTGGCTCTGGATTTTCCAGCCTTGTGCATTTGCCTTTAAATCCCGGCCAGCTGCCACATTAACTGGCGTGACTCCTTGTCTGTAACAGCACATAATGCAGCTCGAGTGATGTAACTCACTGTGATGCCAAAATTTATAGGAGAAGACACTGCTTGCCGAGGTCAGGCTGGTATCTGATTTGAGCTGGCAGCAGGAGCAGCAGTGTTTCTGCAAACCTACACCAGGGCTCTCCAGCAAATCACATTACTCTGAAAGGCTCTGGCGGGCCCCTCATCCAGACAGCTCTTCAAACCCGGGGACATCAATTAGGCTGGAGTGCATCAAACCCACGCAGGGCACTCCGGGAGCCGGCTCAGACTAACTCCAAAAGCACTTTCAATCAGAGCTATTTTTTTGGGTGGCTTTTTTATTTTATTTTTTTTTTTTCCCTTTTTTGGAAGCAGAAGGATTCTAGATAAACTCGATAAGGGCTGGAATCAAAACAGGGTGCTAGAGCCAAAAGTGGAGTGACAGCTACTCCGGGGAGTGAAATCGCTGACAGCTCCTGAGCAGACAGAGAGGAGCAGGAGCGAAGGCGCGGGGCTGTCACCTCCATCCCGTCCCCGCCACACAGACACGTCCCAGCGAGGGAGCAGAGCCAGGCACTGGGAGAGGGAGCCCAGGGAGCAGCCCTGGAGGGGTTGGAGCTCGGGGTGGAGCTCAGGCTTCATCACTGGGGGGCCCAGGGTTGTCTGTGGCACAGGAGCCAGGCCAAGCGCTGTGCTGGTGCAAAATCGTCCCTGGTGGGGTTGGGGACGGTGAAGAAGGTGACAAATCCAGACTTCATCATTCAGCAGCCATGTCAGGCAAAAGCCTCTTCTTCATTCATGGATCTTTTCTTTTTCTAGTTAGCTGCAGGTGGACCTAACTGGTCATCTACTTAATAATACATTGCACATGAATGGTTAATTAACAAACCTTACTATAAACATCACCTAGCACAGGTTAACATGATCACAGCTACAGATTGTTTGGGATTCTTCATTAATGTCTCCCAGGCTAAGCCATGGGAAATCTTATCTGGCTTTCTCCTTCTCTGACCAGGCTGTGCACCCACACTGCGCCAGGTTGGTTCTGCTGCTGCAGAAGCGCTCCCGAGGTGGCACAGGCACACAGTCAAGCCAAAAGAGCCTCGTGGAGGGAAATATAAAAAGGCCCCTGAGCAGAGAGCAGTTCTTGACCAGCATGTGGGAAATGAGGCAGTGAAAGAGTAAAGGCCTCGTGCTCAGAGCTGGATGTGGCCCTGTCACTCTGGTTTAGCTCTGTTTATTCGATATATTGGTGTTATCTGTGGTTTTCTTGGGAGCTGAACACTTGAAATATCAAGTTGCATGTCCAGGCCAGGCTGGACTGGGCTTGGAGCAGCCTGGGCTGTGTCCCTGTCCTTGGGAGGGAGTGGAATGGGCTGTGCTTTAATGTCCCTCCCAATCCCAAACCTTTCTGTGACTCCATGATTGTACTTCCCAAGGCAAGCAGAAATTCAGGAATGCAGTGGATGCCAGAGTTTCAGCTCCTCTGGTTTTCCAAGGCCTTGTGTAGTGCTGTGGTTTGAGCTCCAGTCGGTCTCTGGGATCAGCTCTGGGGGTTCTTGTGCTGCACCTGGAGCTCCGTTTGCACAATGCTACCTCTAAATAAGTGCTGATTTTTAAGCAGTGGTTGAGGTCTCACCAAACAGCTCGAAGTGATAATTTAGAGCAATAATGCACCCGGACACGAAATAAAGTCGCTGGTGGTGACATCAATAATGTACAGAATAATAAAACCCGTGCTGTTGCTGGGAGCCCGTGGTCAGCCTGCACGTGCCAGCGGGGCAGGAAGGAGCGAGAAACCTCGGGAAGGTTTTCCAATCACTCCAGCCACCATCTCTAATTCTTTTCTTAAAGTACAAAATCATTCTTCCCCTGATCTCACTTGTGGTCAGAGCTGGGTACGGGCCCATCACTCACGGTGGTGATTTGGTTCAGCAGGTGTTGCTGGGGCCATCGCTCATTCCGGGCTAATCTGCTGGCGGCTGTCAGGGGTTATGGAGTATTTATTGAGTTTGTGTCAGCTCCAGATGACCAATAGCCAGCAGCCCCTGGATGCCCATTGACACTGATGATATTGCTGAATTAAACTAGGTGATGTATACAGAACTTGCTTAGAGCTAGTAATGAAGCTGGGAACCATTTGAAACACAATACAGGGCCCCCAGCGCTCGGGGCTTTGCTCTCTACCTTTTAAATAAAAAATTATTATTATTTTCTTTGAACGCCAAAGGAGAAGCCATGAATCGAGCTCCCCTGAAATATTTAGAGAGAAAAATAGAGTAACCCAATGGAAATGAAAATCATCTTTATATTCTGCAGATTTACTGCCTGCTAGTTGGGCAGTGACTGAGGAATTTCTCAGCTGCTTTTTAGAAAAGGCATCGTGGGGGAAGGAGAAGCAGGGAGGATGATGAACTGGTTATTGATTCCGCTTCAAGGATCCTTTAAAAGGTTTTGCTGAGCACCTTCAAATCTCATTGACGTGGGCTCAGCGTAGGCCAGGGTCTGGCTGGGCTGGGCTGGTGTGTCAGCTGTGCTGCAGTCTGGAAGCTGCACCCCCTGTGCTCCCCAGCGGGACTGGGGCTCCCAGTGCTCCCAGCAGCTCGCCCTGGGTCTGGGTGGGAGGGGAAAGTCCTTCCCAAAAGGCTGGGGGGCCATGCAGGACAAGTCTCCCTCTGGCAGGAGCCAGGGCTGTGATTTGGCGTTTGCTGATTTGCATCAGGGGCAGGGTGAGGTTTGGGGTGGCCCCAAGGCCCCCACCAGAGCCGGTCTGGAGGACATCCCTGAACA
>WEZZ01021084.1:236787-290310 GCA_013400585.1 Chloropsis cyanopogon
CCCGGCCCTGAGTGCCCCAACCACGGGGCTGGAGCCAGGCTGGGGTTGGTGAGCAGAGCAGGCTGCTGCTGGGTTATCCTGCACAGGGCATCAGGGTTAACCCCTAATTAATTTGGGGGGCAGTCAGCCTGGTGGGGCTGGCAGAGCTGCCCTGGGCCCCACCAGAGCAGGTCTGGAGAACATCCCTGAACACCCCTGAGTGCCCCAGCCAGGCTGGGGTTGGTGAGCAGAGCAGGCTGCTGGGTTATCCTGCACAGAGTATCAGGGTTAAGCCCTAATTAATTTGGGGGGCAGTCAGCCTGGTGGGGCTGGCAGAGCTGCCCTGGGCCCCCCAGCAGCCAGAGCTGTGACCTTGGCAGGGCCAGGGCAGCCTGCAGCGTGATGGAGTGCCGGGGAGGAGGCTCTGGAGCTGCTCTTTGAGTACCTGTTTACATGTGGGATAATGGATGGGCCCCCGCCTCCTGCAGGCTGTAACTCACCGCGGGGACGCTGGGACAGGGGTGACACCATAAACCAGGCTCGGGGAGCAGGAGCAGCTCGGCCCCGCCGTGATTTACAGCCGGGGCTCGCTCCCTGGCCATCTCATCTGCTGGCTTTTATTGCAGGCACTGCACGGAGAAATTATTATTGTAAAAATTTGTTTAAAGGAGCTCTGCAAACTCTCTTTGATCTGACAGTTTCACCTGAAAATCTTGCTGTTCCCGTGGCTGGAGGAGAGGGGGTTTGGCACATAAATCATCAGTAGGTGCAACTGCATCCAAGTGCGTGCTGTCATCGTGGGAGAGGATTCTCACTTTGGTTTCACCTCGGGGTATGGACCAGGGTGGGGAGGAGCAGGGGACAGAGCTCAGTACCCTCAGCGTGGGTGGCCTGTGTCCCACCGAGCCCAGCAGGGTCGTGGGGACCCTGTTAGACCCAGTCTGGGCTTGTGTTTGCTTTGTCTGTGTCTGTCTGTGCACCTCACCAGGGCAGAGAGGGGGTCTGGGCTCTGCCATCAGCATCCAGCCCCTGAGCCCCCCAGACCGGGGGTGGTGCTGCTGGCACCTCAGTGACAAGTGACAAGGGGAGGCTGGCAGGGCCAGGCTGCAGAACGGGTCACCTCGTTGTTCTGGCAGGAGAGAAGGTGCTGATGACTGCTCAGAGCTGCTGCTCCTCCTGATGAATGATCTCCCTGCAATCCTTTCTGAAAAGCCTGCTCCAGGATTAGGGCTGAAAGCTCGATTTGATTAAAAGAGTCAGGAGCAAATTAGGAGCCACTCGGTGCTTAGTCTTGCCACTTCTTATAACAGGGCCCCGGATGAAAATATTTCAGCTGCTATTTGCTCTTCTTTAGTGTCCTCTCCCAGGGGCTGCCAGGAGCTCTCCCAGCCCATCTCCCCGAGCTCAGGTGGGCACAGGGACCCGGGCTCAGCCACTCTGGACCGTGACCTTGACTGGGCTCTACCTCTCTGCTGGCTGTGCTAAACAGGAGATAATATTTCTCTATTTCCTGCAGTGCAATGTGAAAATAAATCAAGTGAGAACGGTGGCTGCTGGAGATGTCTGGGAGCCAGTGCCCTCCCGAGGTTCAGCTCCAGACCTGGGGCAGATAATCAGGAGTTTTATACAAATAAAAAGGCAGTGCCTGCCTCCCACCCTACAATTTCCATTCCTCGCCACGCAGCTGGCACCCAGACCTGCAGATGCTGATCCCTTGAGCGTGTTCCCTTGAGGAAAGCAGGAGGGGGCTCCTTCTCTTGTGACTAATTGTCCAAAGCCATCTCACACAGGGGTGATCCATAAAGGCTGCACCTCTCCGTGTCTGCGTGGCAAGGAAGGCAAAAAGCAGTTTAGAAAGATCAATCATCCAAATTCATCACGGAAGGCACTGGCACCCAGGTCCCTGCCCTCCTCGGCTGGGAAAATGATGGTGCTGAGAGATTAAGGCTCGAGGAGAGCTTTGCTGTGTCTCTGTAGCTTTTTGATCCTAAGATAGATTACCCGGGAGCACTAACTGCTCCCTGCTTGTGCTAAACAAAGATAATGGCCTTTGGAGTCACCTCCACGTAATGATGCAGCCACCAAATGAATGATCCTTCCTCCCTGTAGAGCAGGGAAGGGGGTTTGGGCACCCTGATGGCTGGGAGGGGGGAGAGAGGCTGGGGCTTGTGCCCTGCCTTTAAAAAAACCAAAAACCAAGTTCCTAAACAGCTGAAAAAAAACATTAAATGCTCCATATACTCTCTATAAACAAGCAGTTAGAGAAATCCAGGCTGGAAAACACTTGGTGGAATAAGGTCAAGCTTCTCATATGAATCAAATTAGTGGCCGCTCAACGAGCACCACACAACGTCAGGCTGAGGGGACCGGGGAAATGCTGCATTTCCAAGGTTAAGCTTTTGTTTCCTGCTGGAGCTGCTCCCTGCCAGGGGACCTTGGCCACTCCGAGCCCCTCGGAGGGGGCTGTTTGCTGTCCCCTTTCCAACACCTGCTCCAGAGGTGACAGAGAGGATCCCAAAGCGCTGTGGGGAAAGGGAGATCGTGGTAGGGACAAGTGTCAGCCCCCCCAGGCACCGTCCTGGTGTGGGAGCGGCCCTTGGAAAGGGCAGGGAAATGCTGGGAGAGACTTCAGCCTTGAGGGAAATCACAGACAGGAGCTGCAGGAGGAGATCACCAGGAGTGGTCCTGTGGGATCAGTGTGGCATGGGAGGCTGCAGGGTGGCCATGGGCACCCAGGACAGTCCAGCACTCACCCAGGGACTGGCCTGAGGCTTGGGGGGCACCTGGGCTGGACTGGGGTGTTGGGACGCAGCATGAGGACAGCTCCCTGTGGCACCCTGTGACACCCCTCCACAGCAGGGCTGGAGCTCCCAGCCCCAGCCTGGCCATGCTCTGGGATCAGGGATTGGGGATCAGGGGATTGGGGATCAGGGATCCTCTCCCCCTTCCCTGCAGCTGTGCTCTGGCGCTGTCTCAGCCAGCGTGTCACACAGCCAGGCTGTCACTGTCGTCCCTCCCTGCCTGGCTGCGTGCAGGAGGGCCTGCTGTCGTTTCCTGCAGGAGAAGGAGATGGAGCGTTGCTCTGGATGCAGGGAGAGTTCCTGAGACTGAAGTGTTCAATTTTACTCCACCGAGCATCCAGTATAATCCATTGAAAGGGCACTGTCCTTCAGGCCTTTCAGCCGGGCTGACAGCTGCCCACTGATTAATTGACAGGTTAAAAAGATTGATTCCACATGTCAGAGCTGTAACCCTGCCAGAACAATGCCGCTGTCAATTGGGCTGTAAAACAGACGCTTACATTAACGGCCCTGACAGCGGCAGCGCACCAACACATGCACCTGCCTTTATGGAGAGCCTGAGCACGCAGCCGGGCGCAGATTAATCATCCTGAGAGCAGAGCTGGGGGATCACAGAAACCTTTCTGCAGCGCACAAGTGTGCACTGGCGCTGCCCTGGCACCGGGGCCCGCTGCTGGCAGTGCCTGGCAGGGCCACGGGGGCACCTGAGCGAGGGGCTGTGCTCCTGTTCCACCCCTGTGCCCCTCTCCTACCCTCTGCAGCCCTGTGGGAGGGTCTGCACGGCTGTGCTCAGCCTCCCGCAGGCACCTGTGCAGCCCCGTCCCCTCTGTCCTCTCCCAGGTGCCGCTCGCCTGCGGGCCCCAGGGTCCCCAAAGCCTCTGGGCTGGCCCAGCTGAGGGCTGGGAGCGTGTTCTGGAGTTAGAACAGGAGTGGCCCTGGATGGGACGTGCCCAGAGCTCAGGGCAGCAGTCACTCCTCCCTTCCTCTCTCGCTGCCTTCCCTGGTCAGCAGAATGTGGCTGGTTTTTATCTCCAGAGCCCCTCAGCTGCAGCTCGCTTCGGTCACCCTTCATTTTCCTGCTGTCCCCTGCAAACGGGACAGGTTCCCCCAGCTCTCTGAGCAGAGCTGGGCAGGCTGCAGCCGGGGCCGGTGGTTTCCAAGCCCAGCCTGGAGCATCTCCGGGTGGAAAGTGCTGACGCCGCCCCGAGCTCCCCACCCGGCGTGCTGAGGAATGAAAAAACCCTCTGCAATCTGGAGAGATAAGGAGAGGTTGAGTCACGAGTGAGCTGGGCTCTGCCAGAAGACGTTTCAAAGCTTTTATGGTGAGATTCAATACAGATATACAGAGATCAATTATCTTAAAAGCAGCAAGGAGGTTCAGCAAATATTTCCAGCTTTAAACAGGTTTATTTCCATCTGCACTTATCTGTGCTATTTAAACTCCATTGCTTGCAGTTAATCTTTTGTAATGCAGCATAAGAGGGCTTATTTACTTTCTAATGACATCAATTGGCCATAAATATTAGACATCTAAGGTTCGCTGGAGCTATAGGGACAGTTTTCCATTCCTACTTGACATTTGACTATTTGCAGTGCTTCCTTTCTGTTTGTTCTTGTGTGACTCACTTATCGGCTGTCATAGGCCCGCTTCGATTTATTTAAATGGAATGAATAAGTACATTAGGCAAAGCTGTCAGGAGGGGAGAGAATGGGAGCTCACGGGGATGAGTGATAAGTCAACAAGCTGCAAGGGAGATTCTCAGCAGAGGCGCACAAATCAAAGTGCTAAACGGGAGGAACAAAGACAGCACGGTGGCAGATCCTGGGATGAGCAGAGCTGCAGAGCCAGGGCAAGCAGGAGCCACCAAAATCTGTGGGACACTGACAGATCCTGGGATGAGCAGAGCTGCAGATCCAGGGCAAACAGGAGCCACCAAAATCTGTGGGACACTGGCAGATCCTGGCATGAGCAGAGCTGCAGATCCAGGGCAAACAGGAGCCACCAAAATCCGTGGGGCACATGAGACGCCGGCTCCCCGCGGCACATCCCAGCAGGCACAGCCTGTGGCACTCCCCAGCACCCAGAGCTGTGAGAGTTTTGGGAGGATCAAAGGCTCCAGACGATTATCTGCCACTAAGGTGGGAGTTGTGCAAACACCCGGATGGCTCTGGACTTGGGAAGATAGTTCTTCTTTTTAATTTTCTCGGTTGCGTAGTGCTCAGCCGGAGTAATTAATTGTGGAAAGCTCATATCACGGCCCTGCTGGAAGTGTTTGCCTGGAATAGATTAGTGATGATCTGCGAGGGGGGGGAAGATCCCTCGAGCCATTTTGTCAGCTCTGGGTGACGGCAGTAACTTGCTTGCTGGGAGAGGGATGAAGTTTGAAGCTCCCTTTTTCAGAGGACTGCTGGGGCAGGCAGGTGCTGCAGCAGGCTTGGGAGGGACACGGGGACATCGTGGTCATCCTGTTCCTCCATCACTGAACACCCTGTCCCCTTTAATCACAGAACTTTTGAACTCCTCTGCTCCTTTTGGAGCTTTGCAGCTGGGTTTTGTCCAGGTTCAGAGGAACTGGGGTGTCCCACTGGGATGGGACTGGAGGAACTGGGGTGTTCCACGTTTGAGAGGGATCCTCAGCTCCAGCTGGGAGCTGCACTGAGCCTGGGCAGGNTGGTCATCCTGTTCCTCCATCACTGAACACCCTGTCCCCTTTAATCACAGAACTTTTGAACTCCTCTGCTCCTTTTGGAGCTTTGCAGCTGGGTTTTGTCCAGGTTCAGAGGAACTGGGGTGTCCCACTGGGATGGGACTGGAGGAACTGGGGTGTTCCACGTTTGAGAGGGATCCTCAGCTCCAGCTGGGAGCTGCACTGAGCCTGGGCAGGGGGCCCTGGGGAAGGGGCTGTGCCCTGGGGTCCCCCACCCAGCCTGGGCTGGCACGGAGCCCCTTGAGCCAGGATGCCCAAACCCAGGGGAGCCCCAGTGCCAGGCTCTGGGGGTCTGATCCCACACCCGTGGGTTACCCCAGGGAAGGGCTGGGACAGCCCCACTCCAGCTCTTGCTTCAGTGTTCCTCCCCTCACACAACGTGCTTTTGGTTCTCACTCCTGATCTTTGAACCCCCAAAAACCCTCGATTGGCTGCAGAGAGTAAATCAGAGCTGACAGGAGTTGAATAGCAGCTGATTAAAATCATTTGTTTTCAAACTCAGCCAGCTGCACGCTCCTTGCCTACACGACTTTTGTGGCATTCCCTGCATTTCTCTCCCCCTCTCTTCCTTTCTTTTAAAAGAGTTGCATCACATTTTTCTAATTCTTTGAAAATGAGATCCTCTTCTCAGCCCTCTTCCCTTCCCAGTCTCCATTTTACAAGCCCAGCCTTGTTTATCTCCAGGACCACTCGTGAGATTCCTGCTCCACTTGCACTGCCCAGGCCACATCTGGTTTGGGTTCGTTTGTCTTTGGTTGTTTTTTCCCCAAAAGAAACACAAGGAGGGAGAGAAAAGCATTTAAACTCCTGATTGCCCATTGCCTGCCTTGCCCCCCTGGCCACAGCAGGGCTTGAAAAAGCTGAGAATTGTTTAAAAGTGCTGTAAGGAAGCGATGGCAGGTGAGCAGGGGCAGAAAGGACCGGGGTCTGGCAGCCCCTGGGTGGATGCTCTGTGCCCGGGGGGGGGGCTCAGGAGTGCCCGGGATGCTCAGAGGAGGAAAAGCTCAGGGCCAGGCTTGGCAGGCACCTCGGTGACACTGTGGGGACACCTCTGGCTGGGGTCTCTGTCCCTCCCAGCACAGGCTGGGTGCTGTGGCCCTGCTCCTGCCCTCGGCCACCAGCCATCCCTGAAAAATGCGTCCTGGCTGCCAGTGCCATTCCCCAGTCCCAGGCATCTGCAGCCATATGCGTCAAATTAAAAGCAAACGCGGAATATAAATCTCCTTGCCATTCCTGGGGAAGGTTTCGCATGACAACCACATTCCTGTGACACTTTCCATCTTCTGTTCTACCACACGCACCAACAGCTGTTTCCAAAACAAACCCTGAGTGATGAACAGACAGAATCTTGACTATTTGCACAAACCTGGCGTTGCAGCGGGGTCGTGCGTGAGTGGACGCAGATTCTGCAGGGCTGAGGCCTCCCCAGGCCTCTGCCAGCATTCCCTTCTCTTTTTCCTCTTTTTCTCCACAAAAACACGCCGTGGAGCCGTGCAGTGGATGGTTCTGGAGGGGGGTAACTTGTCTTACACAATAGGCCTGACTGTACCTTAAACTTCTCCAGGCTCAGAGGGAGAAATCCGGGTCACTGCTTGATTAAGACTTCTGAAGCTCCCTTATTGCTGTTGTCATTTCTGCTGTGCTGGGAGCTGGCCAGCCCTGGCCCTGGGAATTGGGAAGCACGGACCAAAGGAGCCGCCCAGCCCTTGATGAGTCTGCACTCCTAAATCACCCAGCCCCATCTGGGAGCAGAGTTTATTCCGCTGGATCTGGGTTTGGCAGCCCTGGGAGCAGCGTGTGTGCCTCCCTCTCTGCTCCTGGGGCTCTCTGGCTGGGAATTGTCCTGCTCCATGGGGATCATCCCACGACTGCCGCAGCCTCCCTGGAGCAGGGTTTGCTGCCCGTGCCCAGGTACAGCTCCAGAACTCCCACATCCACCTTTCCCCAGGTGCGGGCAGTGATTTCTGCTCTGGGAGGATGTTTACCTTCCCCAGCCGCCTTTTCCTTACATTTAAACAGAAACGTTTCCTTTTCTAAACAGTTTACATTCCCGATTCCAGAGGTATCCCGCTTGCCAAAGCCACCAGTATTTGTCTCACTTTAAATGCATTTATATGCTAATGCAGACAGGCTCTCCAGCTCGAGCACAGCCGTAGAGAAATTAGCGCTTTCTTGCTGGATTTACAAACTACGGCCATCAAACATCCTTCGGATTTATCTCGGTTAATCAAAGCCTCTCTTCCGCCCCGTGCAGGTGTGATCCGGCCGTTCCTGGTGATAAACCAGGCTCACAGCCCTGGGTTATCTGTCCAGGCTTGACAAATCGGTGCCACGTTTGGAGGAGGAGGAGAGGGGAGGAAGGAAATGTAATTTCAAGGGTACGGTTGTGCGTGTGGCTGGGCAGCATTTCTCCCTGTTTTATTGCCTTCGGGATCATCTTACGGCATCCTGGGCCCGCAGGCTCGGAGCACTTCCCAGGCGTTACCTGATTACAATCTGCAGAGCTGTGGAGAGCTTCCCCCAAGGTCAGCCAGCCTCTCCCGGCGCTGCTGCTGTCATCGCTGCCATTTCCAGAGGGAGAGACTCGTCTCCTTCTCCAGGGGATGCTCCCACCTTCAGCAGAGGGCACGGGGAGCAGCAGCTGCTTCTGCTGCGGGTGCTGGGGAGCTCTGAGCTCCCGGGGACCCCCCCACTGGAGGTGAGGGGACTCTTCCATCCATTCAGGATTTTATCTCGGGTGCCTGTTGCCCGTTTTGCTCTCTTCTGCCCCCGTTCTCACACCTTCTAGCGCTCCACACGATTCCCAGTTCCTCGCCTCCACCCCCAGGCCTGCGCCGTGTTAGACAGTGCTTAAAAACAATAATAAAACTGGATGAAAAGGATGGACCTGCAGTGGTTTTCTGTGGAAAACTGATAAATCAACGGCAAAAAAAGGCTTAACTTTAACATCTAGGTTCTGTTTAGCGTTTTGTCTAAAACTGTGACAACATTTTGCTTATAAAATCCCCAGATTGTTCATTTTGACTTCACTGTTCTGTATTAAGGTCATAATGTAATTGATACCCAAGAAGAGGATTAATTGTTGAGTTACAACACAGTAACAGACACTGGTTTTCTGTCTAGATTTGGGACAAAACCTCAGAACTTCTCATACAATGGAAACTCCATTTTCCATCCAGCTGTAACAGTAACCCCAACGCACTGAGATTAATCTGGAGAGGAGGACAGAAAACATCCAATCACTCACGCATGAGATTTAAGGAACAATGTCATCCCCAAACCACCTTTCTTCCTTTCAAGTTTTCAAGCATGAAAACTGACACTGGAAGGGAGAAAATTTAGACTCGGAGCAGATGAGTCGGACAACTTGCCAAATCATCCAGGGCCCACTCAAGTTCAGCCTTACTCTTCTGGAAAATAATGATGGAAAATTCATTTGAGTATCGTGTGCAGCTTTGCTGGGGTGGAGGAGGGAAGGGGCAAATTTAATTCCAAACTGCCCTCAAACGGATGCGGAATGTAAACTTTCGCTGCATTTCTGTCAGACTTAATGGATTTCACTTATGGGAACTATAATAAACAGCTCATTACAGAGTCAGCTGCGGGAGCGTTCTGAGCCCAGTAGAGTCATTTGTTTCCCAAGGCAGATTGAGTCTAAAGGGGGTGGACAGAATAATCCGGTGTTTGAAGTGTCGGTATCAAAGCTGGAGGGACGGGCAGGGTGGGATTTGGGGTCTCCAGCAAAGGCTGCTGCAGGACACGGGCACGGTGTGGAGGAGCTGCAGAGCCCGCGTGGCTGCAGCTCCAGTGGGGTGCTGGACACGGGGCAGGCCATTCTCACACAACAGACTTCAAAAAAGTTGTTGTCATTAAAAATCCCACCTCCCAGAGTCCTGCTGTTGCCTCAGACCTGACCTCTTTTCTCTGCCTGTGAGGAACTTTCCGTCCTTCACGCTCACAGGGAAATTACAAGTCCCAAAAGCCAAAGAAAGCAAGGACAGAGAGACACTTCTCCTTGTTTCCCAGGGTTTCAGGCACTGCCCAGTTTGGGGGAAGCAGGATGGCTCCTGGGGAAGGGAGATGGCTTTGCCCTCCTCGCTGGCCAGGCCTGGTGCTGCTGGGAGTCACAGGGAAGGTTCAGCTGCTCTAAATCAAGGGTAGAAAAGCTGAAGAAAAACTGAAGAAACAATCCTCTGTACTTCTCCCAGCAGGTGGGCAACATTAGGACCTTCCCTAACCATCCTGAGCCACAGCCCCACCGCAGCTGGGCAACGTCCCCATCTCAGGCCAGCAGAGCCACCAGGGCAGGGCAGTGTCCCCGTCCCAGGCCAGCAGAGCCACCACAGCAGGGCAATGTCCCCATCCCAGGCCAGCAGAGCCACCAGCGCAGGGCAGGGCAATGTCCCCACCCCAGGCCAGCAGAGCCACCACGGCAGGGCAGGGCAGTGTCCCCACCCCAGGCCAGCAGAGCCACCAGGGCAGGGCAATGTCCCCACCCCAGGCCAGCAGAGCCACCAGGGCAGGGCAGGGCAATGTCCCCACCCCAGGCCAGCAGAGCCACCACGGCAGGGCAGTGTCCCCATCCCAGGCCAGCAGAGCCACCAGGGCAGCTCTGAGGAACCTCGTCAAAGCCTGCATTTTTAAGTCAATAAACATCTGCGGAGCCGAGGGTTTGTGATCCAAGCCCCCCCTCCGGAGCAGCTCTCCCTTCCCTGCCGCACATCTGGCGGGGGGAAGGAGGAGCAGCGCCATAAATCTGCTCCTCCGCCCCCGCAGCAGCGGCCGAGCCCTCCCGGGCCCGCAGGAAGCCAGAGGACAGTGGTTTCAAACAGTGTGACTGTCAAACTGCTCAGCACGCCATAAATCACAGCCAGCATCTTCCCTTTCATGTCTCTGCGGCCGGGGACTCGCAGCCACTCCTTAAACACTTCCATACCCGCGGAGATGCTCCGCCGGCCGGGGCCCTGCGCCGGGGAGCTCCGGCTCTGCCAGCAGCAGATAAATCACTGCCCCTGGAGGGGACAGAGGGGCTGGGAGTGAGAGGGGGCTCGGCTGCTCCTGTCCTTGGGTCATTCGTGCACCCCGGTGGCCTCTGGCTCCTTCCTGCAGGCGCAGGTGAAGCCATGGCTCAGCACGGGCGGGCACCAGCGCGTGCACACACCCGCACTCGGGGCTCTGAGAGCCTTGCTTGTCCTCCAAGGCAGGGGAAAAAACCCACACTGCTCGGAGGAGCAGAGCTGGGGAGCTGCAGGGGATCCCTGGCAGTGTCCAAGGCCAGGCTGGACAGGGCTTGGAGCGAGCTGGGATAGAGAAAGGTGTTGGCACTGGATGAGCTGTAAGGTCCATCCCAACCCAGAGCGCTCTGTGATTGACACCCAGGCTGTAGCGTGTGGTTGCTGGGTTTAAATACAAAATACGTCGTTTTATTTTCATGCTTGTTGGTATTTTGGATTTGGACACATGGAGAGAAACCTCTGCCCTCCATTTCACTGAAAGGAGAGGCAATTCTTGTGTCAGATCTGAGGTTTCACCCGCTCTCATTTGCTGCTGGCCTCCAACTCCTGTGGTGGGTTTTTAGCCACATCTAGAGAGGGTAAAAGACATGTTGGGAGAGGTACAGAGGATTGTTTCTTCAGTTTTTCCCGTTAATAGCGCCAAGAAAAATAAAAATCCCTGTAAATTCAGTCTAGAAACAATTCTGGTTAATAACCCTGCAATAAACCCCAAGACTCGTACGTGCCACTGCAGTTGTTGTTGCTGTTGTGGACACTTTGAAATCTCTGTTTTCCTTGCTGGAAAAATGATCTCCACTGTGTGATGACCCTAAAAATTCAGCAGTTCTAGGAGATGACAGAAGAACTGAGAGCTTGGGGAAAAGTAATTACTGCAGTAAGATCAGATTAGCTGGTTTTTGAGTTTTATTCCTGAAGATGCTGCTGATGTTTGACCAGTTTTTTTGAGGTCAGCCTCGTAACTTCTCATCCCGTAATTATGCTAACATTTGTTAAAGCAGTGAGTGTTATTAATCAGAGCTAACGAGGCAGTGGAACAGACACAGGTCACAGCGTGGTTCAGCCTTTCCATGGGGTGTTTCTGTGCCCATGTGCTGGGGGAGCCACTTTTGGGTGTTGAAGAGCAGAAAAAAACCAAATTCCACTGAGGAACCTCCTCTCCTCTGATGGGAGCAGATCCCTGGGGTGTCCTGGAGCAGAGGAGAAGCAGCACCCAGCCCAGGGAAGAGCTGCAGGACGTTTTCTCTGGCTGTGGTGGTTCTGTGCTGATCTGGAGCCGTGCCTGAATCTGCATTTCCAGAAGTACTTTGAGGAACTCTGCTCTGCTGCCAGACTCAAAGCAATTTTAAATATTAATTAAGTCTCTCAGCTCTGGTCTACAACGGCTTGTTACTATTTGAGATAAAGAGCTAAAAACAAAGCGCTGTTGACAGCAGCAGCGTGGGAAATCGGTGCCAGGGGCAGCAGCAGGGATCGCGGGATGTGCCCGGGGCAGGAGAGCTCCGGGAGCACCGCGGCTCCTCGCAGCCTCCAGCCCCAGGGTTTCCAGATTTCTGCTCCGTGGTGCGGGAGCTTCACTCAGACGAGGTTTCTGAGCTCCTGCTCGCAGCTCCTGCCCAGGGAGAGGTTCCCATCGCGGCCGGGGCCGGGCGCGTCCCGCCCTGCATCCCCGCGGGATGCTCGGCGCAGCCGGGGCTGGAGCAGCGGCTCCCTGCGAGCTGCCGGGCCGGGAGCTGAGCCCGCTAGTGGCAGCACGAAGGAAGGAGCCGAGAGCCGGAGGAAGGCAGGGCTGTGAGCTCCGAGCTCCTCCTCGCCGGCAGCAGCGCCCAGCTGGCTGCGTGTGAGCCGAGTGTGATGTTGGAGGGCTCTCTCGGGCGGAATATATTTCCCTCCTTTGTAGCTGGCTGTAACTCACCTCCCTGCAAAGCTCTCTGCCAATACAGCGTTTGCTGATGTATAGCTACAGCCATTTTCCCTGTTTCCCTTACTCTGTCTCCGTATAGAATAATATGCGATTAATTGATTTTCTGTCGCTCTTTTAGTACGGAAAATTAATTTTGGAGCAACCTTGTTTTCTCAGGGTATGAATTCTCTACATGCAGAGTAATTCCACTCCTACATTATTCATGAGAGAAAATAGTGATGGAGTGTGTAACTGAGGCAGCCCCAAGGCCACAAACTGATAGTCTGCGTTACTGATACAACAATATTCCACTGACGCTTCTAAATAATTCACGGCTACAACTCAATTTGGCACCAGGCACACGGCTCGGGATGTGACTGGTGCAGAGGGGAGCGGAGGCACCTTGGCAGGACACTGGGCTCCCCAGGGAGAGCCCGGTGCCACCGTGCCCGGGGACGTGGGCCAGCAGGCAGAGAGGGACCCGGCCCGGCCACAGCTCCTGCTGGCACCAGTGGGATTCCAGGGACCTGGAATCACAGCACGAGCAAAAGGCTGAGGGGAGCATGGAGGGACGCCTGAAGGGCCCAGCTGTGTCTTCTGTAGCTGCAGAGGCCTCTCCTGCTCCAGCCCCAGGGCATCCCTGCCATGGCAGAGCTCATGGGCACCAGCCCCAAGGGAGCCAGCATTGCTCTGCTCCTCAGGGATGTGCCTGGAGCACGCCCCAGGCGGTGCTGATTCACTCCTGAAGTCCCTGCCAGGGGGTGTTACAGCATTTCCGTGTGGATGAAAGGGTTAACGGTGGCTGTGGGGGACAGAGGCTGAGCATCACGTCGGGGCCCTGTGTGAGCTGTGGGGCTGCAGGGAGGGTTAATGGCTGGGGAGCACTTTAAATGTGAGTGGAAAATGGCAGGGCCTTCCCTTCCTCCTCCCCTCCTCTGGCAGCGGGATGGAGTGAGTGAGAACCTTGTCCTGGCACCGGCCTCCCTTTAGATTAATGACTTGTGAGGAGATGCCTCAGTCACATGTTGGGATTTTTCCCCGTTGAACTGTACCTGGCACCCTGCAGCCATTTATCACGGGCTGCAGATGGAAGGCAGCAGCAGCAGCAGGACCTGCAGGGCCAAGACACACAGGTTCCCAGCCAGCCCGGGCGGGTGGGGGATCTTCTGGGGCGTGTGCTTGTGTGGGGCTTTTCTAATCTAAAATGATAAATCTGATTTCTTCAGGATATTGGAACAGCTGCAGCTGACCTGGCTATTTATCTGACAGATCTTCAGGGTGTACGATAACAGCTCTTAGAGGATGGATGTGGTGTTATAAACTGTCCAGGCACAGAACATGATTAATGGGATTCACAGAGATAAACATACGGGGAGGAGAGCTCAGGATCTGAGAAAATCCCATCCCTGCACTGGGAGGCTGTTGATGAGCTGGAGCTCTCACTGAGGTCCATGCTCTGGGTGCCAGCCCCCCAGCTTGGCCTCTCAGCCTCCCCAGCCCGTGGCAGTCCTGCACAGCGCCAGGGATGTTTGTACCTGGTGGTACAAATGTACCCAGAGCTCTGCCAGCCTGAGGAGAGGCTGTTCCTCTGCTGTTCCACAGCCCCTGCAGCCTCAGCCCTGCTGGCACAGCCTGGCTCTGCTCCCACAGGACAAGACAGGACAGGACAGGGGTGCTGCTGCCTCAGCCCTGCAGAAATGAAGCCCCCAGAGTTCCTCCCCACAGCCCCCACCTCCCTCCTGTCCCTTCTTTCCAGTGCTCCCCACACGAGCTTTCCTCAGCCCCTCCTCCTCAGGTTTCACTAGTTTGGTGAAAGTTGAAAAATCAGTCTCTGGTATATTAACTGGCACGGAAACTCGCGAGGAATTCGGCAGCCCAGCCCCGACGACATCCATTTCCCTGTCTGCTGTGCTTTGATGGGGGTTACAGCCTCCTCCTGGCTGTCCCTGTGGGCCCGTGGTTTGTTCTGGTCCGGGCTGGTTCCCGGGTGTTGCAGAGGACGAGCAGCTGGGATCCAGGAGCAGAGTCCTGCTGCCTTCAGGACATCAAAGTGCACGGATGGGGAGCAGCGTGCACAAGGGGGAGAGCAGAAGGAATCAAAAAGCCTTAGTGCGGGAATTCTCACTGAGAGGGAGGGATCAAATAAACACTGAGATTAATTAATCACTAATGGCATGGACTAAAGGTGACCCTTCAGCATTTACACACTGAAGACAGCGGGGTCAGGATTGCAGAGCATTAATCTTACATTAGCACAACTCCATCCTTGCCAGGAGGGAGGCAGAAATCCCTTTGGTTCATGCAGAGGAAGCTGAAGCTTATTGCTTCCTGCCAGGTCCGCGGCTGCATTTTTATGAAACACCTGCAATGAAAAAAAAAAAAGAACATAAACCTGAGAAAATTAAAGAGCTGTCCCAGCAGAACGCGGCAGCCTTGCCCAGCCCCGGGGCCTCGCTGCCTGCTCAGCCCAGCGAGGTTGGGTCACTGGGTATTAATAACCATGGATCAATAACGATGAGCAACTGGGAAAAGGGATTCTGCAATCCTTCCTCTCCCCTGCTGGCGCTGGGGGGTGTGTGTGTAAGCCTGGCCATACAAGCCACCGGGGATGGGCTATAAAAGGTGCTTTCTTTCGCCTCCAAACTCTGCTCTGTAGCGTGCACCAGATGCAGCAGCAACAGCACGAGGCCTCTAACCTCTTTCCAAATGGTAATAAATCCCACAAGACCCCAGCACACTTGTAATTTACAACTCTGCTAAAATGAACATTATTTCAAGCTAAGCGTATTCTCCGAGGTGCGGGAGGAATGTGGCAGCTTTCCTGCTGACAGCGGAGTTTCTTTTTTAAATGTCATGCATTCACTTTCATTACTTCCAAATAATTGCCCAGAAGATCAGCAGCAGGCTGGGCAGGAGCGCTGTGAGGTGATTCCGTGGCCCCCGAACACGGCTGTGGGGCCCTGCCCGTGGGCACGGCTGTGGGGCACTGTGTGTGCCCTTCCCAAAATCCCAAAATAGGGTTGGCTCTGGGGGCAGCCCCACCTCCGTGGGGAGAGGAGCCCCTTTGGAGTCGGTGAGGCTGGGCAGGTTCTGCCCGTCCCAGAGCGCCAGGTCGGGCCTGAGAAAGTCATCTTTCCTTGTTTGAGGGCTTTTCATGGCAGTGAAGGCCAGGTGGGGTGGACCTGGTCTGGTGGCCCGTGGCAGGTTTGGAGGGAGATGGTTTTCAAGGTCCCCTCCAACCCACAGCAATGCGTGGTAATTCCATGAGGTGAAACTCCCTCCCTTCTTGCTGTCTGGGGGCTTTGCTGTGTTGGTGAGAGGTTTTGTGAACCAACCACCCATCAGGGCTCGTGGCTTCAGCCTGGGAGGGAAAATAATGGCCCAGCAGGATCCCTGTGGAGTGGTTTTCCCAGCTACCCTGCCCGGGAGGCCCCTGGGAGAAGGGGAACAAGGGGGTGACCCAGGGATGCACACAGACACATCCCCTCCTTCTCTGCTTCCTCCTCCTCCTCCTCGTGTCTCACACAGAACCGTCCCCAAAGGCCTGCGGAGGCAGCCCCACATCTGCAGATCAAGTCCAAGACAAACTCCAGACCCCGCCTGTGAAAGCTCTGTGGGCTGTAATGAAAGCCCTCAAGGAAAACTGTAAATATTGGCAAAATTCAGAGCTGGCCTGGGCTGGAAGGGCCTCTCCCCCCACGGGAGGTTTGATCCGGGTACTGGCACAGGCCTGTGCTTCAGGCTGCCTCCAACAGCTGGAAAATCAGATCCTTTTAATCAGGACAGGGTTCTCTCCCTCCACCAGGAAGAGGGGGAGACAAAAAAGCTGAAATGAGCCCCCGGCTGGTGGGGAGAACGGAGCAGCAGAACCAGGGCCACTGTGAATGATTCTGTGGCTCCCTGTCCAAGGCCTCTCAGCATCTGAGGGCTCAGATCATTCACAGAAAATGATGTTCTGTCTTGGAAACGAGTTCCTGAGTGATGATGTGGGCAGTGCCAGGGGCCATGAGCAGTCCTGGGGTCTGGGAACCCCCACAGAACCCCTCACCCAGGGCACAGCTCCCTCCCACAGCCCCTCAGCTCCCTTCTCAGCTTGAAGGCCGGTTGCTTTCTACCAGAAAACAGATTTTTGTCAGGAAAACTCTACTTCTGCTAGGAAACAAGCTGGTTTGGATGAAAACACAAGACTTTAATTGGTAAAGCAAAATGTTTTGAGTTTCACTGCTCTGGGTTTCTGCAGAGAGAGGGAGGGAAAGGAATTCCTCTGGTTTTAAGTTGCTTCTCTAAAACTTCAGAAATGCCTGTGGAGCGTTTCCAGGCTGTGAGAAAACGCTGGTTTGTCTCCTCGAGGACCCGTGTCGGGACAGCCCTGCCTACCCTGGCTGTGCTTTGTGTTTTCAGCTGTGCTGCCCGGCCCACGCCCCTCTCCTCCTCGGCTGTGCCACCCGGCTGGGGCTGGCAGCAGGGCCGTGTCCCTTGGGCCTCCCCACCCCTCTTTCTGCACCCTGGTGACCCTTGGGTCAAACCCAGACCACAGGAGGTGTGGGGATAGCCCCTCACTCCTCATCAGTGCTGCTGCTGTCATCGCTGGGTGAGATGGGAAACTCCTCTGAGACAGCCCAAGGGAGGGTGTCACTGACCCCCCCAGGGTGCCACTCCCAGAGCCCCTGAGAGCCCCTGGAGGGCACAAACAGAGCCCTGGAGGGCACAAACAGAGCCCTGGAGGGGACAGACAGAGCCCTGGAGGGGCACAGAGCCCTGGAAGGGACAAACAGAGCCCTGGAGGGCACAAACAGAGCCCCTGGAGGGCACATAGCCCCTGGAGGGCACAGAGCCCTTCCCTGGGCCCACCGTGGGGCTGGCACTGCTGTCCTGGGGAGGGCACAAAGCCAGCAGGGACAGGGCTGTGCTGCCTCCTGCTCCCTCGTGGCACCTGGGGGCTCCTGGGTGCCCGGGGGAATGGGGCAGGGGAGGCCAGGGCAGAGCAGCCCCTGGCAGGCACTCGCTGTGCTCGGGTGCCTCGTGTCCCCTGCATAAATGCAATTTCCCCGAATGTCAGAGGGAAGCATTACAGATAACACACTGCGTGTGTCTCTGACCCAGTAAGTGCTGAAATCACAGATCTCATTATTCTGACATGATAGAATTTTTTCCCCTCCCTGCTGCAACCCTGCTGCTGTTGTTTTCCAGACTGCAGACATAATTGCCGAAGGTGCAAAGCCTCCGCAGACAAATACGTCTTGCCTACTTGCCTAAATCTAGCAAAATGCCAGCTCTGTGTGTGCATAAGCAAGAGCCTCAGCTCCCATCACCAGCAGCACGGGCTCCTGGGGGTGCCAGCCCCACCTCTGGGGACGTGAGAGGCTGGGGCAGAGCAGGGAGGCTCCGAGGAGCGTTCCCAGGCTCGTGGCCTCCAGGTGCCACTTGCCAGCCAGTGCCAGTGTGTGCCATCACCAGGTGGCACAGCTCCGTGGGGAGCCCTTTGAAGAGCAGTCCTGGGTGTTCCCAGCTCGGGGATCTCAGGGGACCGGCCTCATTTGACTGGTTGGGACAGCAGGGGACTCTCTGCCTGGCAGGGGCTTGTTCCAGCAGTCATTGGGCTCTGGAAGGACAAGGGACATGTGGGGACACAGAGGCCAGCAGGGAGGGGACAGCCCCAGCCCCAGAGCAGCTGTCAGACAGCTCTTCCCAGCTTGGAGCCCCTCCTGGAGCTCCCCTGCTGCCACCAGCCCTGCAGGAGCCTGCAGGGAAAGGCCTGAGGAAAGGCCACTCTTTGTTACAGCCAGTTTAGCTAAAAAGAAAGAAGATTTCCCTTAATCTTCGCCTTTGGGATAATTTTTCTGTAATTCTCCTCTCAGGGGACAGATCTGTTTGTGCCTGGGTCTTGGAGAGATAAAGGGGCTCTTCTTGCAGTCAGGTGGAGGAGGAAGGAGCAGCCTGTCTCAGGGTCACTGTGGCCTCTCCAGGGACCATCTCTGCCTGACACGGGGACGTTTTCCCACTTCCATTTTCATCTTTCTGCCTCTTTGCCCATTTCCCCTCTTCCATCACATTCCTCAGCAAACACGTTCCAACCGACCTCCCAAATCCACCTCGCTGCCAATACCCCTGAATGTTTTCAGTCGGAGCATCATTAGTTCAGCCACGGCGTGATGCAGTAATTGAGCAGGACCTTAAATGCAGGAGGGAGGAGAGAGGGAGAGGAGCAGAGTTTGCTGCCGAGGAGCAGAACAAGGACAGGAGAGGCCCCCGGGCTGTGCCAGGCAGGTGCTCCAGGGCAGGAATGCCATTAGGAGGACGTGCCAGGTGTCAGTCCCAGCTGAGCCCGTCCTGCCCAGCGCTGGGGGCGTGGAGAGCACCTGCACTCAGCACACAGAGCTCAGCAGATGGGGAGGCAGCACAAGGGTGAACGGTCTCCTCAGCTTGGAGTGCCTTTGTGGTGCCTCTGTGCAAAGCTCTGCCTTTGAGCCTCCCCGGTGAGGAAAATGCAGAGCACAGACATCACCGGGGTCCCCTTCTCCTGCCCCCGTGCCCCCCTGCACCCAGCCTGGGCCCCAGGACAGCTCTCCTGGAGAGCTGCTCCTTGCAGGCTGCCCTGTTCCCCCACACAGAGCAAACCTGGCGGCTGCATCAGCTGCTCCAGAGCCTTCCCCCCGCGCAATAACCTCTCATTATTTTTTAATGTTGTTGTAACTTTATGGTTTAATCAGTATTTGCAATTTGTTAGTAGTCCAGGCTGCAATAAAATTGTTTTCCAGGTACTGAAACATCCTATCAAGGTTTGTAAAGCAGTGGTTCTTAGTTTATCACACTCATAAAAAGCACTGGCAACTTGACAGATGTAATAACTTTTTTTATCAAGTGTCTAATTTGAGAGGAAATTAAGCCATACATTACATGCCGATCCGAGCTGGAATTGGAAAAGGACCCGGCCACCCCTCTCCCCACCCGGCAGGCTGCTCTCATCCCACCCTCTCCTGCACAGGCAGGGCTGCTCCCAGCTGCTCTGCCTCTGCATTCGCTCCGCAGTATCCTCAGCTCTGGGTGTATTTTTACAGGGCACTGCACACTTAATAAAAAATTATTTATGTGGCCTGCATTGATGTCACAGCAGTGAAACAATACCTTGCCTTTCCTGCAGCAGAGCCGTGATTTATACGAGTGCCTGGAAAAGCTTCCTCGAAATGCAGTGCAGATGCTCCAGGCCACTCTAACAGCCTCTACATCCAGCTTACTTACAGGCCGGGCTTTTTAAAGCAGGCAGGTGATTCTGGGGCTTGCATCCATCCATCCCAGGGTGCCTGGGGGCTGGGGCTGCGCCGGCACGGCGAGAGCAGCTCCTTGCCAGGGCTTGGAATAATTGCGGTTTTGTGCTGGAATTTTGGTCGGTCTGACAGAATTCCCCCAGTCCCAAGCAGGCCTGCTCAGAGGAGCGTTACTAACGAGCGAGATGAGTGGTGTTGGCTTTGTCCTTGCCCCTCAGGGCCTCTCCTTTGGGAGGCTGCTGGTGCTGCTGGCTGGGTTCTGATCCAGAATGTTCCCTGTGCCCCCCGGCTGCTTCCCCGCTCCGCTCGCCCCGTGATGCCACCCGAGGGAGAGAACCCAGGTTCTCCTCAGGCACTCACTGAAGGGTAAATTATTTTGGTGCTGATTTCCCCCCACTCCCACAGGCAGTGCCAAAATGCCAAAAAAACAATTGAGTGACTGGCACGGCTGGCTTGGAGAGCGCTTCCTAAAGTGCAGCTCTGGCAGCAATGCCCAGGTGTTGCACATCTCCTGCAGCAGAGCCCCTCACCCCGCCGTGTCTGCCCCCTGGCTGGGGCCAGCATGGATTTGTGCTGCAAGCTGGAGTCCAAGTCAGATGCCGCCTGCAAGCCGCACACTTTATTTGTTTAAATTTTCATGCTCGCGAATGTCTGTGACACAGGAGACAGGTTTATGGAGAGCGAAAAAAAAATGTTGACAAATGGCCCAGTAATCAACTGGAACATGCAATAAATCATTGGAGTGCCAATAACACTTCCAGGAGGAGTTGCGAAAGGTCATTACGATGCCACCATGTATCATGCAGCGCCAAACAAAGCAAACAGAACATGTTGGGAATAGGATTATGGGAGAAGCATCTGTCAGTTCTAATTAAGAATTAACTGTGGATCCTATATAAAAAGATGTGTGGTTTATTCCTATCTCCCTCCTTTTCCCACTTAGCTCTCCATTTTTCCCTCTCCAAAATAAAACTCAATTACTCTAAGAAAAAAAAAAAAAAAAAGCCCTCTGTCATTTAATCTATTCAACAGCAGGAAAAACAACCCGATGTGACAAAAGAGTGAAGGCTGGCGGGGAGGGCCGGGGCTCTGCTGGCTCCTGAGCCGCTGTGGTGTGCTCAGAGCCTGCCTTGGTGGGATCCCACAAGTCCTTTGACGTGCCCAGATCGTACCGTGGCTGCGGGAGGCAGGGAAGGCAGGAACCAGAGCAGCCCGAGCCTCCCTCGCCAGGGATGGGCAAGGGGAGAGAGCTCGGAGGCTGAGACGCTGAAAAGCTTTTGGCTCCCACTGAAGGAAATGCGAACTGAATAAGTGACAGTAAAATAAAGCAGAGGAGTTAAGGAGAGGAGAGCCAGGAGAGAAGAGGTGCGGGGAAACCGAGAGCTGAGCTCTCACAGGGGGCTCACTGTCTGCCACGTCCTCCCCCCACAGCAAGGGGTGCCCAGTGGCATCCCCCCAGCTCCGTCACAGATCCCTGGGATTTGTCCCCTCTGGCTGTTCCTCCGTGTTCCTGGCCCTGGGGCTCACCCAAAGGTGGCAGGAGGGACTGAGCCATTCACCTGCCTTGGGCTGTGTGAGCAGCAGCGTCAGCTCCCTCCTTGTGCCTCTAAATCCCCCCAGCACCTCCTTCCTTTCACCTTTCCCTCTCCTCCTGCAGCTCCCTGTTCTCTCACTCCCCATTAATCTGAGTTGCATCCCATGGGCACCTGGCCCAGGGCTCCAGCTGAGCGGGCTCTGCAAGCACCACGCTTTGCTTTATTATTATTTTTTTCCCCTTTCTTCCTCTCTATATTTCCAGGCCTCATTTCTGCTTAAGTTTGCATTTCTTCTCTTTCTTTCCTTTTTTTTTTTTTTTCTTTTTTTTTTCTTTTTTTTTTCTTTTTTTTTTCTTTTTTTTTCCTCTTCCTTTCTGCTGACTGAGACAAGACCGTGTCCTACTTCAACATCCCAGGATTTGTTACAACTTCAAGGTGCAGGTTTATGGCCACAGTTGTCCCGTTTATGGTACAGTTCTTCTTATGGGTTCTAATAAACTTTGTAGCTCCAGGGTGCTCTTAAATCCTGATATGAAAGATAGGGAAGAATCATTATTTAGTCCAACTAAATATAAGATGCTTCACCCTTGAAGGCTGAGGATAATGTTTCTCTCACAGGTGTGGAAGGACCCATAATTCCTGTGTACAGCAAGTGCAGCTGCAGGGGAAAATAATCAATTCTCCCTGTGGAAATAGGTGTGCTCCCACCGTGTGGGATGGGGAGAAGCAATGCCAGCTGGGATGGAGCAGGCTTCCTCCAGCACAGGGAAATGAGATTAAAAGGCAGCAGGAGCTGCAGTGAAAGGCGTGTGTTGGGTGAGGAATGCGGGGCAGTGGCGTGGGGAGGGGAATGAGACCCGAATTCCCGGCAGGAGGAGGCTCAGCACAGGGGGAGCCGGTCCCTGGTGCCCTGGGGAGGTGGCACGGTGCCGAGCAGAGGCAGCGGGCAGCAGAGGAATGATTCGGGGTCACTCCGGGCTGGGCTCCGTCCCTGCCGCGGGGAGAGCCCGGCGAACTTCCACAGCACGGAGCCGCTCCAGCGAGGTGATGGGTACAGAGAGTCAGCCCAGGCTGGAGCAGCAGCCTGCCAGGAAAGTTCTCCTTCCTCTCGCTGATCCCTTGAACCGGCTGCTCAGATTTTCCGTGCTTCCCGCGGGCCTCCAGCCGGGACAATCCCGGCCCTCCAGCCCGACCTGGAGCCCGTCCCGGCAGGCAAACGCCAGAAGGCAGCGCTGTCACCAAAATTCCCTTAGACCGTGCTCACCAGTGTAAACAATCGGGTTTAACGCCGTTGAAAAGGCAGGCCACAGTACAAGACATCAGCTTGTTCAGGTTTTTGAAGGATGTATTTCCCTGAGTTCCAGGTGTGCTTATACACAGTACACCACATCCCAAATGTCACCCTGAGTGCAGCTGTGGAGTGCAGGGTGCCAGGCAGGGCACCACAGGATCAAGGACAGCCTGTGCCCCCAGTGTGCCCTGCTGGGAGCAGCGGGACCCCCCAAATGTGTCCTTCCTGCACATTTCCCATTTATCCCAGGCGGGCTCCTCCTCAGCAGATGTTCAAGACTCAGCACTCAGGCTCACACGGAGGAACTTCCAACACAAACCATCTGGAAAAGAAAACAGCAAACTATCTGCAAGCTCCTTCCCTCCTCCGTCCCTGATCCCAAAGTCACCGGGAAGGACTGGAGAGGACAGGGAGCGCCAGCACAGGGACAGAAGGAGTGTGTCAGGGAATGTTCCAGGGAAATGTGGCCTGGCAGCCCTGCCCCCCGGCACAGCCCAGGCCTGGCAAGGCACCCGTGGAGCTGGGGGCAGCAGGAGCCAGGAGGACACAGGGGAGCTTCTCCCTCTTTGCTTTTCATCCTGCCTTTCTCCCCGCTTAGGAGGAGCTGGGAACTTCAGCCCCCAGATGGGAAATTTGTTGTTCACCAGTTCCTGGTGTCAGAGGCTGCAGCCGGGACGTTCTGGCCTCCAGCAGGGCCCACAGTGCACACAGGGTTATTCCCGTCACTGTTAACAGCCATAACGGGTGCTGGGTTTTGTAGGACTTTGTAGGATTTGTAGGACTGACTTGTAGGGACTTTGTAGGACTCGCAGGGACTTTGTAGGACTTTCTGCCACCCCAGTTGGCTCGTGAGAGCCCAGCGGGCTGTGGTCCCCGGTGCTGGCACTTGAGATTTGCTGCTGGAGGGAGGGAGATGGACAGGCACAGCCGAGGTGGGCGGTGTGCACTGCTCTGGAGCACGGTGGAATTCTGGAGTGCAGGGCGCGCCGTGGGTCAGAGCTGCAGTGGGAGTGGGTGTGTGGATCCTGCTGGGTCACAGCCGGGGGTGATGGACAGGCGTCGTGTGCGTGCCTCCCTTCCCTTCGGCTTTTTGGGGATCTCTCTGCTCCTCCAGGCTCTGCCCTTCCCGGAGAGCTCCTGCACAGCCCAGGGAACGGGGCAGGGAGAGCCGAGTCATCCATCCCCGCGCTGTGTTTCCGGAGGAGCAAGTGTGACTGTCAGGTTTACAAAAGATTGTTTATGTTCAGCGGCGTGAAATGGGGAGCGAGTGCGCGGAGCGGAGCGGGAGCGGGGCTGACAGCGCCGCATCCATCCTCCCTGCTCGCTGCATCCATCCTCCAGCCGCATCCATCCTCCACGCTGCGGCGGCCAGAGCGCCGGGGCCGCTGACAGGGGCCATAAATCACCGCTGGGAGATGCTGTACCTACAGCTTACACCGCTCCCCGTGACAAACACACAATAATCCACACAGCGCAGCACTTTTTCTCCCCTCTCTGCCTCCGCCGCTGGTGCTCAAGTGACGACAAGAGGAAACCTGGAAAGCCTGGATGTGTCCTGCGGGAGCGCGGCGAGGAGCGGGGCTGTCACAGCTCCGCGTCACAGCGGAGCCACCAGGGTGACAGGGACACCTCTGCAGAGGCCAGAGCAGGGCGAGTCCCCCCTGGCCAGGAGGGGTCTCGTTCCCCAAGCCGTGATTTTCACTCGCCACAGCCCAAGGAGGATGGAGCTGGGGAAGGTGGGATGGAGATGGGGAAGGTGGGATGGTGCTGGGGAAGGTGGGACGGTGCTGGGGAAGGTGGGATGGTGCTGGGGAAGGTGGGATGGTGCTGGGCAGCTATGCCAGCCCCATCCAGCCCCAGGTTCTGCAGTGTCCTGGGGATGCCAGGCCAGGCACACAGGGCCGTGGTTCCTGCAGCCCGGACAAACCTTCCCAGGCTGTGTTCTGCCCACCCAGGGCCAGTGTGAGCTGGAGAGGTGACCCCGCTGTGGGCACAGGGGAGCCCTGAGCTGCCTCGCCTGTGACACCTCCAGGCACAGAGGTGCCAGCCCGGCCACCTCGCCCAGGCTCCCTCCTGGCACCTGGAAGTGGAAACACAATCCCCAGAGAAGGGGAGGGAAAGGCAGAGGCAGCCGTGCTGCCACCACCCTGGGCTGTGATTTGCGAGGGAACAGGAAGGAAAGAGGCCTATCTGGTTGGACAACCCTTAAATCAATGTATCCTAATTAACAAAAGATCTAATTCATCAAAGTGACAGCAACTCTATTTATATCACCTCCTTCCATGGGGGCTGCTGGGGGTTTAGGCTTGGGGATTTTTCTCCCTTCCCTTTTCTGACAGCTTTATCTTTCCCACACACATTTTAATTTTCCCTTTCTGGGGGAGAAGGACTGATAGTGAAGCTTTCCTTGGGAATACGGACATTTAACTGACATTTTCTGCCTCACCCCCAAAATAGCGGGGAATGTGGGGGGAGCTGGGAAGGAGAGGTTATCTTGGAGAGGTGCAGGTCTGATTTGGAGGGGGAAGGAACCGCTGACAGGTGAGCATGGGGAGTGAAGCTAACCATGCAAAATGTGGTCAGATCCTGCAGGCTGGGACCGTGCTCTGCAAATACCCCCAGCAGGAACCGTGGTCGTACAGGGATCTTGGCTTTCGCTTGGAAAAGCAAACCCTGAGAGCTTGACAACGCGCTGGCTGACACCTTAAATCTTGAAGTGCATAAAAAGAAACCCAACTGTTTTGTTTTGTTTTAATATCTGGAACCTCGTGGTTTGGGGGCTGGGAGCGCGGGAGGCGGAATTGCCGTATAAATACCGGGCCCGTGGCAGGGCAGAACTGCTCGGCTGCTCTCAGCGGGCTCGCGCTCGGGAGGAGCGAGGCTTGGACGTGATCTAGGAACACAAAAATAGTAATAATAGTAATGAATCCCCGCTCAGCCACTCCTCCCACGGCAGCGCAGGAGCAGAAATCCAGGCTGCAGAGCGCGCGCCGCGGCTCGTGCGGAAGAGGAAGCTCGGGGAGGCTGCTGGGGTAAAAAATCGCCAAACTAAACCAAACCAAACCAAGGCATGGCATCCCTGTCTGAGCCTCAGTGTGCTGAGAGCACACAGAGAACAGGAGATGAAAGGGCCATAAAATGGAGCCGTGGCTGGCGGCTGCAGCAGCACATCCATCCTGGAGAGCCGGGTACCTGCGCCTCCCGGAGCCTCAACTTCTGATGAACCAACGCGCTGCCGAGCGCATTTATATGCAAAGGCGTATAATATGTCCCCTGTATCTAATTATCTGTCAACCTGAGGCAGTTTGTTTTCCAAATCGGCCTCTCGGCTGTGACTTTATGAGGTCGTAAAGAAAACGGTGCCACTCTCGCACCGGAGCGCCGGGAGAGCCTGGATCAACAAATTACCATCTTTAATGGTGTCTGCTCTGCGAGCCCTGCCCTCCGGCGTGCCCCGGCACAGAGAGCCCTGGCTGGGGCAGCTCTGCAGCCTGGGCAGCCCCAAACCCCAGCACAGCCCCTGGACAGCCCCAGCCCCGGGGAATCCGCACAGTTCCCAGCGCTGGATGGGGCAGGGGGGACAGGAGCGACCCCCGTGCTGCCCTCGCCCTCCTCTGGCCCCGTGGACACGTCCCAAAGTTTGGCAGGAGCTGGTGAGCTCTCCCCCGCTGGCTGGGAGGGAGAGCAACACCACCGAGCCACGGATTCCTCTGCCCACGCTGCTCCTGTGACTAATGATGGAAAGGAATTAAAAAGGAGGAGAGAAAAAAAAAAAGAGCGAGGGAGAGGGGAGGGGAGCGGGTCAACAGCTGAGTGCAAGGCAAGTCGCTAGACAGGGAGTAATTAAGATACTTGGGTAAATATGATTAATAAGCTCAAACTGGCAGGGTGTGCAGTAAACAAGGGCTAACCAGATGGTACCCTTTCCTTTCTGACAATGCTGCAAGCTTTGTAAAAATAGGAAGGAAGGCTCTGGATCCTCCCGGAGAGCTCGGGAGGATTCAGCACGGGGCCAGGGCAGTGAATCACCTGATAGGAATGAGAGACATTTCCCCCTCCATCACATCCCGGCCAGGGACTGGGAAAACACCAACACATGGATCAAACACAGCAAACACGGGGCTGGGAGCTGCTGGGAGGGCACTGGCGAGCCCCTCGGGCCAGCTGTGGCCTGAGGGTCATGCCTGGCCAGGGCTGGTCAGAGATTTTGCCCCCCAAAACACTTCCCTGTCAGGAGATGCCATTTCACCAAAGGTGAAACATTTGAGGAAAGGCACTGATTTTGATGAAATTGCATTTGGAAAGAAAAATCAAAGGAGAAAATCATTTCGATAAGGCCAAAGCATTTGAGTGTGACCTTTTAGGAATTAAATGGCATAGGGGTTTTTTTCCATTTCAAAAAGCATTTTGTTTCAATGTTATATATATAGAAATATATCTGTAAGAACTGCTGAAGCCAGAATGAAATGTTGTGATTATCCCAACATGTGATGATACATTTCCCCCAGTGCAATACTACATGAAATTAAGCCCAAATATCCTTCTGCTTTGAAACCTGGAACATCAGAGCAGCAGGACAATGTGTTCAGGCCTCAGAACTATCCGTTTGCACTGGACTATTTACTGTCCAGCACTCTGGAAATAAAAAATTTGCCAAGTAGCCCCAGGTATTAATGACTGACTAAATCAGCACTCGACTTTCAGCTTCCTCAGGACAAGGGTTCTCCTTTTTCCCAGCTGAAAAGTTCCCAGGGATAATGAGAGCAGCAAATGTTTTGTCTTCACAGGAGATGAGCAGAACACAGGGCGTGGGAGGAGCTCTCAGGTTCCTGGAGATGGCTCCAGCTTCCCCCAGCGCTGCTTTTTGCCACATTTCGCTCTTCTCACCACAGGTGAGGTGTCTCGGTGCTGTAGTGAGCTGCCCCTGGGCTGGGGGGCTGTCCCCTGGCCGTGCCACAGATCCGAGGTCACTTCTGGTGTCCCTGCCCAGACTTTGAGGCTGCTGTGGCTGCCAGGGCAGGGGATGGGGCTGGCTCTGCTGGGTGCCACATTTGTCACACCAGGGCAGGGCTGGGAGGGCCCGTGGGTGCTTCCAGTGTGACAAATGCAGTGAGATCTGTTGGGAGGCTGCAGGAATAGCCAGTGGCTCGAGGAGGTGGGGTAGGGATTAAAGATAAAGAAGAAATTTCAGCTCATTGGCAGGACACATATTTCTCCAATATAAAAGCAAATGGGGGAACCCTTAAATAAATTGACTCTATAAAAACGTCCCTTTGTATTACCGCCTCACCTTTTCAGGGGGAAAACACCAAGGTTTATTTTCGTGGATCCAGAATAAAAATATCAGTGCTGCTTTGTAATTTCCCAGAGCCACCAAGCAGTCCAGAGCTATTTAAAACCCACAGGCCCCCCTCAGCACCCGGCTGCAGGAGCAGCTGCCATGGAATTACAAGTCCTCGTCACAAGTGAGGAGAAACAAGTTGTGGCATTTAGGAAAGGTCTGCAAAAATAGGTGTCAGACCTTAACTAATAGTGATTGTCCTTCCATTCTGCTGTAATTTACATTTAATTCACACATTTCATTTCCATTTAAAATATGATTACAGCGTTTTGAAGCACATCTCACCTGTCCCCTCCGATTAGGGCGGGATGGAAATAACGCGGAGCAGCAGGAGCGAGGCTGGGCTTGGCTGCAGGGTGGGAAACACACGGTGCTTCCAAAACCAGGAGCACTTCCAAAAACACCTCCTGAGCAGGGGCAGGGGGACAGACAGACAGACAGACACAGCCCTGCCCCACCTTCCTGCTGCTCCCAGAGAGCTTTAAAAGGTTTCACACCGTCCACCAGCTCCAAGCCTCGTCCAGCCTGGTCTTGGACACTGCCAGGGATGGACGGGGCAGCCACGGCTCCCCTGGGCACCCAGGACCTCACCACCCCCACAGGGCAGAACTTCCCTCCTCCTGCACAGGCCTTCCAGGAGATTTTTTTGAAGCACAAAAAGTCCTGGCTGAGAAATAAATCAGGCAGGCCCTCCCTAGCCCGTCCTCAGCCCGCCCCCGGAGCGCCGCGAAGGCAGGAAGGCGCTGATTAATATCTGCTACGTGTAGGGGAAAACAACAACCCCGTAAACAGTATTATTAACCCATGGGCTGGCAATAAATCAGTGTGAGAAGGTGACCTCAGCAATGCTGGAGTAATCCTGTGTGTCAGGGTAAATTTATGAGGCCAATTTTATTGGCCTGTATGACCCAGGCTCCTTGGAGATGTCTCAGTAACAAATCCAATCCATATCATTTATTAGCTTTGCACAGTGTCAGCTCGGAGCACGGGAGGGATCCCATTAAATCCTATTGCTCCCTCTGCCAACCGTGGGCACAAATAAGCTGTTGGATAATTGGTGGCTGCCAGGAGCCCCCACTGAGGAATCTGCTCTCGGATCCCCGCAGCCTCCCAGGCTGGAAGTGCCAGGGTTGGCTTTGGCTTCCTTTGCCTGCGCCAGGCTGGCCGTGGGGACAGGGGTGACAGAGGTGGGGACAGAGGTCTCCTCCTCGACCTCCCAGGTGCTGGGTGAGGATCTGGTGACCCTGGGAGCTGCTGCTGGGCCAGGGAAGGTACGGGGTCCCGGCTGAAGGGATCTTGTGAACAGATCTCTGGTGGGCAGGGGGCACACGGAGGGATTTCAGGGCTACTGGTGTCTGAAACTCCTCCCTCCAGGAGGGAAGGGATCCTCTGGCTGGGCCCTGCAGGCAGTGGCCAAAAATCCTCCATGTGGGGGCACTGGGGGACCTGGTGGTGACGTGTGTGTGGTGCCAAGCGCCCTGCTGGTGACGGGAGCAGTTGTGCCTTGGCAGCAGCACCTCTGGGTCTGGTCCCTGTTGGCCGAGCAGGGCCTGGTGGAGCAGTTTGGGGCTGTTTGACTGTCCCTGTCATCATAAGGTTTACGGATGGTTAATTTATTCTTTATAGCACAGTCATTGATGGCTGTTAAATCACAAATGAGAGCCAATAAAGGGTGAATTGCAGCTGAAATTACACTGTTTATATGACAGCAGAGTGCTGGCTAAAAGATTCATATGCCGCTGATGAAGTACGTTATAAATTTTAATTACCATAGTTTGTACAAATGACATGTTTGAAATGCTATTGAGTAATGTGACCCTGATAATGAAACTATAAAATAAATCATTAACTTTCTGAATGAGCTTTTTTATTTCCATGCTACATGAAGTAAACTTTCCAATTTATTCCATTGCAGTCTTCTTCTGGAAAAAAAAAGTGCAGAGAGAAGAGTCACAAACCTCCCCTCCACTCCGAGGGACACTGACAAGCAAAGCAAAGGAGGGATGAGTGGGACCATGCTGGAAGGGATGTCAGAAGAGTGGCCAAAGCCAAGCAAAGCCCCCAGAGTGCCTGGTTAATGCGGGATGATGCCGTGCTCCTGCAGCTACAGCCAGCTTAGCTGAGGGAGCGCAGAGATAAGAGCAGGCCTTGAGAAGCAGCTCCAAAGAGCCATAAAAATCACGGGCACAGAAGAGAGAAAACCTCGATGGAAGTCAGGCTGTAATTACAACTCGCTGGCTGGCCAGGGCTCTGCAGCCCGAGCTGCTGGGCAGGGCCCTGCTCTCCCGCGGGAGCTCCCAGCTCTGCCCGAGCTTTGGAGCTGGAGCAGAGGTACCTGAGCCCCGAAGGTTCCGCCCAGCAGCCGAGGTCATTCCCTGGATGGCAGCGAGGAGCTGAGCTGCATCCCAGGAGGGATTGCTCAGGAGCCTCCCCAGGGATGAAGCGTGGGCCGGGTGCTCGCTGACCGTGGGTCCTTTCTGCTCATTGAGACAAGAGGATGTTCTGAACCCTCTGGAAGGCACTGGAATCAGGTTTTTACCTTCTTATATTGCCATATGTTGTGGTTTGAGGGATACAGGTGTGAAACAAGATGGGAGTGTGGCAGAGGTTCATTCCCAGCCCTCTGCAGAGGGCGTTCCAAAGCACTGTGTGCCCAGGCTGGCCCATCCCAGAGCAGGAGCAAAGGGCTCCTCCTTCCCCTCAGCCTCCCCCAGAAAATCCTCCAGCTCTGGGGCTCTGCCCCCTCAACAGCACTGCTGGCTTCTTCCTCATCCCTGGTTAACCTTTAATTAGGAAGCTGTTCTTTGCCCACCTCGGGCTGGGTGTGAGCCTCTGCTGTTCCCAACCTCCCCACACCGTCGATAATCAGTGGATCTGTGTCCCGGGGCAGACAAAAGGTGGCGGTGGGAGTCTCCAAATAATCAGCTTGGGAAGGAGGGGGAAGGGGCAGTGACATTTCCAGCCGTGGGGATGCAGCAGGAGGTGGCAGGTCAAGCACCGTGCCGGGGTCGGGCTGCAGGAGATGAGGTCATTTATGAGCCATAACGAGGTTTGTGGTTCTGTGCAGAGCTGGGGGTGGATCTCATCCCTCAAGCCACGAGGGACCCTGTGTGCAAGGGAGCCCTCGTCCACGGGAGCTGTGCTGCATCCCTGGCTGGGTGCCCCTAAATCAGGCAGAGAGTGTTGGCCAGCGGGGTGGGCAGCGTGGGCACCCACTGCCACCGTGGCACAGCCACCATGGCACCGGCCACAGCCACCCCCACCCCTCCGGGCCAGGTGTCCTCCCCAGCAGTGTTTGGAGCTCAGGACTCCAACGCCCACTTTTGTCTTATCAGCCACACTGAAAATATTCCCAAGCAGGCTGCTCATGCCGCACTACTTACCATTAAAAGAAAGGACCACATTATTGCTGTTATAAACCATTGATTAAGGTTTATAATAGCAATAATCCCCTCGAAATTCATTGTTACTGCAGTTAATGACCAGTTTATTAGAGCGTTAACCATCCTTGGCAATGGGCTGAGTCGTTTAATGCTGGTAACGACCAATTTCTCAAGGGTTATTGCTTAAATAACAAGCCTTTGTTAGATATATGTTCCCCCACCAGATACTGCTCCAGCTGGAACCTTCTCCTGTGAAATAATTGTTAATTATTTCCTCCAAGTTTCGCCACCACGTCTCAAAGTTTTAGGTGGGAAGGGCTGTGAGGGCAAGGAGTGTCAGAGATGCTGAGAGCTGAGGCTGGGTGACGTGAGGGGACGCAGCCAGGGACTCTGGAGCCGTCACTGAGGGCTGTGGGAGCTGTGCTCGATGAGCTTTCCCCTCTTCTGTCACCCGGGAGTGTCCCAGCCTGGGCACGGCCACCCCCAGAGCCATGTGGAGGCTCAAGCTGGGAGCAGGGACGTGTCCAAGGATGAACCTCAGGCTCCTGGGCACTGCCAGGAGCCCCCCAGAAGGGTGAGAGACACCAGAGCTGTCCCTGGCTCTCCCCTGACGTTAATTTGATGCGAGCGTCGCGCGGCGCTAACGATGTCCTATCGTGTCACGTTAGTGCCATCCCTCTAACAGCGTCGCCGGGCCTGACACCACATGAAAGGCACAGACACGATTACCCTTTAATCGTGTCATATTAGCAAAAACAAACACTGCCACAGCACCGGGCTGGCACCGAACGGGCGGCGCAGCCCCGCCAGCGGGATCGGAGTGGCGGCTCCCAGGCTCCAGCCCCGCTGCCAGGCCAGGAAATCACGGGGTGGGGGTGCCTGGTGGGCTTCCAGCACTGCCTCCCTGCTGCCAGGTGTGCAGGGCAACCCCTGGGCACAGCCCCCTCCCCTGGGCACAGCCCCCAGCTCCTGGGAGGCGTCCGTGGGGTGGGACGAGGCTGCTGTCATCACTCCCTGCCAGCTCCTCACCCTCTCCCCAGCTGCCTCCAACAGGCTTTGGGTTTTGCTGTGCAAAAGAGCATTTTCCCCCCACAGCTCCCCCCCCAGAAAAATTACATTTCCATAGCAAATTGAATTTCAAGCTTTCCTCCCTCTTGTTAAGAAACACAAAGAAAAATCTTGATTTGAGGAATTAGTTGGAGCCTGAGCGGTGCTAGGGTTGGTTTTGGTGCTCGCCTCCCTCTTTTTTACTCTTTGATTCCGACGTTTTTGAGGTCTTTGAGGTGTCATGGGGAAAAAAAATAAGGAAAAGGGAAGGAGGGATTACTTCAAAATCTGTGAGAACTGTAAGTGGTTCTGGCAGTGAGCTGCTGATCTTCTCCCGCGATGCTTCAGGCTTCTCCAACCCCTCAGGAGGCAGGAATCTCCCTGAAAGAAATTATAAACACAAAACCTGGGATTTTTTTCGCCTCTCTCCGGGATGGAATTGGGATTTTCTCTCTCCCCCATGGGACAGAGCTCTCCCTGGTGCCCAGGCAGCTCCGGGATGGGGGAGCAGGGCTGAGCTCGGCCCCGGTCCAGCCAGGCTGGGGCTGTCTCTGCTCCCTGTCACAACTGCTGCGGGGATTTGTGCGAGCATCCGTGTTATTTTAGAGATAATGTGAGCAGAGTGGAGCATGTCACAGGATAATGGTCTCCTGCTGCTAGGCTGTTCTTGGCATTTATCAAAAAATGACACCAGAGGGAATATGCTCAAGGGAGCCGAGGTGTCGATTCGATGACTGCTATTTCGTGATAAAAGTTAACAGAAATAAAAATGAATTAGTCACAAAACAGCTTATTTATAGCAGTGCCTGGCCCAGGAGGGGATCCCTGGGAGAGGCAGGGCAGTGGTGCTCACACTGCTGGGAGGAGCAGGCTGCGCCCCTAAAGTGCCCCAGAGCAGCCCAAACGGGGCAGCATCCCCTGGGTTCACCCGTGTCCCTCCTGCTCGGTGCCTCAGCAAATACCCCCAGACCCTTCTGCACCCTGCTTCCCAAACAAAACCCTGCCCTGTTGGGCCTAAAACCAAATATTGTGAGCAAAATGTCTCAAAATGCCTGTGTTTATACACGGCTGTGGGGGTGGGAGCTGGATGGAGCTGGGATCGTGTGTGGGGCTATGGACAGAGCTGGGAGCATGTGTGGGGCTCTGGACAGAGCTGGGATCACATGTGGGGCTCTGGAAGGAGCTGGGATCGTGTGTGGGGCTCTGGAAGGAGCTGGGATCATGTGTGGGGCTCTGGACAGAGCTGGGATCATCTGTGGGGCTCTGGATGGAGCTGGGATCATCTGTGGGGCTCTGGAAGGAGCTGGGATCGTGTGTGGGGCTCTGGACAGAGCTGGGATCATGTGTGGGGTTCTGGAAGGAGCTGGGATCATGTGTGGGGCTCTGGATGGAGCTGGGACCCTGCTCTGATCTCCAGACAGAGCTGGAACCCCACACTGGGCTCAGCTGCGCTGATGGAACTCCCAGCTCCAGGGATGCAGCCTGAGTGGGAGCAGGAAAAAAGGGCAGAACATGGGAAAAAAGGTCAGGTTTTGCTGTAATGGCTAAAAATGTCAGCCCTGGGCCTGGTGTAAATGAATTATCCTGGCTGGAACCATCCGTCCCGGTTACTGCAGCAGGTTAAGCATGGAGCTGTGGGAGGAAGAGGGTGGGATGGATTTGGGTCTCCAGCCCAGCTCCCTGAAGCTCAAGGCTTCCCCTTTATCACGGTGACCAAATGCAGGGCTAATTGCTGCTGGGGCCAAGTTCTGCTGCGCTTCCAGCGGGAAGCTCTGGCTTTGTTATCTCAGCTGTGGGCAGGAGCAGAGCCCCGGGAGGAGGAGGAGGAGGAGGAGGCAGGAGAAGGACGTGGCAGCACCTGGAACCCGGGCTGGCTGGCCCTGCCTGCAGTAGGAAACAACAGGGGCCACAGGGGACGCCTGGCTCCTTCCCACCTCCCTGTTATTCCAGCCATAAATCCCAGTGACCAGCTTGAACTTCTCTCAATTGACATGTTTACAAGGGAAGTCCGCATTTGACAGGAAAATTAAGCATATCAATCACTTAACGAGGTCGTTAATGAATGGCTCTCAGATCTCTCTGATTTTGTGCTGGTCGCAGAGTTTATTGATCAAGCGCTTTGGGCCGGGCCAGATGTTGCCGTGCCTTGATCCTCGGAGCCGGGCCCGGGCAGGGTTTAGCGAGGGGTCATTCGTTCTCTCCAGCAGAGCCCACGTTCCCTTTTCTGTCTCTGTTTTCTCTGCCTTTCTCTCGCTGTTCCCCCGCAGAACAAAGGGAGCAGATGCGGGCTCGGGGCCCCTCACACCCACTCCGACATATGGAAGTGATCTCCTCTGTCTCTGTAATTACACAGGAGCTGCTCTGCCGTGGCTCCGGCTTTTATTGCACAGAAACCGACCCAGTCCTGCATAAAACATCTTTATGGCTTCTCCTCCAGGGGCTCCTTGGCCAGGTCCTGGCAGGTATAAAGGCGAGCAGGACCCCCAGCAGCCGGCGGGGACCCCAGGCAGGACAGAGCCGGGGGGCAGAGGGAGGGAGGGAGGCTGAGCTGTGGCCAGGGAAGGTGCCAGCCAGGGCTCCCAGTAAGAACCAGCAGCTCTTGGAAGGCAGCAGAGAACACAAAATAACCCTGAAACCCTAATGGCATTCCTCACCCCTGACTGTGTTTGCCTTCCCGACCCTGGGGGTGCCCAAATTCCCCCGGGCAGGGTTTGTCAAAGCCCCCTTTGGACACCCCAAGGACACTCCTGGGCTGGGAACGGGTGGGGGGGACACTCAGCCATCGCTCAGCGGTGGCAGGGGGACACTCCCACCCATTTCTGCCTTGGGAACAGGGCTCAGGCCCCACATGCAGCTCTGCAGGAGGGATTGGCAGGTCCTGTGCCCCAGCCACAGGCACTGACCCCCGGGAGGGGCTGCTGGGGGTCCCCCCTGTGCCAAACCGGGCTGGGCTGAGGTGAGGAGCAGCTCCCAGGGACAACCCAGAGCCCCCCCAGCCCCTTGGCGCCTCGATCTGTCTGCTGGCATAAAGTGTGGTTTGGATGTGCTGTCAGCTCGTTTTCTGGAGGGGCTGATAAAACAATGCAGGAGGCACTGTGCAATCTAATGGAGTTTAAAAAAAAATCTCCTGTAGTGCAACATGAATAGTCCAAAATGCAGAGATGACAATTTAAGTGTTTAAAATGTACTCAAGGTAATTCCAAACAAATTTCAAAGCCATTTCAGCCTATAAAACCCCTCAGTTAAATCACTGGTTATATGGTGGCAGTGCTTATGTTGCAAAATATCCCTGGCATGAAAGGGAAACTTTAAAAAATTGCCCGTTAATCCTTATAAATTACTTATTAGCGCTGCAGAGCTGGAGCTGGCGGAGCCTCCCGAGGAAGGCCGGGCTCTTGGGGCACTTCTGGCTGGGCTCTGTCAGGAGCAGCTGGGGCTGCCTTTGATTTGCCGGGCTCTCCGGAGGCATTGGTGCTCTTCCAAAGCGTGACATCAGCGCTGATGTCATGGCACAGCTCTGCCTTCATCCCTCCCGCTCTCCTGGAGCCTCCTCCTCCTCCTCCCGGGAAGCCAAAAACCTGTCCCTGCCCCCCAGCCCGGGGATGGAGGGCAGGGGGGATGGAGGGCAGGGGGCTCGGACCCTCGGCTCTCTGCTCCCCGGGAATCGGGATGCATTCCTCCCGCCAGAGGAGCCGCGGCTGCGCCTCCGGGATGCAAATCCCTGCGCTGGGTGTCCGTGTTTCACACCCTGCCAGCGGATTAAACCCGCTGGAAAGCTGCGAAGTGCTCGCAAAGAAAATGAAAGTTTATTCCCTTCCCTGGCGCTTCTGGGCTCCCAACTTGCCTCCTGTGTGTTTGTGCCCTGATTTGAGGGAGCGACACAATCTCTCGCTCGCTCTCTTCTCTCGCTCTTTTCCTTTCACCAAACAGATGTAACTATTTATTCCTTATGTCCCAGTTTTCCTGTAATTTCATAAAGTGCAAATTTGCTGTCCTGCTCCCAAATGCCGAGTCGGTGGTTTGTCATAACAGTCATCAGTAACTGTCGCTTTCTGCCTGGGGCTTAATTAACCCACTCTCTCATTAGCATGTCCATGCAGTTGTAAGGAATGAAAGCCTGATTATTTTCTACAACAGTCGCAGCCAATTACTGCACTGAAATGGAACCACATTAATCAAATCTTTAGTACAGTGGCAAATTCAGAGATATCAGATTGCAAAAGACTGCAAACCTAATATGTCACTGTCAGCGGAGCTACGCAGGCATTTAGCGAATTGCATTAAATAGATGGCTCCGCTGAAACCGCATGAATTTAATATGTGATGGGATCTGGAAGCTATTAGTGTGACATGGCAAAGCACTGGGAGCTTGGCAGCTCTGGACTTTATCCATGAACTCAGGAAACTCATGGAAAAACTTGTGTGTGCGTGTGTGTGTGTGTGTGTGTGTGTGCAGCAGAACGTCTCGTCTGCTGGAGGAGAAGGCTCGGGCGTGGAGAAACGCGAGCAAAGCTGGAAATCCTCAGCACATCTCAGTGGCTGTTCCAGCCCAGAGCAGAGCTGGGGTCCCTGTGGCAGGACAAGGGACACGGACAGGGGACACAGCCAGGGGACATGGCCACAGCAAGGGGCTGCCCCCAGATCAATGCCAGTGCCTCGGGAATTGCTCTGAGGCACTGGGACATGGCCCTGCTGAGGTGACAGGGCATGGACACGGCCCTGCTGTGGTGACAGGGCATGGATGCGGCCTTGCAGTGGTGACATTGCATGGACATGGCCTTGCAGTGGTGACAGGGCATGGACACGGCCCTGCTGAGGTGACACACCATGGACACACGGTGACACGCCATGGACACACGGTGACACGCCATGGACACACGGTGACACATCATGGACACAGCCCTGCTGTGGTGACAGAGCATGGACATGGTCCTGCCACATGCCATGGCCATGGCCCTGCTGAGGTGACACACCACGGACACACGGTGACACACCACGGACACACAGTGACACACCACGGACACACAGTGACACGCCATGGACACAGGAATGCCATGCAGAACTCAGCACTGTGCAGACACCCCCGGGTGGGCACTGGGGCTGCTGGACAGGGAATGTCCCCCCGAGGACCTGCCGTGTCCCGCTGTCCGTGGCGCTCCCGTGTGTCTGGGAGCACTGTCCAAACAATCCCTGACCTCCGGCAGGTTTGGGACTGGGTCGCTGGCGTAGAGTGACAGGAGAGCAAGATTTGTGCCCTTCTTTAGCCCGGTACTCCTTCCTCTGCCGGGCTCAAAGCTCAGCAGCCTCAGCTCCACGCAGGGCTCATCCCGGGGTGCAGCGCAGCCTCCCCAGCAGCACCTGTCCCCTGGTGTCCCCTGGTGTCCCCTGGTGTCCCTGTGGTGTCCCCGTGCCCCAGCAGGCCCCGAGCAGGCGCTGACAGAGGTGACAGATGAGGCTCCAGAGTCAGGGGCTGCTCTTACACAAACTGCCTTCATCAGCAGCTCGCTGCTCCCATCAGTTAATCTTCCTGCAAACGGTGCTCTCCCGGAGCAGGGGCACGTTTCCTCCCCCAGCCACCTAATCTACCATCTAGTTTATGCACACATGCTCCGAGGGGTTTTTTAGAGATATATATAAATATATATATGTTTTTTTCTGAGCAATCAATCTGTGCGGCGAGGAGCTGCAACTGAATTTAAATACCAGGGTTTTCATTATCTCCCGCACAGAGAAGAGAAAGGGGGGAGAGGGACATATTGAAAATAGAGGGGAATAAATTCCAATCTCTTGAACAATATATCTGAAGGTGTGCAGATTTCTGCAGCCTTATGATGGCAGGGGTATTACACCAAATCTCCTCCTGCGGAGGGAATACATTGGGAGAGGAGATTGCAGAGAGCCTTTGGCTGCATGTTTGCTGTCCTTCCCGCTGCCTTGCATGCACTGGAGCAGCCTGCAGGGAGTTCATGGCGTGTGCAGTGTGTTCCCTCTGGAGACCCCCAGAGGGCCTGGGTCCTGCTCTGCCGTGGTCTTGGAGCAAACACGGTGCAAGTGGCTCCCTTCCCCACCCCAGAGCAGGGTCTTCTGCTGCTCTTGTCTGGTTTTAAATCCCCATTTCCCTCCCTGGAGGTGCCACAAGAGTGTCAGGTGGATTTGCTGGAGCAGGAGTTGCAGAGGGGAATACGTCTTTGCATAGGTTAAAATTTCCAGGGTTGAAAAATCACAAGAAAGTGCTCTTGAGTTCAGACAAGTTCCAGGTGAAAGCTCCAGGGGGGTCTTTCCCAGAGTCAATAAAAATGCCAGTTCTGCAGAATGTGGACAGATCCCAGGAGGACGGGCCCTGTGCTGGGAACATCCCCCCGTGCTCGCTTCCCCCTGCCTCAACCCCCCTTTGGCAGTGGGAGAAGAAATTAATTCAGATTGCTCCTAAAGATGTCCCCACCGTGTCAGTTCTCCCGTTTCCCCTCCCTGAGGAGGGTTTGGCTGGGGGAAGGTGCCTGAGGGGTCCCACGTGGGCTCTGGGCCCTGGCCCCAGGCAGCCCCCAGAGATCTGATATTAAATAAACTTTGCACAGGCAGCGCTGGCCCTGGGCAGGACAATCCTGGGGACAGCCCTGCACCCCAGGGGATGCTGCAGTGCCAGGGGCAGGACCATGCTGGGCTGGTGCCCTCTACCCAGGGACCTCAAACCTCTCTTTCCCTCCTTCTTTTCCTTTTTTTTTTTTTTTTTTTTTTTTCTAACCTCCTCCCAGGGAGAATTGTACAGAGACTGATGGTTTTATTTTACATGAATCACAGATGATCTAACAAATTAATTACCTGCTCCCTCCTTCCCTCCCTCGGAGGTCAGGGAGCCTGGGTGGGGGCCACCCCCACCCCCCTCGGTGCCATCAGAGCTCCTGCTTTAAAGACCAGAGAAAAAGGTCAAAATTGCCAGTTTAGGTTAAAATCAGATTTAAACGTCTCTTACTAAACACAGAGGCACACAAACTCAATATGTCATCTTTAATGGTTCAGAACAAAGCCTAGAAAAATTGTGTCCCAGCACCCAGGAATTTTATAACCTTTGATATATAGCTTTCATTATTAGCAATAATTCCTGTAACTGCATCCGGATCCACGGGAGCACATATTGAATAATAATTCTCCTCGTGTTGATTCCTCCCCATCCCATGGGTCCCCCGTGCCCTTCGTCCTCCTCTTCCTCCTCGGGCACCCTGGCCTTTTGTTGTCCTTTCGCTGGTCTGGTTTTGGGTTTGGCCCAGGCCCAGCCCTCCCTGCCCCGCTCTGGATTGCCCAGCTGGGCTCACCTGAGCCGGGGCAGCCCCGACCAGAAAAGGCATTCGCTCCCCTCCGCCTCTTTTCACAGTCAGGCTTCAAGTTCACATGTGAATTTATGCCAGTTTTGACATTAGCAGGAAAAATTAACAGTTCTCACTCACACACACACACACACACACGCACACACGCACGAAAAGAAACTTGCACAAAAGAGGTTTTGTGTTTCAAGCAGAATAAATTATAGTGTGATGTTATTAAAACACTTAGTTGTTAAGTTGCCAAGAAAATCCAGTATATTCACACGGACTCGAGGACCTGTCTCCATGCAAAGTAATTAAATTAGATTTATGGGCTGCATTACATCAGTGTTTGATAGTTCATTTTTCCTTTCTTCATATTTTGTCCTGCTTTATTAGAGCATGTGACAGATGGTAAAAATAGTGTGAAGTTTCTTGGCCCTGTGCTAAATCCCCCTTCGGTAGTATATCTCTCTTCTGTCAGTTCTCCCCAGTGATGATAAATTAACCTCTCCTCTTCTATCCCAAGTGTGGCAGTAAAGCACTCTTTGACACAGCACTATCACTTTATCTTAATCTGTGCTGTTCCAGGGGCGGGGTGGGGAAGGAAGCGAGGGGAGATGATGCAATCGCTACCACGAGTTCAAAAAAACAAAAAAAACCAAAAAACCCAAAAAAAAAAAAACTACAAGAAAAAGATTTATTGTGTCAAAAAAACCCCAAAAAAACAGAAAGCCGGGAATAGTGCTGATTTATCGAATCTGCTGTGTGTATGTGTGTGTGTATATATATAGATATAGATATATAGATATATAGATTTATGTGTACACACACGTGTCCATTTGTCCCTTCCAATAAGCTCACAAATTTCCTTCGAGTGAGGCAGAGTGGGAACCCCAAGGATTTTCAGTCTGGTGGGCAGGCAGAGGTGGTGAGAGCAGGAAAACAGGGAATGGGAGGAGTGAGGAGAGGAAGCCCTTCCTGGGAATGCCGTGAGTGTCCTGGGGGTGTTGCACTGATCCTGGCCACGCTGGAGATGTCCAGCAGGAATTTCCCTGAATTTGAAGCTCCGAGCCCAGTGGATCAGGGCCCTGCTCCCTCTGGAGATGTCCAACAGGAATTTCCCTGGATTTGAAGCTCCGAGCCCAGGGGAGCAGGGCTCTGCTCTCTCTGGAGATGTCCAACAGGAATATCCCTGGATTTGAAGCTCCGAGGCCAGTGGATCAGGGCTCTGCTCCCTCCGGAGATGTCCAGCAGGAATTTCCCTGAATTTGAAGCTCCGAGCCCAGTGGATCAGGGCTTTGCTCCCTCTGGAGATGTCCAACAGGAAAATCGCTGAATTTGAAGCTCTGAGCCCAGTGGATCAGGGCTCTGCTCCCTCTGGAGATGTCCAGCAGGAATTTCTCTGGATTTGAAGCTCCAAGCCCAGTGGATCAGGGCCCTGCTCCCTCTGGAGATGTCCAACAGGAATTTCCCTGGATTTGAAGCTCCAGTGGATCAGGGCTCTGCTCCCTCCAGTCCCCGGTGCTGACTCAGAGGCCACAGCCGGCTCCTGCTGCTATTTTGGGAGGGGGACACCTCGGCTTTCTCCCAGGCTGGGGATGCCCTAATAGAGGAAGGATTCGGAGCGTTGGCTCCGTGTGGGTGACTCCTCTCGGTCACACTTGGCCCTTTGGAGCTGGACAGGCGCCTCAGCAATGCCCAGAAATAGCCCCAAGATCGGCCTCAAGCCTCCCCCAGCTCCACAGACGGAGTTCCAGGCTGGATTTGGCCTGGGCCGTGTGCTGCCCATCCTGCCTGCCTCACCCAGGGGACAGCTCCGTGCCAGGGGTTTTGTTACACGCTTGAAGGGAAGCCAAGTCAGACAGCTTTCCCCTCTGGGGGTGCATCCCTTTAAAATCCAATTCCTGCCCATCCAGGGAACATTTCCTGGGCATCCTTCCCTCCTCTGTGCCAGCTTCCAGCTCGGGGTGCTCGGTCACCCAGGCCCTGCCGCTGGACACCACGGGCACCCCTCACCCTGGGACTGGCTCTGCTCCCACACCTGGACCCTGGAGGGCCACCTGCCCCTGAGCACCCCTGGTCTGCCAGCACCCAGGGCCAGCAGGAGCTGAAGGTTATTCTGGTAAAAAAATCAAGATACAGCTTTAAAAATGGCCATTTCAGGTTTATGAGTAAAAGCAGAAGGTGACCAGAGCTTCCAGACCAGTCCCAGACTGGTTTGTGCTTAAAAGGACGACACTGATCCCTTGGCTGCTGTCACAGCTGGAATGTTTGGAAAGAGCAGGGGCACAGGGAGGTGGCACGGCTCTGTGTCACAGTGAGGGTGGCACTGCTATGTGTCACAGGGGGCACAGTGAGGTGGCACTTCTCTGTGTCACAGTGAGGGTGGCACTGCTCTGTGTCACAGGGGCACAGAGAGGTGGCACTTCTCTGTGTCACAGTGAGGGTGGCACTGCTCTGTGTCACAGGGGGCACAGTGAGGGTGGCACTGCTCTGTGCCACAGGGGCACAGAGAGGTGGCACTGCTCTGTGTCACAGTGAGGGTGGCATTGCTCTGTGTCACAGTGGTCACAGTGATGGTGGCACTGCTCTGTATCTCAGGGTCCCTGTGAGAGGTGACATTGCAGCACGGGGTCACGGCAAGGGTGGCATTGCTCTGTGTCACAGTGGTCACAGTGAGGTGGCACTGCTCTGTGTCTCAGGGTCCCTGTGAGAGGTGACATTGCAGCACAGGGTCACAGCAGTGGGGACAGCTCTGTGTCNGCTCTGTGTCACAGTGGTCACACTGAGGTGGCACTGCTCTGTGTCACAGGGGGGCACAGAGAAGGTGGCACTGCTCTGTGCCACAGGGGCACAGAGAGGTGGCATTGCTCTGTCTCAGGGGCCCTGTGACACGTGACGTTGCAGCACGGGGTCACGGCAAGGGTGGCATTGCTCTGTCTCAGGGGCCCTGTGACACGTGACGTTGCAGCACGGGGTCACGGCAAGGGTGGCATTGCTCTGTCTCAGGGGCCCTGTGACACGTGACGTTGCAGCACGGGGTCACGGCAAGGGTGGCATTGCTCTGTCTCAGGGGCCCTGTGACACGTGACGTTGCAGCACGGGGTCACAGCAGTGGGAACAGCCCTGTGTCCCTCAGGCAGGGGCCACAGCCGAGCCCTGGGGTGGCCCCGTGGCCCCTCTGCCCCCAGCCCAGCCTGCAGGCCTGGGTGCACGAGGTGGCCAATCGGGCTCCATCAGGAGCCCAAGTGATGCTTATCATTAAAGCTGTAATTTATTTCTCTGTGTTCCACAAGCAGTGAAATATTGCGGCTCGTCGGGGCCCGGGGAGAGCGGGGATGCTCCATTAAGTTCGACACTGCTCCTCCATAAGATGCAGTAATTATATGCAGCTTTTTTTACTGCTAAGTTCCTACTTGCAGATGCTAACAAAAGAAATAAGCTTTTAATCCAAACATAATTAATATGAATTACCTCCACAGTACACCCTGGCTTTGCACCATTAAACTTAATTTTTGTTTTGCATGATAATTGTGTTATCATTACCATTTATAGGAGAACTCAGGGACCTTCACTTTGTTTTCAGCCGAGACCAAAGGCACTGGAAATGGCCATCGACGGGCTCAGTGCCACGGACTCCGGGGAGTTATGGGCCTTGTGTGGCCTTGGTTTGTCTTTGCTGAGGGCTCACTCTCTGCATTCCCTCTGGCAGGGGCTGGATCCAGCCTGGAGCCCCCCCGAGCCCTGTGAGGGCAGCAGGGACACGGCTGGGAACGCTGAGGGGACAGGGAATAAAACCCCCATCCTCAGGACACCAGAGCTGTGCTTGGAGCACGGCCCAGGGAGCCAAAGCATCCCCAGGCACACCCCAAAACCGGGCACAGGGTCTGGGCAGTGCAGAAGTGACCCCAGGGAAGAGCAGGGTCTGTGCCCTGGGCTCCCAGCAGCCCCACCCTGGAGCCCATTAACTGCCCGGGCCCACGGGATGAGTTTGTGCAGCCACATTTCAGGGCAGAGGGAGATGAAATCAAGTCCTGTAATTATTTATTGAAATTACAGCCCCTGTCGAGGAGGACTGAATTACTGCAGACTCCATTAGCCGGCTCGCCGTGGATGGGAGAGAGGGAATGAGAAAATGATGGATGGGAAAGACAGAGAGAAATTTTAAAAATAAAATGGAATGAAATGAGAAGCAGAAGAAGAAGGGGCAAAGAGGGGGGAGAGAAGGGCCCTTCCCCAGCCTGCTTTCTCCTTGACCGGGGGTTCTGGATGACCCCGGAGGCTCCGAGCCTGCAGCAGCAGTGTGGGGCTGGGGGAACTGGGGAGCTGGCTCAGGAAAACCCTGGGGAGCAGCCTCTCTGCCCGGGGCAGGAAGAGCCTCCTCCCAGGGGGACCTGGTCCTGCTGGCAGCTCTGGATTTGATGTTTAAACATGGCCAGGAATTAGGTGGAGAATGAGACAGGGCTGGGCAGGGACCCCCTGTGCCTCTCCTCACCCTCCTGACCTCGCTCAGCACCTTCGCCACGGGCTCAGGGAGCTCAGGCAGCTCTGGGTGCTGCTGGAACGAGGGTGGTCCCTGCCAGGGGAGCCCCGGGAAGGGACAGGAGGGAATAATGAGGGATGGAGCAGGACACAGCTGATGGCAGCAAAGGAGCTGGCCAGGAGCAGAGATCAAACAATGAAATCCCAGCTCTGAGCCCCAGGAAGAGGTGGCTGCCACTGTTAGAAGTTTCCTCTGCAGTTGTTTGTGATCAGCACTTTGAATGATTGTGTAAATACATTAATTACACTAATTCTCCCAGGAAAGAGGCTTCGGTAGCTGGAGACAGCAGGTGTCTAAGGACGAGCACCACTTTGCAGGCAGCAAATTCCCTAATTAGGGCTGCTCCCCACCACTGTGCTTGGGCCAGGACCCAGCTTTAGAGGGGAAAATCCCAGTGGAAAACGATTCAGGAAACATGGAGAGGTCAAGGAGGACGGGACAGCCTGAGCCAGTGCTGAGCCCACCCAGCCCGTGCTGGGTCCTGCAGGACCAGAGCACGGGGTGGCACCAGGGGCACAGCCTCGGGCATGTGCCAAACTCCTGGCGAGCCCCCCAGCAGTCCCCCGAAGGTGGAGGTGCTGGGAGAGCACTCAGAAATGTCCCCTGGTGTCTTTGATTCCCGCAGTGTCACAAAGTCAGCGTCATTCTGCAGAACCCTGCTGAGCTCTCCTGCCCTGGCTGAGGACAAACCCAGACCCTGCGCCCCCTGTGTGCCCCCTGTGTGCNAAAGTCATTCTGCAGAATGTCATTCTGCAGAACCCTGCTGAGCTCTCCTGCCCTGGCTGAGGACAAACCCAGACCCTGCGCCCCCTATGTGCCCCCTGTGTGCCCCCTGTGTGCCCCCCTCTCTCCCCTGGCTCCCTCCCCACTCCGAGCACCTCTCCAAGGGCCATTTTCAGCCGGAGTGAGCGATGCACCAGCGCCGTGCCCCTCATCCCCTTCCCAACCTGCCTCCTGATAATAATGAGCCCAGACACTTTTATTATCATTATTAATTAGCACTTTCAAGCAATGGAATTAAATCAATATGGTGGACTGAAACTAATTTTAACAAGCCATTGAGATCAATCATCAGGACTTTTATCTACATAAATGCCACTAAACTCAGCTCGTTAGTGTAACATTAGCTGGGAAAGGGGGGGGAGGGAAGGGAGACTGGCGGGGTTTTAATTAGGAAGACATAAACCATGCCATGATTTTTCTTCTTTGATTTGCTTTTAATCTCGTCCATGAGCTCTCCTGGTGCCCTGGCTGATTATCACTCTCTTCACCTCCTCTCAGGAAGGAGAGGCAGCGGGAAGGAGAGCGGGGGGAGCAGGAGAGGGCAAACCCAAGGAGAGGGGCTTGGCCAGGGTGGCTCTGCGGGGCTGCTCGCTGCTCCCGGCTCCCGTGGGGGGCAGCAGGATGAGGGATGCTGCAGGGTGAGGATGCTGCAGGGTGCAGGACACCTGCAGCATCCCCTGCACCGGGGAGCTGCCCATGGCACTTCTCCAGCCTGGCCTTCCCTGACCCACACCTCCCCCAGTGCCTCTGGAATGTCACTTCTGTCCCCTTGTGCTCGCTGGACCCAGGGTTTGCTCCTGCTGCAGCCCCAGCCCAGGTTTTTCGGCGCTGGGGAGGTCGTGGGGGTCCCATGTAAAGCCAGGGGAGGCTGACTCGATGCTTTGTGGGGAGCAGAGGAAGGGGAGGCGCCCTGTGGATGGGCACGCCTGAGCCCCTGATCAAAGCAGCCTGAATTTCTCCACCACAGACTGATCATTGTTTATCTCATCCTCTTAACTGTTGTAAGGAAATAAATCTGAGATGGCTAGTAGGTTTCTGGCTTTTTAAAGCCACCTTTAGGTCATCTTTGGTCTCCCTGGGGTGGCCCAGCCTGCCAGCCCTGGGTCTAAGGCAGTGCAGGCCTTTGGCTCCCCAGGCCCACCTTTGCCCCTCACCTCCCTCTGGCATCGCTCCAGCCTGGCTGCTGTGACCAAAATCATGGCTACAAACACCACGGGGGTGTGGGCCAGGCTTTCCAGCCCCTGAAACTTCTCCTCAAGGCAGCGGCAGGAAGGCCCAGCCTCCAGGGGGGCTGTGCCGCTCTGCGCCACGCGCGATCCGTCCCCGGTGTCATCTCTCCTGATATCTCTGCCAAACCCTCCCGTGAAATATGACAGATGCGCTAGGAAATATTTCCTTTTTGTTTGCTGGATGGGTAATAACTTGCCTCCGAGACAGTCTTTATAGTCAGCACAAAAGTAATTTACCTACATGCAGCGCAGCCAGGTTGCCATAAATCCTTCTGTCCCCGGAGCTGCGGGTCCTGTGCCCCTCTCTGTCCCCTCTGCCACCACCCCCGGCCAGCTCCAGCCAGAGGGAATGTTTGTAAGCACCAAAAAATAAATAACCGAGCTGGCGGTGGCAGCAGGGCCCTGAATCACAGCCCCTCGCTGTCAGCCCATTTCTCTGCAGAAAGCTCTTAGCAGTTAATTTCTGGCTAATTTATTATCCTTCGGCTTAGCCCTCCAGCACCATTAGCAGTACACTGACACAACTGAGTGAAATATTGTCTAATTTATTATCTTATTACTCCTCTGGAACAGGATCAATTAATTACCCATTAAAGTATTTCAGCTGCAGAGATTTATTAGGGGCCTCGGTGTTTTAACAGATGATTAGTTATATATGTTTGTTTGCCTGAGGAGCACAGACTGGCAAATGACTGGAGGGGAAGGGGAAAGACACCGAGTCGGGAGGTAGCTAATGGATCTTTTCTTGACTCTCTGAAAATGGAGCAGTCAATGACAAGAATTATCGACTCATTCACTTGCGGTTTGGAGATAACCATATGTACAGGGAGAGAGAGGGGGCGAGGGGAACCGGCAGAAAAAAAGCCTCACTCAACTGCTTTTTCCATTCAATAAATTTGCTTCAGAATATATTGGATTGGGGTTTGATGGCTATTTCGTGTTTTGCAGAGTGCTGACACTGGTATGATTCAGTAATTATTGTTTCTTTTAAGTTATTGCTGTAATTTTGCTTTCTAAGATCCCAATCAATTCCCGCCTCTCAAGGGCACGCTTGAAAAGCGATATTTGAAAACAGCCCTCTGATAGATTGTGCCGTTAGACAGTGGCTGAGACAAATAGCCTAATCTGGCACAAATTAGCTTGGCTTCCACAGATAGTTTTATACAGCAATGTAAATTATATTGTCAGGGCCAGTCACTTTCCTGCTTAGAGTGCAGCTAACAAGAAGCCATGGAGGCATTAGCGGGGCTGCCGGGCGCTCCCGGGGCCGCTGCGGAGCCGGGACGTGCAGGGCAGCATTCCCTGGCTCCCTGCCCATCCCGAGCCGTGCCCGGCTGGGGTCCCCCTGCTGGGACCCTCGGGGGGCACGGGGTGCTGGCAGCGGGGCGCTGGCAGTGGCTGCTGCCGTGGATCTGGATCAATACTCCCCAACGTGCTCCCCACGCCTCTCTGGAGGCTGGAGGAGGGTGTTGGCCCCAGGCAGGAGCTGATGGGGTGCCCAGCCCCATCTGGGGCGGCTGTCTGTCTGTCTGTCTGTCTGTCTGTCTGCCTCTCCTCAGTGCCTGCCCGCAGCCCCCACAGGGCCAGGGCCCCTCGGGCAGCAGTGGCAGGGGGTGGTGGCTCTCGATGCCCATGGGAAGTGCCACCTCCACCCTGCCCTCCTCACTGGAGTCAGCCCTGGAGGGGGTCACCTGTCCTGCCCAAGCTGGGCAGTGAAGGAAAGGTGGATCAGAGCTCTCCTCCTGCCAGCCCAGCACAAAGTGCCCCCCAAAAGGCCACCGAAGCCTCGTAGGTTCTCCACACGAGAGCCTGGGAGCAGCCAAAGCTGAATTTCCCCTCTGTCAGCAGAAACTCTGTTTTGATCCTCCCGGCTCCTCAGCTTGATCCTGAATGGAATTAGGATGGGCTTAAGCGAGAGAGGAAAGCAAGGCGAGCACATCTAAGTGGAGGGAGAAGGCGACTAATCTGGAACTGCTGTCACAGCACAAGAGCCGTGTCAGGTGCAAACAGGCTGAAAAGCATCACAAAAAGATGTATTTTCATGCAGCTGCTGGCTAACCCATGGAATTCATCACTGTGAGGTACCACAGGCACCCTGAGCAGCATGAAAATGGGATGTTGAGACAAGGAGTGGGTACGGAGCCATTTCGTGAGCCAGGTTCAATTTAAGCCAGGCTGTGAGGGGTCTGAAGCTCGGTGTAAGGCAGGAGCAGACTGCAGCAGTGGGGACAGGAGGCTCTGCCAGCAAGGCTCTGCTTGCTCCCAGGGCTGCCCTCACCCCAGGGTGGGATGCTGGATTTGGAAATCCTGATGGAGAAAAGCAGATGGGAATGCAGCCAGAGCTGTGATGGAAGGACCCCAGCCCTTCCCAGCCCTTCCTCGGTCCTGTCCGAGGCCAAGGATGGCCACAGCAGGCCCAGGGCGTGCCCCAGCTGACCTGGAGCTGTTGTCTTGTCCCAGAATGGAGAGGTGGCTGTGTCAGGAGTGAATCTGTGACTTCAGGGAAGGAAAGAGGCGAGGAGCAGCCCCTGGCAGGCTCTGCGGGAGCAGATGGAGGATGCGCTCGGCCGCGGCCAGAGCCGCAGGCCCTTCTTAACCTTGCAAATGGTTCCTGACCAGAGGAACTTACCCAGGCCTGGAGGGCTCTGTCTCCCGAGGAAAAGCTGCTTAATTCTCACTTTATCCTCTTCAGACCAGCAGTTCAGCACGGAGACTCGGAGGTGGAGTTGAGGACTGCAGCGACCAGGCTTGGGCAGGTCGGGGGAGCAGCCACCGAGCCCATCTGGTCAGCAATTATCCCGTGATATTGGAATGGTGCTTATGTGGAAATACAGCCCCGAGGGCTGCAGAGGAACTCAGAAAAAACAAGGAGCAGGGAGGAGAGAGTGACTCTGGGGACCTTTTAGCTCTGCTGAGCTGCCCTGGATCCCTCCACAGTCCCACCACGGCTCCCCCAGGCTCACCCATGACAGGAGTTTGTGCGTTCTCAGCCCACTTCCCACACGCAGAGGTGCTGGCTGTAGGAGACCCAGCAGGATAGGTGATGGCATGTTCTGCCTGCTGAGTCCATCTGCTCCTCAAACCTCTTCCCAGAGCCTCCAGAAATGATCCAAGCCCAGCAGAGGAACGGCAGAAATGGGCTTGGTCTGGTGTCTCCTGGAAGCTCAAGTGATTTGGGAGCACAAACCACCCTCCACGGGAGGAGCAGGGGATGTATCCCACCCCATTCCTGCTGCACCCCTGCAGCTCCCCGGGGAGCACCGAGGGTTCCTGGCAGGACAGGCACCCCCAGAGCACCCCTAGCCCGGGGCCCTGCCCCAGCTGCAGCTGCTTGGACACCCTCAGAGAGCACCTCTGGGTGTGAAACACCCCTGTGCTTGCAGCTGGAGAGCAGCACAGCCCAGCTGGTTCCTGATTTCCAGGGCAGTTTGCTCTGGGATGGAGCTGGGCAAGGTCCAGCTTAATTCAGGGCCACTCGGGGGGTCTCTGCTGTCACCTTCTCCCCTCCTCCTTGAACTCCCAAAAATCAATGCTCTGATTTGCCAGAGCACAACAAAACAACGGGGATGTCTGGAACAGAATTAGGACCCTGCTCCTAAGGGCTCTGCGTTAAAAATGGTGCCAGCTGTGGCAAACCAGGGTGGTCCTGCCAGGGGTGTTGGGAGACACAGGCTGGTCCTGTGTGCCCAGCCTGTGACACTCCTGCCCCAGGGACAGCTGCTGGCTCCTGTGTGCCCAGCCAGTGACACTCCTGCCCCAGGGACAGCTGCTGGTCCTGTGTGCCCAGCCAGTGACACTCCTGCCCCAGGGACAGCTGGTGCCCGGCAGGAGCAGCTCAGCCAGGCTGCAGGAGGGGGCCAGAGGTGCCAGCCCAGCCAGGTGAGCAGCCCTGCCCGGCACAGGCACTGCTCTGCTGGAGGCTCTGGCACCACACCAGCTCTGTGCAGGGGTTCCCATCACAGGGAAGGAGCATTCCCAGCAGGAAACCAGGACACTTTGTCCCCCAGAGCCGTGGCCAGGCCAGCAGTGACCCCATCCCCATCCCACCTCCTCTCCACAGAGCCATCCTCTGTTCCTGCTGGTGCAGTTCTCATTCCTCTTCCAGCAGCTGAGTAATGGCTTTGGAAAGATGACACTGCACTGATTTAGGGCCTTGACCTTGGGAATGCTCCTGAAAAGCTGCGGTTTCCTGAGCGTTGCCTTTTATGAACACTTTGCAGTCACATGGATATTTGGGTATGTAGCAACCGGCTGGGAAAAAAAAAAAAATACGCATGCAGGAGAGAAAGAAGGGATGAAAAAAAAAAAATCCCTTTTATATCTCCAGGCTGCCTTCAGCAACAGCATTCCTAAATAGGAGAGGTTAAATATATTGCTGCCATTACACTCTACAAGGAACACATTCCATAAAAACGAAGGTGCCGTAAATTATACAAATATGATGCTAACAAGCCAGGAAATGCACTGCTAATGAGGTCAGCTATAGAACTCCCGCAGTGCTGCAAATCATGTGCCAATCCGGCGCAGGAGGTGCAGGAGCAGCCCTGGGTCAGCATTTTCTGAGCGCGGCTGTAACCCGCTGCTCGGCGAGCAGTTATCCAGGTAGATGGAACCTCCTGCTCCCCTCGTTTGTGTGGCACAGAGCCCCGGCACCGGGCGGGCGCTCCGCACTGACACACGGCACTGCTGCTGTGCCCATTGTTCTGCCGCAGGAGCAGGGAATCACTCGCTGCGATGTGCAAATATTGGTTACACCTCGGAAGCCTGCGTGCTTTTGTGCTCCTCCGAGGCTTGCTCCTGGAGGAATTACACGTGCTGGCACCGGGGGGCTTTTTCTTTCCCTGTTCATCCTGTGTTTGCTAAAGCTCTTGGTGAAAAAATTCCAAATGAACGCGTTGGCGGCGGTGAAGTGATTCACCCGTTCGCCTTCCTGCCCGCTGGGCAGTGGGACAACAAACAGAACCAAGAGTTGCATTTAGGAGCCAAAGCAAGAGACCTGTGAGCTTGAAAAACAAGGGACTGCTTGATGTTCCTTCACCAGGAAGAAGTTCTTCCTAGGAAGGGTGGCCAGGCGTTGGAAGGGCTGCCCGGGGTGGTTTGGAGTCCCCATCCCCCGCTCAGTGCCGCAGGGTGGGATCAGCTGGGACCCGAGCTGCTTCTGCTCTGCACCACAGCAAACAGGAACAGCCCAAAACGGGGGGCAGGAGGTGCTGGGGGGGTCAGGATGTGCTGAGCGGGATCAGGATGTGCTGGAGGGGGGATCAGGAGGTGCTGGAAGGGATCTGGATGTGCTGGGCTGGATCAGGAGGTGTTTGGGGGGATCAGAAGGTGCTGGAGGGAGATCAGGATGTGCTGGGAGCAAACAGGAGGTGCTGGGGGGGATCAGGAAGTGTTTGTGGGGATCAGGAGGTGCTGGGGAGGATCAGGAAAGGCTGAGGGGAATCAGGAGGTGCTGAGGGGGGGTTTGTGGGGACCAGGTGCCTCTCACAGAAGAACCCCAGCCCTCCCGAGCTGCAGGCCCAGCTCAGGCACGGTGTGAAATGTGCGTTTCTGCCTCCCATTTCCACCTGGTTTTTTATGGGTGCTCCACGCAGAAGGAAGAGCAAAAGCCTCGTTCAGGAGCCTCCTGGCTCGGCAGATTTATGGGCAAATGAAGGGAGGAGGAAGCACATCAGGTGCCTGGCCCAGGTGAGGGGATTAGCTCTGCCTGAGAGGAACCAGACAAAGCCAAGCCTTGGTCTCGGGCCTCCCATCACCTCCAGTGGTGAGTGGGACGTTTGGAGTGCCTGGGATGAGCTCTGTGGCAGAAAAGCCTTTTTGTGCCCACAGTTTCAGTGGCCCCAGGGCCACCAGGGAGTCCCCCAGGGAGGGTCCCTGCCCTCCCAGCCCTCCCAGGGCAGCGCCAGCCCGTGTGGTTTCTTCTCATGCAAATAACTGCTCCAGCAGAAATGCATTTCTAGATTTAATAAGCTGAATATTTACGTTAACTAAATAGCAGCTAATTATGAAAACATACTTAAGAGTCTGAGCAATTAAGCAATAATATATTACAGAGTTATCAAGCCTCCAATACACATGTCCTTAATAATCAAAATATTAATATGCAGCTCCTCTTCCATTGCACAGCCACTCTGCTGTTACACAGAGAGTGTCCTATTACTGCCAAATTAAATGCATAGTTAGGCGAATTTAGGACACTTAATTTAATGTGTTCCCAAGAGTTCACTGTGGCAGATTCTCCCAGACAGGCCTGTATCTAGGTAGTGCAGCATTCCTGGAATTGCTCTTTGCTCCACATGGCTGTATTGGCTCGGGGTTAACCCGTTCCTGGCGCTCTGGGCTGCCAACCACAGCCCCCAGCAGGACTGGGAGGTGACACTGGTCATGGATGGCACTGGAAATGGGGTAAAGAGCCCATGGAAAGAGCAGGAGCTGGAGGTGGATGGTGCCCAGAGCACCAGCCTCTGTCTGGGTGGCAAACTGGTGCAAACTGGTCCCTTAGAGAGCACAGCTGGTGCTCCTGAGCTGTGTCTGGGCCCAGGTGCCCTGTGTGGCTCTGCCTCAGTTTCCCCGTCAATGTGGCTGTTTCTGTCAGAGGTTTGGTTCAGGAATGACATCCCTGGGGAGGTGCAGTCCAGCTTTTATTCCTCAGGGGGATAATTCCCGCTTCTGAGCTGCTGGTGTTGGCTTGGAACGCCACAGAATTCCTTTTCCTCCTGCTGCTGTTGGTCTGGAGCTCCACAGAATCCCTTTTCCTCCTTCTGGTGTTGGTCTGGAGCTCCACAGAATCCCTTTTCCTCCTGCTGGTGTTGGTTTGGAATTCCACAGAATCCCTTTTCCTCCTGATGCTGTTGGTCTGGAGCTCCACAGAATCCCTTTTCCTCCTGCTGCTGGTGGTTTGGAACTCCACACGATCCCCTTTCCTCCTGCTCCCGGGCTGGCTCAGACCCCGCCGAGGGCAGGGGTGCTCGCCGTGGGCAGGAGCGGGATCTGCACACCCAGAGGTGCCACCCAGCAGCAGAGGTGCCCTTCTCCCCGTGCCCCAGCCCTGCCTGCTCGCCCCGGTGTGTTTTTGAGGCCTTATCTGCCATCTGCCTTCCCGTGGGGATGACGGATGGGGTGAGGAAAGCGCGCTGATAAATTTTACGGCCGGGCCCGCGCAGAGCGGGGCGCGCGGAGCCCGATGCAGACAGCCCTAATGGAAAGTGCCGGCACCGCCGAGCGGGGCCTTATTTATGACTGTCTGCAATGCCACTGCCGCGGATTTATGGGCCCTTCTGCCGGGCAGGCGGGAGCTGCGGCACGCCAGGGGGAGGGGGGACAGGGGAGAGGGTGGGGAGGGAAAGGGGGAGCCCAGGTGGTCCTTGGGATCAGGGAAAGGGGTGCCCAGCTGGGCCTTGGG
>WEZZ01021084.1:290549-312180 GCA_013400585.1 Chloropsis cyanopogon
GCCCGGGTGGGCTTGGGGGTCAGGGAAGGGGGGGGCCCGGCGGGGCCTTGGGATCAGGGAATGGGGGTGCCCAGCTGGTCCTTGGGATCAGGGAATGGGGGAGCCCAGCTGGGCCTTGGGATGAGGGAAAGGGGTGCCCAGCTGGGCCTTGGGGTCAGGGAAAGGAGGAGCCCAGCTGGTCCTGGGGATCAGGGAAAGGGGAGCCCAGCTGGTCCTTGGGGTCAGGGAAAGGGAGAGCCCAGCTGGTCCTTGGGATCAGGGAAAGGGGGAGCCCAGCTGGGCCTTGGGATCGGGGAAAGGGGTGCAGGGTGTGGGGGCAGGTGCCTCTCCAGCCCCTGGGAGTGGGATGCTCCCATCTGGGAGAGTGCAGCCTTGAGGTGGCTGTGCCTGGCCCCAAGAGGGGTTTGGGGAGTGATCCCCAGCCTGGCTCTGATGCTCTGAGCAGGACTGAAGGGATGCTGAGGCCCAAGGTGACCCAGCAAACCCCCAGGGAAAAGCAGCCCCAAGAACAGAACTGGGAAAGCTGAGCCCCGAATGGGCGCTGCTGCGCTGGGAATGCAGGGAATAAATCATGGAGGCAGCATGGAGAGGTGTGGGATGCTGTTCCCCCCTCTTCTCAGCCAGTGCTATATTTGCTGGAGGAATGAAAAAAATAATAAATTTTAAAAAAATTAAAAGGGAGCAGCTATAAAATCTAGATACTAATAAAATGTTCCAGGAAGATGAATTCTTCCGATATAATGGTGATCCCTGATACCGAAATGTTCCACAAATACATTTTCATAGCCCCACTCAGTATTATTTGTAGATCTTTTTGCAACCCTTGTCAACAAATTCCTGATAAAAAGGAGACACTTTGCTGTGTGCTAAAGCTATGAATTTAAGAAGTGTCAACTGGTCCTTATTTATGGCGCAATCTTTGGCTTTCTCATTTTACTGATGTGGTTTGGAGCAGACTTTCTTCCTCACTCACAGGCTCTCCCTCCTCGCTCCCCACTCCGGGACATTAATCCTGCAGCTGTCTCGGGCAGAGCTGACTTTCTCAAGGTGCACAGAAGTTGTGCTCTGCAGACAAATCTCTCCGAGTAGGGAAATCCATCAAGGGGAGGGGGAAGGCACCACTGGAATTCTCCCGGTGTCGGTGTTTGCTCCAGCTCCATCTCCCGGGGGCAGGATGATCCTGCCTGGAGACGGTGGGTGAGGAAGAGGATGGCTGAACAGAGACTAATCCCTGGGGAATGGATGGAGGGAGCAGGAAGGGGGAGGCAGGGCGGGGAGAGCTCCATCCCTGCGTGAGCCCAGGGCCGAGTGCTCGGTGCTGCTCCCGGAGCCTTCCCTTCCCTTCCTGCACGGGCTGGAATTGGGGAAGCGGCTCCAAATCCTGCCTGGGAATGTGGGTGCTGCCCACAGGCGCTCTGGGATGGGTCAGAGGGAGGCAAAGTCACCTCGTGAGCAAGGTGGGAAGCAGTGGCTGCCCTGGAATTCAGTGGAGAGCAGAGGGATGAGGGCTTTCCTGGGAGAAAAGGACATCTCCAACAGCACGTGGATGAAGTCACCAAATAAACTCATTCTGTGCTAAGTTTGCCCAGAAGTTTCCAGCTCAGAGCTGGGTTTGGTGTCCAGCTGAGCAGCACACACTGGTGTGTCCCAGGAGCTGCCTCTCCTGGCAAGAGCTCACCCTGGGAGCCCGCATTTCCCAGGGGAGCTCCAGCTGAGGCTGGATTTCAGCTCCTCAGGTGAGGCTGCGGGGTTCAGCAGTGCTCCTGGCACTCCTGGCTCACCCTCCCAGCAGAGCTGCGTCCAGAACTAATAAAGGAGCCTGTGTAAAGCCGGGGCTTCTGGGGAAATCCTTTCCGCTACAAATCCAGGACAAATCAGCAACAGATTACAGAGTGCGTGCAGGGAGGGTGGCGACAGCGGTGACTAAATAGCGGCTAATGGCAGCTCTGCTCTGAGTTTGCCCTCGGGAGGGAGGAGAGGCCACGTGGGGTGGGGCCAGGGTCTGGATCTCCATCCCAGTGTGGGGAGGGGGTCCCGGAGCCCGTGTTGGCTCCAGCTGGGGCACAGCCCTGTGGAGGCTGCCCGAGGAGTGAGGCTGGCTCAGGGAGGACATTTGGGACAGAAGGATCCTTTTCGGGTTGCTGGGTCCTTTGCTCTTTGTGCACCTCTCGCTCTTCCCCAGAAGGAGACAGGTCTTCTGCGGGTCCCTGGGATGGAGAGCCCTGCTCACACTCCCGATGCCTGCCCAGGGAGGCTCCAAGCGTCCCGGGGCTGGGGCACTGCTTTCCCAGTGCTCTGCAGCCACAGCTGCCCAGTCCCAGAGTTGAACTGGGGCACTGGGATTCCCCGGGACAAAGGAGCACAGAGCACGGCCTGGCTTCTCCCTGGCTTCTCCCGGCACCCACTAGATGTGTGGGCTCCTGGGGGACAATTAGCTCCTGGTTTGCAGATCCTGCTCTAACCGTGGCACATGTTCATAATTTAAGTTCTTTACCACGGGGCTTGGTAAAGGCCGGAGCCTGCTCCCCGCTGCCCGTCCCTTTTGTTTGGGTGATTTACTGTTCCTCTGTGCCCCTCTGCCCACCGAAATTCATAACAGCTCTCACACAGCAATCCAGAGCTCGTAATTACAGCTGTGGCTGGTAGTGCCATTGGAGCTAAAGGGCCTGCTGGCACTTTCTTTTAACAGGAATCCAGCTCCCAGCTGGAATGAAATTTGCCCCGCTGATGGGGGTTTCTTTATTGGTTTGTTTGAGCCCTTATTAAAAAAATCCTCGGGTTTTTGGCAGCAGCGGGTCGGCGCTCAGCACCTTCCCGTCTCCGGCGCTCAGACTGGGGCTTTCAAAGGAGCTCTGGGAGTTGGGCTCGGCAGCGCCCGAGTGCTTCACCCCAGCCAGGAAGCCTTGCCCTGGGGCTGGGGCTGCCTGGGACACTGATTCCGTTTGTTTGGGTTTTATAAGGGAGTTTATTTTTAATTATTCGGAGTCGCCCGAGCAAATGTGCAAGAAATCAGGTCTAACCCAATAAAAGCCGCGCCGGTGAGGTGCTGGTGATCCCCAGCCCTTGCCATCCACTGAGGCTTTGTTTTGCCTTCAGCTCCGTTTGTGTTCCTGAAAAGGAGCTGGGAGTTCACTGTCCTGCAGTGAAATGTCACGCTGGGGTGACAGAGGTGTGGGGCACCAGTGTCCCCCAGCAGCAGGGACGGGGTCACAAGGACACTCGCTCCTGGGAAGGGATTGTCCTCTGCCTTCAGCAGCTCCTGCAAGGGGTCCCTTAAACACCAGGAGAGCTCAAACACATCGTGGGTTTGGGGTCTTGTACCTCCTTTGCCCCTCTGGGTGTGTGGGGTGCCATGGAAGGAGCCTGTGTGGGGCACAGGTGTCCCACAGGGACCCTCCTGGCTTTGGGAAGGAGAGGGACATCCCCGGGATGCTGGGGGTGCCCTGTGCTCCTGTGTCCTTAGTCCCACATGTCCCTGCTCAGACACTTCCTGGCAACCAGGGGGTCCCCGTGCCTGAGTCCCAGCCCCTCTGGGCTGCCTCCAGCAGGTCCTGGCAGGATCCCTGATCCTAGCAGGATCCCTAGTCCTGGCAGGACCCTTGCCCAGGCACCCACTGTGCAAGCCCGGGGGTTGAGCTGTGCTGGAGCCATGGAGGCAGGGGACGTGGAGAATCCAGTTACAGGGAACACCATGGAACCGTGAGACAGCTTCCAGAAATAGAGAGCAGGACTGAAATAGTGGCTGATGAATCTCAGGGGCAGAGAGCAGGCCCAGCCCCACAGCAGGGGACACAACTCTGCTGTGCCAGCGGGCTCGGGACGGCAGCCTGGGCTCTGCTCGCGGTCCCCATCGGGTCCCAAGGTGTAAATTCCCATCGAGGAGCTGGCTGAAAGCAGAAACATCACCTGATCCCTGCACAGGGAGGGATCACATCACCAAGCCCAGGGAATGTTCCTGGGAGCAGGCACGGGAGAGAGCTCTGCTGCACGGTTGTGCCGCTCAGTCCTCCCAGCAGAAGCCTCCCTGGAGGTCTGCACGGCAAAAGGGCAGCGAGGAAGATTTGGGGAGTTCCTCAGTGCAGTCTGGCCTTTGTCACTCAGTTCTGCCCCCGGGAGAAGGTCCAGGCTGGCTGCAGGGAGGCGGCAGCTCCCAGATTGTCCCTGTCCTGCAGCCCTGAGTCCTGCAGCCTTTCCTGGTGCCAGGAGTGGCAGAGGAGGGCTCCTTGTGCAGGCACAGTTTCCTCATCAGCCCAGTTTGGGGAGAGTTAGACGTAAATGGTGCCACAGGATGCCACAGACACAGCACTTCCAGCAGTGTGGAGACAGGGCCTTTTATCCGTGCTACCAGAGGGCTCTTTAGCCAAAATGCTTTGTGTTTAAGAACTCGATCCTGTATTGTTTTCTCAGCTTGTTTGTATAGACTGAGGAAAAGCAGAGACTAATAGCTCCGTGAATTCCTCCTTGGATTGGGAGTGCTGGGCCTTTGTTGGTACTTGCAGTCGAAGGCAATTGCGATGTGTTAACCAGGGACTACAGCGGGTATTTATTTACCTCTAAAGGGTTTTACTGCTTCCACACTCACATTCTTTGCTGATTTGAACATCCTGAAAGCCCAGCTATGTGTGTGCTGATGCTCTGCAAACTCCAGGGCCGGTTCTTGCAGGGTTTTCCTCACAGGGTCAGCTCACAAAAAGAAGGTCATTCAAAAGACAAGTGATGTTTAGAAACTGATAAGCACGGGTCCTGCTGAAAGGGATTTGATTTCCCCATCTAAAAGGAGATCTTTGATTAGTGACTGATGGGGCAACTTCAAAAGCTCACGGGGTCTGGCTGAGATAAGCATTCAAACCTGGGATGCTCCTTCCCAAAGCCTCTTTGATCTGGAATTAAAGCTGGAAATCTTGCAGGCTTTATTGTGCGGTTTCCAGTGGTTTTAATGATGTACCAGGCACAATAGGATCCACCTGGATTTCCCTCTCCTGCAGGGAAGGGTTTTAGCTGCGGCTTTCTGGGGTGTGGAGGACTCCAGGTCCTCACAGCACGATGAAGCCCGTTTTGGAGTTGGAGGGGCCCTGAACCCAGCCCGTTTTGGAGTCGGAGGGGCACTGAACCCAGCCCGTTTTGGAGTCAGAGGGGCACTGAACCCAGCCCGTTTTGGAGTTGGAGGGGCCCTGAACCCAGCCCGTTTTGGAGTTGGGGGGGCACTGAACCCAGCCCGTTTTGGAGTCGGAGGGGCACTGAACCCAGCCCGTTTTGGAGTCGGAGGGGCCCTGAACCCAGCCCATTTTGGAGTTGGAGGGGCACTGAACCCAGCCCGTTTTGGAGTTGGAGGGGCACTGAACCCAGCCCATTTTGGAGTTGGAGGGGCCCTGAACCCAGCCCATTTTGGAGTTGGAGGGGCCCTGAACCCAGCCCGTTTTGGAGTTGGAGGGGCACTGAACCCAGCCCGTTTTGGAGTTGGAGGGGCACTGAACCCCCCCTGTTTTGGGGTGAGTGGCAGCGAGCAGGGTCTGACCCTCGTGGCTCCTGTACAAGGTTTGCTCCCTGTCACAGCAGCGGCACAGAGGGAGTTCCCTGTGCTGGGCCACTCTGAACCACGGCCTTTGCTGCTGGCCAGAGGCACTGGGTGTTACTGGGGCCCCTCAGGCAGGTCTGGAAAGAGCCCCCCACTCCTGCCTCGCCATCCCAGCCTTCCCCTGGCTCTGCTCCCCTCCCTCTGCAGTCCCAGCTGCCAGGGCAGCAGGCTGGGAGCTGAGTGTGCTCCCACCCTGCAGGGGCACACTCCGAGGGGCACTGCCAGTCCCCTCCCGGCTCTGAGCACAGAACGAGTCACACCTGGAAGTAATTAGGATGAATTTTTACTCATTCATAGCTAATTGCACAATTACTCTCCTATGAAAGCTTCGGCTCTCAGAAGACACTTCAGCACATGAAATGAGTTTCTCTGAATCTGGCTCGGGGAATCGCGTGAAAGCTCGGGCTGGGTCCTAAACATCCTTTTCTCCTCAGATTGAGTCACTCCTTCCCAACACAGTCCAGAATGCTGGCTGGGGGGGTTCCACAGGAACCCCCAGGGGAGGGGCGAGCTGTGCCCCCAGGATGTCCCCGGGGAGTGTGTGACATCCCGGGCAGGCAGCAGGAGCTCTCCCTGTGCTCCCTGCTCCGAGCCAGGGACACGCCGAGCTGCCAGGACCTGTCCCCGTGCTGTGGTAGGTGTCCCCGTGCCCCAAGCTCGGGATGGGGCCGTGCTGGGAGGGAGCAGGAGCCGTGTCTGCCTGCAAACCTCCCCGACCCACTTCGCCGAGGCGCCTGACGCGGCGCCGAAATCTCCTGCGCGCTTGCAAATGATGTTTACTATTTAATAAGATGTGATGAGACTGTTCTGATACTTCAAAGGCAGCTGACAGTTTTGTTGGAAATAATCAAGGAACTTTTGGACAATTACGGTGAAGGCTTTGACAGCAAGAAAACGCACAAACCTTGTAACTGTAACCAGCACCAAAGTCAGAGACTCTTCCCTGGAAACAACTTGAATATTCATTTTATCCATTAGGCGTCACTTTTTTATTTATTTATTTTCATTCCATGCTTTTTATGTCACTTTGCTTCCTTCATGCCCAGGAGAGCTCTTTTCTTGTTACAAGACATGAATCTTCCCACCTTCTTGAACCTCCCTGTCGCGGAACAGGCGAAGGCTTGGGGAGCTCTGCTGTCTCCCTGTCTGTGCTGCTGCTCCGGTGGGAAGGTGGGGGGGACACACTGAGGCCCCCATTTTGCAGGTTTTTAAGGCACCAAGAAACTCCAGGATTTTTGCAAGGTCCCCAGTGGCCATGGCAGCAAGGCTGAGTCAGGTCAACAGAAAAAATCCTGAGTGACTTCTGAGGGATGGGGCCGGACCTGGGCAATAAAAAATATCAGAAATTCAGCCAGGGTCAGTAAAACTTCAATATCCCTTGAAAGCATCCAGCAGAGCAGGTGAAGAGGAATGAAAGGCAGCTGAGCTCTTCCTCTGGGTCATCCCAGATGCTGATTTCTCCTAATATTGATTGATGCTCAGCCTATAGACACATTGTCAAGCAGCCACACAGGGCTGTTCTCCAGCTGATGTGCAGGGAGAGCATTTCATTTAATCACAAACCGCCCGTCAGTCAAGCTGGCGAGGAGGAAATTCGATCACACGGATGTAAAACTAAAGGCTCTGATTTAATCTCAGACTTTTGGGTGGAATTAGCGGGGACGCACGGGGCACTGCAGGGATGACAGGACTCCAGCAGCAGGACCAGCACCTCGTTATCCCATTAGCAAAGCTGGGAAGGCAGAATTGCTGACGGGAGAGAAAGAATTTTTGGGTGGTGTCAGATCAGCCCTGCCTGCCCTGAGGCGGATGGACGTGAGGAGGTGAAGCCTTGGGTGTCCCTGCCTCTTCCTGGGGGTCAAGCCCCATCTCCAGGTGCACCCCAACCTGGGGGGCTCACAGGGGTGCTCTGTGGAGTCCTTGACTTTGCCATTTTCTATTTCCATCCCCATCACACCCTGTTGAGCTGGAGCCCCCCAGCCCCTCTGGCCGCCCTCGACCCCCTCTGGGGCTGCTCCAGCCCCACACTCCTCAGCACAGCCCCAGTAGTCGCTGGGAGAAGTAATTGGCCAAAGATTAGTGTGTGTGATTGAATGGCAGGGGCTTTGTGTACCAAACAGGGGCTTGTCTTTGTCAAAAAGTCTTTACAAAGTATCCGGCGCCGGGTGTCAGGGAGGACAAGTTTTTTAATCATGTTAAAATGATTTATTTAAACGTCAAGCCATGTCACCTCACTTCCTTTCATTTTTCAAACTGTTTGTGTTTTTTCTGGATGATAAATTTATCTTCAGACAGCCTCAATATGACTAATTAACTTTGAAATATAAGAACCAGATGTGTGAGCTGGAGAGCTTTCTGAACTCGTGCCAGGCGCGTTTTTCCCCTCTCCTCTCCCTTTCCCTGCGCAGAAATTGCTCTGCAGACGCTCAGGGCACACAGAAAAACCCTCTCAGATGGATGGACCGGCCCTCTGCCCCTCCTGCCCCAGCCCAGGTGGTGTTTGCTGCTCCTGCCCTGGCTGGAGAGGGGCAGGACAGGGATGTGGGAACCACGCTGCCGCTGTTCCTTTGCCACATGAAAGGAAACCAAGGCTGGATGTGACACAAAGTGACTTCTTTGAAAGAAAATCCCGCCCTGTGAAGTGGGTTTTCCCCTTCTCCTCTTTTCATGCAAGGATTGCTCGCAGCCGCCGGAGGAGGGAAGCGTTTATGTACCGATGAATTGGGAAAAGCCTCCCAGCCTGGTGTCCCTCTTGGTAAGGTGTGTTCTCATCCGTGCTGCGGGAATCCTGCTGGAAACAGCCCCAGCCCACGGTGAGGGGCAGCCCCTGTCCCCTGAGGGAGGACGGATGAGGGGACAAGGACTCGGTGGCACCGTGCTGAGGGGACAGGAATCAGCGTCCCCTCTGCTGCCCTGGGCTGAGCGAACACTGACCAGCCCCGGAGTGTGGGGACAGCGATGGCAGCGGGGCTGGCATGGATCCCACCCCGCTCTGGGGGCTCCCCACCTCGGAGCAGTGCACAGACACCAGCCCGAGCCTGGTGCTGCTGTCACAGCTCCATCGGGGCCACACGGAGCAAGGGACGAAGCTGGCGTGGAACTGAGCTCTGGGATGAGCCCTGGGTCGGCGAGAGGAAGGCCCAGCTGCATGAGATCTGCCCAGCTCAGGAGGGAAATGAGCTTTCCTGGTGATGAGAACAGCCTTGCCCAGCTGTGCCCTGGGCTGGGGCCGTGTCAAAGGGCTCTGCAGGCAGAGGGACACGTGGGAGAGGGACAGGGAAAACCCTGGGATGGGCAGGAGTGTCCCAGCAGCTCTGCCCAGCACTGGGAGCCCACAGGAGGGGAACGTCCCTGCTGGGAACCTTCTGGGCTGAGATCAACCCCAGCATCTCCAGAGGAGAGAGGGTGACAGGACGGGACCTTTTCCACCCCTTTTTGTGGCTCTGGAGTTTGGAGAGGCCCATCAGGAACCACGGCAGGGCTCTGTTCCCAGAGCTGGGGCCACAGCACCACGATCCTGCCCCACAGCAGGTCCCCAGGCCAGGTCCCCACACCAGGTCCCCACGTCACTGGGGAGCGATGCCGCCTGCCAAGCAAACATCAACAAACGTCTTTTCAGCCAAAACAGATTTTTCAAACAAAGTGTAAATATTCATGAAAAAATGTTGGTTTCGGTAGAGATTTTCCTGATCTTCTTGGAACTGGTAATCAAAATAATGTTTTTTAAATTGCGGGGTGCTTTTTTTTTTTTTTTTAAAGAACTTCTTTTAAGTTTTCATTTCAACAACTCTAAATTTATTCCGTGAAAAAACTTCAGCTAAAATTATTGGGTCGGAGTGGTGGAGGAGATGGCTGCTCTTCCTTGGCCCCTTCCAGCGCGAGGCCTTTCAGGAGCTGCTGCACAAGAGCCCGAGGGCTGGGAGGTGACTGCTGCTGGAGCAGAGCGTGTCTGTGTGTCCACCCTGGCGTGCTCTGTCTGTCCGAGCCCAGTGCTGGGAGCGTTCCTGGGCTGCAGAGGCTCAGCCCCACCGGGGTTTGCACACCTGGGCCGGGCCTAGGCCTGGGCCTAGGCCCGGACCTGGCCTGGGCCTGGCCTGGGCCGCAGCTGCTCCCATCCACATCCCACACGATTGTAGGGACAGCCCAGAAGGACCCAGCGGTTCACGCAGTCAAACTGGCAATGCCACGAGGAAAAACACCTGGATAAAGTGATTTTACACCCAGGGGTGTTCCCTCTGTGCTTCCTCCGGCCACACCGGAGGCTCTCTGCGGGCTGTCAGGGCTGCACAGGGGTGCTGGTGGCCGGTCCCCATCCCCTGGCACAGACACACGGAGATGTCACTCACCCCGGCAGGGACCCTGCGAGGACCTCGCCTCGTTAGGGCGACAGTGGAGCGTTTCAAACGTTCAAACCCAGCCGAACCCTCCCCTCCCCACGCCTCACCCCTGCCCTAAATATCCATAACAAGGCGCGGAAGGCAGCCGGGAGCGCCGGAGCCGTCAGCGGATGTTGACAGCCTTGATGTCTCGGCGGGCAGGATCCAGCAGCATCTCCCACTGTATGGCGCTAGATATTTAATAAAGTAAAACCCCCAGGATCAAGCAGGCTGCAATCCCTCCCAGCTCCTTTCTTCTGCCTTGCTCGAGCTCTTTCAAGCCTGCCTCCCGTCTCTCTCCAGAAAATCCTTTCATGCCTCCCTCACCAGACTGACATTTTGACAAGTTGCCACGAGTGACATCTGATTTGTACAAATTTCAAGACTAATAAATCTACCTGTCAAAGCGGAAACTTTAAAAGGAGCTAAGCCCAGCGGGTATAGTTTAACAGAACTCAAGTTGATGAAACTGTAGGATGGAGAAATTATATCTGTCACAATCCACCCACATTAGTTCTGTAGAGATGTTGGCAACTGAAACAAACGTCTTTCACAGCCTTGAAAAAAAAAGGGGGAAAAAAAAATAAAAGGAGACTGTTAATACTGTGAGTAACAAGTAACAGTTCTATTTGTAAACTAGCAAATTTATTTATTTAATTTTTAATTTGCCTGCAGACACGCGAGGAAGGGAGCGACCCTCCCTTACCCCGCACCCCCGGCCTGAGGTCTGGGGGCTCTGGGCCCCCCACTCTCCCCAGCTGCTGGCTGTGGTTGTGGCAGTGTGGGATGTGCTGGTGCAGGTGCTGGGGAGGCTGCAGCTCCCACTGGGGCCGTGGGACTCGGGGCTGTCCCGCTGGAACCAGCCATGAAAGCCTGTCAGTGAGACTCCCTCTCCTCACCCTGAGCCTGGTGGGCTGTGTCACCCCCAGCCCTCCGTTTCTTTGCTGGCATTTTGGTGGTGTTTTGGGGTTTTTGCTGGTGTTATGGGGTTTTTGCTGGTGTTTTGGGGTTTTTGCTGGTGTTTTCTCCTGTTCTCTCTGCTGTGGTTCCCCAGCCGTGCTGGGGCCCTGGGACACTTGGGTAACATGCTGCCTCTGCCAGACTCACCTCCATCCACAGCCCCAGAACTTTCCAAGGGCTCTGCTCAACTTCCTTCCCTATCTGAGGCTGGAGTCCCCAGGAGCTGTGAACACCCCTGGCCGAGCAGAGCGGGGGCTCCATCCCTCTGGGTCTGTGCAGAGGCAGCAGCAGGACTGAAGGACAGGAAACACAAACCCTTCCCATTCCCTACCAGGCATTCAGACCCCTGGTTGAAACTTCCAGATGGATATTTGAAGAGGAGATGAAGAGGCATCCAGGCTCTCCAAGGGAGGGAGATGTGGCCTCGTACCCAGCTGAATTCCCTTTTTTTTTTTTGCATCTCCTCTTGGAGGCACGCAGACGTGAGCAGCCAGTTCATTCTGCCTGCTGGAAAGAGATTGATTGGGAAGTCACACATGGCATGAAACTCCTGTAGCCACGTCTGCAGCACCGAGAGTGTCTCCAGGTGGATCTAATGACTGAGTGAAACCTCGGAGCTGAATATTTATGACAGCTGGTGTGGTTAGAACTTTCCCATCTCCCTTCATTACAAGGGAGGCTGCAGTGGGAGCTCTTTCCACTGCCAACTGTGCAGAGACTCCCTGCCTTCTCCCCAGCCTGCAGTGCTGCTGCCTCACCCAGCCAGGGTGTGTTGGCTCTGCAGGAGAGCAGAGGAGGGAGGTGCTGCTGGTCTCCCAAAATATCACTGCCCTTTGGCACAGCACGGTGCCAGGCAGGCCCTGCTGGCTCCCACCTGCCAAAGCTCCGTGAAATCCTCTTCGAGTGATGCCCAAATGGCAGAGCCAGGCCAGGCCGTGGCTCCTGGGATGCTCTCACTTGGACGAGTCCCCTCTGGGAGACCCCAGGTTTGGTCCTGCTCCTGGAGAAATCAGCGGGAGGTCTCCCATTGTGCAGCCTGGTGTTCCCACAGGATGAAGGAATTACCACCAGTCAGTAAATCCCACCCCTCGTCCCCTGCCCACCCGAGCACCCCCCAGCGCCGTGGATCTCGGGGAGGTTTCTGAAACCTCAGCCTTTTCCAGCCACGCTGGGACCACCCTGGGCCATTCCTCACTTCCAGCAAGTCTCATTTAGCCCTGTGCTTCCACGGAGAGCCAGTCAATAGATGTGTTTTCCTGTAGATGTGCAGCTGCAGAGGCGAGCTGTGCAGGAAGTTTATTAAGCTCGGTTCATTTTCTAATGGCCGCGGCGCTGATGGACGGGAGCCGCGCCGGCTTCCTGCTCCACTTAGAAGTCAAATAAAAATAATCACGCTGATGGGAAAATATATTTCTTGTAGCTGCAGCAGATAATGTATGAGATGTGAGTACCTGCCAAGCGTCTCGTCTCTGGTAACGCTCCCAGGGTCAGGGTTTGCATTGTGCTGTTCCAGCCCAGCCACCAGCCAGCGGGGATTTCAGGGGAAACAACCCGCCCAGGGGATTTTTCAACCTCTGTATTGATTCTAGTGTAATTCCTACTGTGAGGCTCTGTTGTGATGAGGATGGGACACAGAGGAGCTCTGGTACCCCTGGGCACCCTCGGGATGGGCGCTGGCTGCTGGGTTTGGGGGTCTCACCTGCAGCTCTCCCACCTGCAGAGGAGGCCCCAGGGTGAGGAATTGCCTTGCAGGGATACCTGCCATGGGCCCTCCCAGTCTGTCCCAGTCTGACCCAGCTCTCAGAGGTGGCTGTGCTGGAGCCCTTGGCCCTCTCATGCAGCTCAGCCCCAGTTTGAGCAGTCTCTGGGGTGGTGGGACCTGCACCCCTCTCCCTCAGGCCAGACTCGGCCTCCATCACTCTGCAGCCCAGAGCCACTCATTCACACGGAAAGGCATCCCAAAACCTCCTGCTCAGAAAACCACAGCGGGCGGGGATTATCCCAGAGGAATTTAACTCACTTCTCTGCGATAAACTCTGGTTAGGGAGATTAGGACTGTTTACCCAAGAAGTAAATATTGCTCAGTGCTCAGCTGCTGCCAGAAACCAGGGAGAGGGCTGGTGGCAGGGCCAGGCTGCCGGGGATCCTGCAGCACCCCGGGAATGGTGTCAGACACCTGCCATCCTTGTTAATTCCTGTCCATCCCTGTGCCTGGCTGCTGCGCCCTTCTCCCTGGGACAGAGCTGGCACGTGAACTCCACTTGCACATCTGTTTGGGAGAATAATATTGTAAACTTGTAAACTTGTAAACTTGTAAACTTGTGCACTGCCCCATGCCTGCGAGTGTCTAAGGGCAAGGATGGGGCTTGGAGCAGCCTGGGCTGAGGGTTGACTTCAGATGGACTTCAGGATCCCTTCCAAGCCAAACCACTCTGGGATTCTCTGATGTGCTCAGAGGTCTCAGAGCAAAGCTCTGTGCAGCTGAAACCAGGCCGAGCCACCAGATCCAGCACTCCCAGCTCCTGGTGCCGCTCTGAAGCCACCAGACCTCCTTGGGCTGTGACAACGGGGACACACCAAGGCTCACCTTTGGTGAGGAGCATTTGCAGCCCCCCAGGTCCCTCCTAGAGTTCACGCTGGGCTTTGTCCAGTGGGCACAGAGCGCTGGGGCTGAGCCCGCAGGGATGGCAGCAGAAGACAGATAGACCTCGTCGTCTTTCCAATTCCCCCTCCTTCGAGGTGTGGGGGCTCCCCTCCCTGCCTGGGGTGCTGATCTGCCCTCCAGGGTTCAAAGGCCACTGATCAGATCCATCACAGGAGCCCCGTTAGCCCGGCCAGCTCCGGGCTGTCGCCGCCCGCCCGTGCAGATTTACAGGGGACCATTCACATTCACAGTCATCGCCTCAAACAAACAGGCTGAGAGCTTAATGATTTCAAGGTAAAGCTCTTTTATTAAGACAACACAGAGAACTTTTTTCAACCACAGCTGACATCACTATAATAAATCACCATCATGTCTTGTGGGATTGAAAAAGCCAAAATACTGTCAGAACTGATTTTTCTGGCTACTCATGCCTCCAGAACAAACCATGTGTTTTTAATCAACAAATCTTTGTTTTGCATTTCTAAGACCCTAGCACTCTTTAAATAGTTAGCATTTACCAGAGGGATATTTTAAATTCAACACACTGCTTCCTTACTGGAGAGATTAGGAAACAGGACACCACATTACAGCCTGTCCGGGGCTCTTGGAAATTTGTTTTTGTTACATCCATGCAGCATGGAGAAGGGCTTTCCCATGCTTGTCTCTAGCTCCATTAGACCTTTTCTCCCCAAAATCAGAACATTTACTGCTTGTACGAACCAAACCATCTACTGAGACGTCATGAAAACCATCTCTGTGCAAAGCTGGGAGGAGAAGTGACGAGAGCACCGCCAGATCCAGGGAGTGTCCAGCAGGCCCTGGGAGCCAGCAGCCACGAGAACCCCTCTGCCCGCCATCCCTCGGGCGTCCTTGGCCCTGCTGCCCACAGAAGCTCCTGCAGAGCGGGTTCTGGGCTCCTCTGAGCATGGCTGGGGCTGTCCCCGCTGTCACCCAGCGCCGGTGCCAGCGCTGCTGGGTGTGCCAGGCTTTCCCACCGTGCTTCCCCCACCCACACCAGCCGTGTGAGCCCGAGGGGCTCAGCTCCCTGCTCTGCTCTCAAGGTCAGCCTGAAAGCAGAGACGTTGGGATCCTCTTTCAGGCTGCGCAGGGACCCCTCCCGCTCCGGCTGCTCGGCCTGCTTGGCACAAATGTCAGGGCTGAGAATAACCCGGGCCAGGCCCGGGGGGAAGGTGCCCACGCCAATCACAGGCGGAGGCAGCCGGCAGTGCCCCCAGGGAACGACCCCAACCCACAGGGAGCAGCCCCAGCCCTGGGGGTGCTGCGAGAGGCCGATGTGGAGCCGACCCCCGCCTCTTTCCCGGTGGGTTTGGTCTGGGAAGGGGCTGGGTGACCCTTGTCCGCAGTTGGGGTCAGGGTGTGGCACTCAGGGATGCGGTTTAGGGGTGATTATGGTGGTGCTGGGTTGATGGTTGGACTGGATGATCCTGGAGATCTCCAGCCTTGATGATTCTGTGCCTCCGGTTCTGCCAGGCTAGTGACAAATTGTCACGGGGCCACTGGTACAGGCTCTCAGCAGGACAGTGACAGCAGGGAGAGGTGGGGACACCACCCAGGGTACCCCATGGTCTGCCCCAACCTCAGCCCACCTGTGGGCTGGAGCAGGTGGAGGGGACGAGGTGACCTCCGAGCATCCCCGCTGCTCGCTGGGCCACCTCCCCCCAGGGCAGCAGCAAGCCCCTCACGCCCCTCGGACTGGGGATGAACTTTCCCCTTCGGACGAACTCGGGCTGGCCCCGGCACCTCGCGGGCTGACCAGGGGNTTGGCCCTGCTGCCCACAGAAGCTCCTGCAGAGCGGGTTCTGGGCTCCTCTGAGCATGGCTGGGGCTGTCCCCGCTGTCACCCAGCGCCGGTGCCAGCGCTGCTGGGTGTGCCAGGCTTTCCCACCGTGCTTCCCCCACCCACACCAGCCGTGTGAGCCCGAGGGGCTCAGCTCCCTGCTCTGCTCTCAAGGTCAGCCTGAAAGCAGAGACGTTGGGATCCTCTTTCAGGCTGCGCAGGGACCCCTCCCGCTCCGGCTGCTCGGCCTGCTTGGCACAAATGTCAGGGCGGAGAAAAACCCGGGCCAGGCCCGGGGGGAAGGTGCCCACGCCAATCACAGGCGGAGGCAGCCCCAGCCCTGGGGGTGCTGCGAGAGGCCGATGTGGAGCCGACCCCCGCCTCTTTCCCGGTGGGTTTGGTCTGGGAAGGGGCTGGGTGACCCTTGTCCGCAGTTGGGGTCAGGGTGTGGCACTCAGGGATGCGGTTTAGGGGTGATTATGGTGGTGCTGGGTTGATGGTTGGACTGGATGATCCTGGAGATCTCCAGCCTTGATGATTCTGTGCCTCCGGTTCTGCCAGGCTAGTGACAAATTGTCACGGGGCCACTGGTACAGGCTCTCAGCAGGACAGTGACAGCAGGGAGAGGTGGGGACACCACCCAGGGTACCCCATGGTCTGCCCCAACCTCAGCCCACCTGTGGGCTGGAGCAGGTGGAGGGGACGAGGTGACCTCCGAGCATCCCCGCTGCTCGCTGGGCCACCTCCCCCCAGGGCAGCAGCAAGCCCCTCACGCCCCTCGGACTGGGGATGAACTTTCCCCTTCGGACGAACTCGGGCTGGCCCCGGCACCTCGCGGGCTGACCAGGGGCCGGCGGCCGAGCCCCCTCCCCAGCGCTCGGAGCGCTGCCGGCGGCATGAAAGCGCCCTGGGCGCAGGATCGCTGCAGCACCCTCCCACGCAGCCTGAGATCAAAGCCTGCGCCGTGAATCAAAGCATGTGACAGGCAGGTGTCCGTCCCCTCGACAGGGCCGCGATTAATCACAGGGTCTATCCCACAAGGAGATCAAACCGGCCCTCCTGCGGCTGCTGCTTAAAGCCTGCCTTCAAGTTACCCTAATTAAAGTTTCCCCCGGCCTCCCCCGTGCCTGCCCGGCTGACTGCTGTCCCATGACCGCCCCTTTCACTCCCTGAAACAAAGGCTGCACTGAGAGCTCCGGGCGGCCGCACCGTCCGGCCCCGGCCACGCTTGGCCGGCCCTTTCTTCTGGAGCCTGGCAGGGGACCCCTCCCCACCGCCCCGAGCCCTGCGCCCACCCGGGCACCCCGGGCCGCCTCCCCCACCTTTACATTCCCCGGAATTCCGACCGTTTATTCCAGGTCTGGAACTCCCCGCTTTTCCTCCTGCTGATCTGGGAGACTCGGCTGAAGAGCATCAAAATGTTTTCAGAGCCCAGGGAGCAGCGGTGGGACCTCACGCTCTGCGTCCCCCTCCCCGAGATTCTCCTCTTGCCGTGACATCAATAGCGGCATTTGGATGAGAAGCAAAGGAATTGCTCCCCTCCAGCGAGGCTTGGCTTTGAAATGCTGCAGGGCTGCATAAAAGCGATCCGGGGGAGAACCAAACCGTTCCTGTAACCAAAAACTCGGGGAAGGGGGGTTAAATGCACATTTTAGACACGTCACATTATGAAGAACTTTTTCAGGTTTTTCCTTTCCTCTTAAATGTGCGCATTAGTTCGCTCACGCAGGGGGGAAAAGAAAGGGGACGATCCCACGGTTTCCCATTCGGGAAATCAATCATTTCCATGGCAAAAACCGCTCCCAACAGCTCCCACATGGCCGGGGAAGGGAGGGGGGCCCTCGCTGCCGGCTCCGGAGGGACGGGTGTCGCTCGCCCGGGGGTGCTCGGGGTCGCAGCCCGCGGTGCTCGCTCGCCCGGGGCCAGCGGGGATCGGTGGCGATGAGGCGGGGCAGGAGCGGCCCAGGTTGACTCTGGCAGCGGGACAAACACCTCTGACAGCCTCGCTGCTCTCCCTCCCGCCTGCCCCGAGCCTGACCTTGCTTTCCCCAGCAGCATTTCTAAAAGCAGCGTTCCTTCCCGAGCACGGCAGTGTGGTGGGGACACGGCTCGGTGCCGGGGCCGGTGTCGCTCCGCGGGGCTCCGGCCAGCCCCGGGCCGGCTCCTCGCACGGATTTGTCGATTTGCACAGCTGCTCCTAATCCCCGCTTTGAAGTCCCCCCCTCTCTGTTTTCCGGGCTGACGGCCTCGACGCGGGGTTCCGGGGGTCAGGGCAGTGGGAAGGGTTCGCCGGCGGGTTCAGGGCAGCACCCCAAAGTTCAGGCTCGTCCCAGTCCCCAGCACGAGCATCCTCCCCAAAAACACATGGAAATTAGGGCAGGGGACTCCCCTGTTCTAAAAACCGAGGCAGGGCTGTGGTACAGGTCTGCCAGCCTCACACACACAGAGCCTAATGCAATGTTGTTCTGGTCTTGGCCTTACATTATTAATAACAATAACTGTAAAATTCTGTTACCACAACGTGGATTTAAGTAGTCAGATAAAGGCCTGTGAGCTCCACAATCAGCTCCTGGGGGAGATTGTTATCTAAATAAGATTTTTTTTAAAAAAAGCCCAAGATAATAATGATAATGCTAATAACAATAATACAATAATTCCTCTTTTTAGCCTGCTTCAAGATCTTGATCTTATCCTAAACAAGAAACTCATTCTAAACCCTGGAGAATGCATTGAGAATTAATATTGATTATTAGGAATAATATTCATACTAGGAATGGCATTGCAGTGTCTAGGGAAAGGATTCCTCCAGGGCCAGGAAATAATCACAATCATATTTAGTGTCTGTACTTTGTGTCCCCAAACCTGATTAACCTCTTCTGCACCACCTTGCTTGTTGGAGGCAGCAGCTGTGCCACTGGAACACCTTTACAGGAGAACTCTCCAAACTTGAAACACCTGACCCTGCAGCAGGCGGGGCCCCAGGAGGGCTGTGAGGGTCCCCAGGAGGGCTGTGAGGGTCCCCAGGAGCCAGCAGGGTGCTGCTGCCCCTCCAGCCACCCCAAACCCTCCGAGCTCAGCCCCCTCCCCTGCTCCAGCCCCGCCACAGCTCCGGCTGTGCCAGGTTCTCCAGGAGACCACACAATGTGCCTGACATGCCATTTAATACAACACAATGAAATATTGAAAAGGCTTTCAAAACTCAACATGTTGAGGCAGAAATCTATGGAAGATGTTTAATACTAATTCTATTAGGCATCTGAGTTAATGAATCACAACTGTAAGAAATCATGATAATCCAGCAGGCATTAGTGACAGATTAGCTTCAAAGCTACCATAAAAGTGCCATAATGCTTACCTAGCGGGGTGATTAATGCCAGCAGCACATAATGGCATTATGAGGGATGGAGCAGCACGGGCTGGCAGCCCCTCTGCCCCGGCCATCGCCCCCAGAGCAGCCCCCCTCAGCACACACCTCACGGGCTCTGCCTGGAGGAGAAACCCCCAGGGTGGCCCACCCAGTTCTGCTCTCCCCCTCCCAGCCAGGGGTGCTGCAGGTGCTGGCACTCAGGCAGCGGTGGGGAGGTCATAAAGAGGAGCCCCAGGTTATAAAGAGGAGCTCAGCAACTCCAGTCCTAGGGTGGGAGCTGCTCTGGGGCTCTGAAATCACAGTTGGAACAGCAGGACGTGGTGAGGGCAGTGCTCACAGGTGGCAAGAGAAGCCCCTGTGCTGTGGGTGTTTCAGCTGTTCCTTCCTCCGAGGCACTCCCAGCTGAGACTTCAAAGTTTAGACTCGATGATCTTGGAGGCCTTTGCCATCCTCAATGATTCTGAGGCTGTGATTTGGCAGACCCTGCTGCTGTCTCCTCAGAGCTCTCCTGGCCTCAGAGCCACCCCAGGGCTGCCAAAGCTGGGCTCATTCTCCATTGAGGGTCACACCAGCAGAGCTTGGGTGGCTCTCGGCTTCGCTGGCACCTGCCTGGGCACTGGACGTGCCCTCCTGGCCGGGCACCGGCAGCACCACAGCCCCGAGTGCCAGCACAAACGTGAGTGGGACGAGTGGCTGTTGAATGGAGCTCGACGTCTCATTATGGCTTTTCAGGATTGTTTTCCTACATCTTTATTGCTCAGGTTTGCTTAATTCTAGAGTGGATGTCTGCCAAATTGTCTATCAAATTACTTACTGGCAAGTAAACCAAGATTAGTTCACTTGAGTGCGGCCCTCTTATATTTGACTTATAGCCAAGCAAAATATGGGTTTAATCAAGGGATAAATTGGACATGATGTTTCAATGAAAGATAGCAGGGTACTCTCTGCTCAGCGGAAACAGGGGAAGACAGCACCTGAGGCAGGAGCAGAGGAGGCTCCACGAGAAGCAGCTGAGGATGATGGCTCTGAGGCTGTGTGAGCAGCCTGGGGACGCTGAGAAACTCATCCCTCACCCGCAAACTGCTCGGCTGCGTCCTCCCTCTTGCTTTTAAGAGCTCCTTGATGGAGATGAAAATGATGTGGGGACCCTAACTGGGCTTCCCAGTCGTTCGTTCCCCACAGTCTCGTGTCCTTCTGAGAGCCCCAGGATGCTGCGCCAGCTGCAGCTGTTGCAGTTGTGTCCTGTGCAGGTCTGTCTTCCAGAAAAACCCTCCTGTCCCAGGAGATGGGTCAGGAGCAGATCCTTGCACAGACAGAAGTCTGTGAGCTCACACTGACTCAGCCTCAGCTGTTCTGATTTGGTGTGTGAGGGAAGAATTTCACCCAGCCCCTGCAGCCCCAGAGCCCCTTTGCAGGTGGGATGGGGTTGGTTGGGAGTCAGGAGGAAGGTGAAGGTCTGTGAGGAGCAGGTACGGGCGAGCATTTGGGGTTTGCCCCGGATGTGGGGCTGGCACGTCGGCAGCTTTGGGTAAAATCTCCATCCAGTTTCTCCTGCTTCACTTTGAGCATCCTGGCTGGAACCAGAGCAAGACACAGAGTGGAACCAGAGTGCCCCAAAAGCTGTTGGCTCTGGGATGGTTCTTGTATGGTGTCACTTTAAATGCCCAGCTCCTGGCAAGAGGAATGTGGGCACATTCCTCTTCTTTTCTTCCTCCTCCCCTCTTTAATTTTAAGCTGTTCCCAACAAGCTCAAAAATTTGATTCCTGAAGGCTAAAAACTGGAAGGTAAATAAAAATAACCCCAAAGTTAATTATACACTTAACAAGTCATGATTTTTTTAAACCCAGCTCGTTCCTTGTGGGGGTCTGACTCATGGCTCTGAGCACTTGCAGTTGGCGATAATATCTTGCTGTAATTTGAATTAAACCACTTGTAGCAGCGCTCTGTTCTCTAATTTCATTTAGGCCCAGTGGGTGTCCTGTCTTCCTGGAATTTGTTGGCTATCTAATGAGAAGCAGCCCGGCAAAGCCAGCTAATGAACCAAGTCAGGCGAGAGGGATGGCGGAGGGGCTGCAGAGGGCTTTGTGGAGCCCTTCACGGGGGCTCCTCGGCCATCAGGTGCTGGGTGAGCTGTCCCTGTGTCCCCACGGCCCTCCAGCAGCCTCTTGACCCAGCGCTGAACTCGGGCTGAGCCCCGTGCTCGTCCCTGTGGCCCCGGCTGCAGAGGTGTGTTTGATCCTCGCCATCTGCCCCAGCTGTCCCCTGAGAGGGCTCTCTGCTCCTCGGGGCTGTCCCTGCCCTGGCGCCCAGGAGCAGCTGTGCCCGAGGGGCCACCAAGGCTGGGGGGCAGGAGGGCACACAGTGCCCCCTGCAAACCCTGTGATGGGGGTGGGACACTGGGGGACAGTGGCGGGACAGGGGATGTGACACTGTGGGACACAGGTGTGTGACACTGTGTGACAGTGGCAGGACAGGATGTGACATTGTGGGACACTGTATGACAGTGGCGGGACANACTTTGGGACACTGTAGGACAGTGGCAGGACAGGTGTGTGACAGTGGCAGGACAGGGGATGTGACGCTGTGGGACACAGGTGTGTGACACTGTGTGACAGTGGCAGGACAGGATGTGACATTGTGGGACACTGTATGACAGTGGCGGGACAGGGGATGTGACACTGTGGGACACAGGTGTGTGACACTGGGACAGTGGCGGGACAGGTGTGTGACACTGTGTGACAGTGGCAGGACAGGGGATGTGACACTTTGGGACACTGTAAGACAGTGGCAGGACAGGTCTGGGACACAGGTGTGTGACAGTGGCAGGACAGGGGACGTGACGCTGTGCGACCCAGGTGTGTGACACTGTGTGACAGTGGCAGGACAGGATGTGACATTGTGGGACACTGT
>WEZZ01021084.1:355540-365947 GCA_013400585.1 Chloropsis cyanopogon
GGTGCCGGGTCTCGGTGCCGGGTCTCGGTGCCGGGTCTCGGTGCCGGGTCTCGGTGTGAGGGCAGCCGGGGGCTGGAGGGGTCCCGGCTGCTCCCGGTCAGTTTTGTGCCGGGAGGGGGGTGAGGAATGGCTCTGCCGTGCTCTGGCTCCATCCCCGCCATGCTGGGGGGCTCTGCCTGCTCCGTGCCCCAAGGAAAACGCTTTTACCCCAGCGCAGGGACCCCGGCCAGGCCCCTGCTCCCCTGGAAACCCTGCATGCCCCATTCATTGCCCCACAGCACTCATTTTTAATGCCTCGTTCCTGTTGCATTTCAGCGCGTCACGCAATTAATCCCTGTTAATTGCCTTCTCGATATTGCTTTATGCCCCGTGCTTGAATTCCTTTGTGTCCTTTGAGCTGAAAAATAACGCGCTGAGAACGGGGACTGCTTCTGCCAGAGGGATTTTTATTTCCCTGCCTGTGCCTCGAGCGTGGCTGCGGGCTTGAGGCCGGTGGGAGGGCCCGGCCGGGGCTCCCCATGGCAGTGGCAGAGGTTGGTGGTCCAGGGGCCAGTTTGGCTCCATCCCAAGGCTGGGGGATGCTGCTTTTGGGGGTCTGTGGCTGCCCCTTGCCCTGTGCGGACGTGGCTGGGGTCTGGTTGTGGCCGTGGTGGTGTTGCTGGATGAGGGCCTGGGGTTTGCAGGGCTGTGGATGACACAGGGGGGTTTTGCTGCAGGTGTTTGCAGGGCTGGGGATGGTACAGGGGGGTTTGGGGCAGGGGTTTGCTCTGTGCTGTGGGCGCAGCAGGAAGGGGATGCCAGGCCCAGGCCGGTGCAGCCCCTCCGGTGTCACCTGCGTCCCTGCTGATGCTGAGCCCTTTGGCAGCTGATGCTGGCTGTGGAGCAGGTGCCGTGGGAGGTGGGCAGAGCAGCTCCAGTGCGTTCTCTCGGGTGCCATGGGAGGTACCCAGACACCCTGGCGCTCGGGAGCGTCGCTTCTCCCTGGACGTGGCCCCCACTCCCAGCAGTGGTGTCGGCCTCGCTCGGGCACTGCCAGTCCCCACCGTAAATCCTGGCTGTGGCCTCCTGATGGGGCCTGTCACAGGTTCCTGCGCTGGAATTTTGTCCTGCCGTGCCCGTCCCTGGCCGTGGCTGGGCACCTTGTGCCACCGGCTGGGAGGACGATGCCGCAGACCCTCGAGGCGCGGTAGCCCAGTGCCAAAATCAGCGGGGCTGTGGGGGCCGTGCCACATCCCAGCCATGGAGCAGCCGGGGCATGGGGCGAGGGGCTGCACGGCCCTCCTCCTCCAGCCTGCTCCCAGAGCTGCTGGGCGCATCCCTCCTTACGGCAAAGCTCCATCCCCTCTCTCCCCCAAACCGTCCCCGCTCCGAATTCGAGCCCGTGCGCCTTCCCCTCGCCCACGGCAGGGCTGGGTGCCGCCTGGATGCGCCCTGCTGTGCAGGAGGTTCCCTGAGGAATGTTTTTCCCCTCCCTAAGGACTGCAGCAGCGGGGCCAGACCGTGTAAACACTGCGAGTATCATCTGATAGCGGCGGCACTTGGGCTGGAGCTGCTGGGGAGCAGTTGCGTTGGCAATATATTAAATAATTCCCTGTGTAATGTATGCCCAGGTTATTGCGGAATTCATTTTATAATAAGAGCACTGGGATGCACTTTATTAATCATTCTGTCTAACAACCTGCACTCCACAGTTTCGGTTTGATTTGATTCAATCCTGTCTTTCTGCAAAATATATGGCTGAGTGGGTCGGATAATGTATGGCTTAATTTAGAGTTGTATGGGTTTGAATTACCATTTTCATAATGTGCTGTGCATTAATGTGTTGCATCATTTATACAGAAAAATGTGCAAGGTTTCAAACCTCTCCAGGAGGCAAAAGTCACCTAAAGGGAACGCGGAGAGACAGAAAAAAACCTTTTCAAATCCAGCTGGGGCTGGGAGGACACCGGTGGCTGTCGGACACGGGGCTGCAGTGTCGGGGCTGTGCTGGTGGCTCCTTTCCCCGGGGCACAGCAGCACCTTCTCCAGCTGGCCCCGACCTGCCGGGGACCTGCGGCGCCTGACTCGCCGCTGACCCCGGTGCCGGCGCTCGCCGAAGTCGCGCCCACCGTCGCTCACCCCGCGCGGCGAGGGAAAGGCTCTGATTATCCAAATACAGTCATTAAAGGGGAAATGTGTTTTTAGGACTGTCAGAGTGATTAATGAGGGTTAGCAATCCTTGCAAATGCACTTGTTTAGTCTAACTGGCAGCCTCTCGGTCCCCATTGATTTATGGTGGCGGTTGCGGGGCCGCGGTGTGTGTGCAGGGAGCGGGGCTGTGCCGGGGCTGTCGGGGCACGGCCAGGGGCCCGGCCGAGCGGCACGGCACGCTCTGCTGTGCCGGAGGCAGCCGAACAAAGGCAACATTATACCCTGTGCCGGGGAAGGAATGACTTGGACGCACACGCCGAGCCGCCCCGCGTGCCTTATAAATATCGCCGTCTGTAAAGCCCGAAGCCCAGCTGACCACAGCCGCGCTGGCCGCCCAATAAATACGTGAATGAAAGAGCCAGGCCCTAGATTTTCTTGTTGTTTTCCTTCCTCTCCTGCACAAAAATCCCCGATGTCTTTTAGGTGATGCAGAGGTGGCTGCCCGCAGACGTACAAGGCGTTTCAGAGCCCGGAGCGGAGCGCGGCGTCCTCGAGGGCTGGAGCCTGCCCAGGGGTCAGGTCGGGATGCAGAGGCACGGCCCAGAGCAGCGCCGTGGTGGGTGGATGAGAAGTTCCTCAGCTGCATAAAACAGCTTTTCTTCCCACGTGAGCGCTGGTGGAAGCCACGGAGAACACGGGCTCTGTTTGTCCTCCAAGCCAGAGCGGCGTGGACACCTCCTGTCCCCCCACCAGCATCCCCGTGCCCAGCCTGGAGTCAGGGGTTGGCCCTGGGGCACACCTGGTGCTGCAGGAGCTGAGAGCAGAGCTGGAGGGACAGAGCCGTGCTTGGAGGTGGCAGCGGAGGTCCCGTGCCAGGCTGTGAGCTGGGGCCCTGCGGGAGGAGCAGCCGGCGGTGACACGGCGGTGACACGCGGTGACATGGTGCGGCTGGGCCAGCCCCGGGGTGTGGAGCTGTGTGTGCCCGCTGGAGCCACACGCTGCCCTGGTGTGGGATCCACCTCCAGCCACTCCGAGCAGTGGGACAGCACAGGTGACACGAGGCTGGACGAGGTGAGCGGAGAAGGACAAAGACATGGAGGCGCCAAAGCCAGAGGAGTGCGGGCAAGTACCCGGGGCACTGCAGTGGCCGGGAATGCCACGAACGGGAGTGGACTTTGGCTCTGGATAACGGCTGAAGAGCTGCTGCTGCCTCTGCCCTGGCCATGGATTGGTGTGTGGTGCAAATCCTCCAGCAGCAAATCCTCCAGCAGCTCCGGTTCCAGCTGCAGCACGCTGACATCTTCCACACCAGGACACCCGGCCTTGGCCGGTCAGCAGTGACCCACAGGGAGTGCCCAGTGTGACCGTGGCCATGGTTTCCCTCTTGTGCAGCATCTGATCAGCCTGGCAGTCCAGCACAGGCCTGGCAGGTGGCAAAGCCCTGGAGCTGGGGCTGAGTCCAGGCCGTTCCCTCACACAGGTTGGCCCCGGAGTGCAGCAGCAATCCCGCTGGGTCCTGCGGGCCGGGTCACAGCCACCCCTCTGTTCATGGTGGTGGATCACCGGAGAGTGCTGGTCCTTACACAGCAGCACTGCAGCTGAGCCTCCCCGGGGAGCAGGGGAGGGAGGGCGCTCAGCTGACAGCTCCGTGCACAGAGCAGGGTCCTGGAGCTCGAGTCACAAGAACAGATTTACACAGAGTGTTGTGTTTTCTGAAGGTGTTCCTGGAAATCTGTGGGAGCAGCTCTGCCGTGACTTCATCCCACCTTCCAGCGTGGTGCAGGGAGACAGGACAGGAGGATGTGACCCGCAGGGGAGGTGCCTTTGCCAAAGGTGACGGTGGAACGCTGACCCTGTGCGATCAGAGCTGGCCCTGACGGGCTGAGCGGCGCTGGACAGGACACCTGACACTGTGCAGGGTGCAACGTGACCTCTTCCAACACCTTATGGTCTCAAAATTCATGGATCACCCCTCCTGGCCTGGCAAAATTGGGAAGGAGATGAAGGATGCAGCATCCTGGGCATCTGGTGGCTTCTGAGGCTTGATGGACCCTTCCTGCAGACACCTCCGTGGAACAGAAAACCAAAAGGGGCTTTTTTGTGTCACCCACAGCTGCAAAGGGCGGCTCCCCACCATCACCCACCACAGCAGCCCTGCATCTCCACTGGTGGGAGAGGGAGATGTTGCTGCACCAAAGAAGATGGGACCAGTGCCACCCTGAGGTCCCGGTGCCACCCTGAGGTTCTGGTGCCACCCTGAGGTCCTGGTGCCACCCTGAGGTCCTGGTGCCACCTCTCCATGAGCAGCTCCTGCAGGAGGGATGGCTGGGGGGCTCCAAGAGAGGAGGACAGGAGAGAGATGGGGACTGTTAAAGATCTTCCTTGCTGAGCCCTCACCATCTTCTCTGCAGTTCCCAGAGTGAGGAGAGGGCAGAGTGAAGCACCCAAAAGATTTGCTGTGTTTTCCTCTCTGGATGAGAAGGATGGGGCTGCTCCTCACCGAGGATGGTGTCAAGGCCAGGAGCCCTGGCCCTCTGGGCAGAGCTCCTGCAAAAGGGCCTCCTTGTTTCTGCTGGAGCAGTGTTGTCTTTGTGGGGTTTTGTTCCTGTTCCCTGCACAATCCCAGTTACATCCAACGGGCTGGAGAAGGACAGTCCCCCTCGGAGGTGAGAAGAGCAAACTGGAAATGGTGTTCTGGGCAAAATGGAAATGGAGCCAAAGCCCTTCCTTCCTTCTGGGGCTCCCACAGTCTCTGGGACTCCGGTTGGGTTTTGTTTTGGGGACAACTGGGACGGATGGGGCTGGCTGGGTGCCTGCTCCTCTGGCTGCAGAGATGTGCTCCGTCCCCACTGCTTCCTCGATAATTCCCAAGCTTTTCCAAGCTGCTGAGCTGGCACAGAAATCCTGCAGCGCTGGGGCAGCTCGGGGGGTTCCTGCCGAGGGAACACCCCGAGGGGAGCGCCAGGATCCGGCAGCTCTCGCCTGCTTTTGGGGTGTGCTGGTGTGTGGCTGACCCTGAGCCCTCCTGGCCATGGGGGAAGCCCTCGGGGCACTGGGTCTGTCCTGCTGGGTTTGGGGACTGGCTCTGAGCACCGGGGGCGTGCTCAGCACCCACACGCTGCAGGTGAGTTCGGGGCAGATGGGGCCAGGGCAGGGCTGGCAGCTCTGGATGCTCTGTGCCAGCAGGGCACGGGGAGAGCTCTGCAGCAGAGCCAGGGGTGGGCAGTGGGCACAGCCCCCGGCCTTTGAACACACCCCAGGTGGTCACGGGCAGTGGTGGGCTCTGGGGGACAGGTCTCGGGGTGTTCTCACACCCCAGGGCAGTGGTGGCTCTGGGGGAGAGATCTCGGGGTGTTCTCACACCCCAGGGCAGTGGTGGCTCTGGGGGAGAGATCTCGGGGTGTTCTCACACCCCAGGGCAGTGGTGGCTCTGGGGGAGAGATCTCGGGGTGTTCTCACACCCCAGGGCAGTGGTGGCTCTGGGGGAGAGATCTCGGGGTGTTCTCACACCCCAGGGCAGTGGTGGCTCTGGGGGAGAGATCTCGGGGTGTTCTCACACCCCAGGGCAGTGGTGGCTCTGGGGGAGAGATCTCGGGGTGTTCTCACACCCCAGGGCAGTGGTGGCTCTGGGGGACAGATCTCGGGGTGTTCTGTGCGCGGGGCCAGGGATGCTGCCGGCACCCCGGGCTGGCCCTGCTCATCCCTCTGGCCCTGCCCTCCTCCCGGCGGCAGAGCAGCCCTTTCATCTCTCGGGGAGGTACAAATGGAGCTGTCAGATGCCATCAGCCCCGCGATATGACAGGTTGTGGGGCCGGGGCCCCTCGAACAGAGCAGCCTTGTCTGTCAGAGCCGCCTGACACTCCCCATAATGGCCAGATGGATGAGACTCTGAAAGTAGGGCCCGGCGCGTTTTCAACTCTATTTTGGGTGAAAACACTTCTTGAAAGATCTTGAAAGGAGCTGGCAGTTTAGTAGTTCAAATGATTAATGAGCACTGGCTCTGGCGGGTGGATTTCTCGCGCCGTGCCAGCAGCTGGGCCGCTCCAGCGGGCCAAGACACGCCGCGCTCCCCCCGCGGCCCCGGCTCCCCCCGAGCCCCCCCGGTTTTCCCGGAAATGACACCAACGCGACAGGCCCTGCATATGGAAAAAGTTAAATATAAATTACTGCTGAAAGAGGCCTCGCCGAGCGGAGTTAGTTAAAGATGTTTATGGATTCAGAAACACGGGCCTGCATATGTATTTAGGGATGACAAATGTGATTCAATAAGTCAGGAATTTCTCCGTGGGCTGAGGCGGGACCTGCGCGGCGCGGGCGCTGCTCTGGGCTCTCCAGCTCGGTGCCATAAATCCTGCAGACAGGCTCCTCGGGCTGCTTGGGATTGATCCTCGCTGTTTCCCTGGATCAGACCAAGGCACAGGAGATGCTGTTTGGGATGTGACAGCGCCGCTGCCTCCACGGGTGTCCGCTGGGGCGGGTTTGGGGGGCTTGGGAAAAGCTGCTGGATGCTCCGTGGGGGCACTGGGGACCACGCTGCCACCAGTGCCAGGCACGTCCCTGTCCCTGAGCTCTCTGTCCCCCCCAGAGCCAGGCCCTTCAGGACTCTCAGCAGATGATTAACGACTCCAGAGCTGCCAAGTTTGGGGTTTGAGCCGGTGCCTGACGAGTTCAGCCCCAATTCTGCAGCCCCTTCACGTGTGGGGGTGTCTCCTGGAGCCTGGGGAGCACCCACCCAAACCGCCCCCTGCTCCTGCTGCTCTCGGGGTGCACATCAGGGACCACAAAAAACTGAAGCAGGAAACCCCTGAACTAAACTCCAGCTGCAGGGGTGCCAGGTCATGGCAGGGGTGCCAGATTTGGGGTGACACCCCCCAGCAGACCTGCAGCCATGGGCAGTGCAGGAACCACCCCCTTGGCTCCCCTCATCCCACACCTCCGTGGGGCTCGGAGGGAAATGCCTTTCGGGGGGTCAGCGCCCGGCCAGGCCTTGGACCCACATCCACATTCCTTTGTCCTGATTTTATTCGTTAGCAACATTTGGCCTGGATATGGAGACAGCTAATGAGGGACGGAGTTTATTGCAGTTTGATTTTTCTGTTAAAACAATACAATAAAATAAATGCACTTGGAAATCTGGTCTGTGTTTGTACATAGGAGATTTATGGCTCTGAAGGCTTCCAGGGAGACGCAGCCTTTCATTCCCTTCCTTATTGGAACAGATCATGTTGCAGAGTTTAAAGGCCTCTGGAGCTGTGATTTATTTGAAGGGAGAAATAAGGGAAATCCAACTATCTGTTCCCTGGCTCGGATCATCCAGTAACTCCCAGCCAAGGGGACGGATCTGCACCTCCTCCACGGATTTTTTGATTTTTTTTTCCCTCCTGTCGCTTACATTATCCGGCTCTAAATATATCACCGAGCCAGGGGTGACTCCTGACCTGGGCTTCAGCACCTCGCCGAGGTTTCCCCAGCCCTTCCCGGAATCCCACAAATAAATCTCTCTCCTAGAACCCTGCCTGAGCCCTCCACGCTGCTGACGGGACGGGACCTGCGTGGGGCCAGCCGCTGCCTCGATCCAGAGGTAAAGGCCAGGGTTATCTCTGGATTTGGGTGATAAATTCATGTCACCTCCTCCTGCTCCCCTCCCTGGCTGCTCTCCTGGGCAGAGAAGAGCACGGCAGCTTAGCGCCAGGCCAGGATTTGTGCCTGGAAACCTTTCCCATGAACTTGGAATCTCAGCAGGACGATGCTGCAGCTCCCACATCCCAGCAGGACCACGCGCCAGGCCGGGGCTGCCACGGCCGCCTCCCTCCCACCCTCACGGAGGAAAATTGTGTTTTTCCCTTCTCTGAGGGTTCCTGCTCCCCAGGGATGAAGCAGCTGGAAGGCTCTGTGGTGCACCCCAGCCCATCCCAGTTACCCCAGCGGATCCCCCCAGCAGGAGCAAGGTGAGATCGTTCCCTGAGCCTAAACCAGGCATTTTGGGAGCGTTTGGTGTTTACAGGCCGGAGCTTCCTGCGTTCTGCTGCAGCTCCTGCTTCTCCCAGGTATCTCTTGGACTTCTGGGAACGGTGAGTGTTGGTCCCATCGGCACCACCCATCCTTTGCCGTGCTGTTGGGACACACCTGAGAGGAGAACTCCCTTCTCCACTGTGCCCACCTCACTGCGGGTCGGGGAAGGAGAGACCGAGGTCCCGGCTGGGGAGGGGACCTGGCTCTGGTGGCCACTCTCCTCCTCCTGTCCCAGCTCCATCCCAGCTCCTCCAGCCCACGTTTTTGGCGGGCCATTCCCTCCCCCTGCACACAGACGGGCTCTGTTTGCCATTAGCTTCCCCCCTCTGCCCCAGGAGCCGATCCCAGCACTAATTCTCACGCATGTTTCGGGTAAATCTACTTTCTTTCCCGGGATGAATTGTGGTTTCCAAGCGCCATTAATCATTTCCCTTTAGAAAACAGCATTGGGGGGCTGGAAACACATTGCTCCTTTCTTTACTGGGGGATGACCTGGCACGCTGGCACCCGGCCACGGGGCTGGCGCCTGAGGGACGAGGAGGGGCGCGGAGAGAAGCCTCGGGGAGAGCTGCCCTCCTGTGCCGGGAACTGGCTCCCACCGGGATCCCCTCCCCGGGACAGACCCCCAGCTCCTGCTCAGGGCTGAGGGGAGCGAGGGGATGGTGGGGAGGAGGAAAAGGCTGGGAATGCCACGTGCTGTGGCGCTTTCCCAAGAGCCTCCTCCCAAGGGGCTGCTCCTGGGAGCCAGGGCGAGGGCAGGAATGTCTCCCCACTCCCCCCCTCTCCCACGGGGGTGTGGGCCCAGGACCCTCAGCTGATGGGTTTGGGTGGGCCCGAGGCAGAGGAAGCCCCCCTGCCCCGCTGGCCAGCCATGGGGAGGGGGCACCACGAGCACGTGTGAGCGGTTCCTGCTCGGGGCTGTCAGGGGATGATTAATGGCCAACGCCACCAAGCTGCCTGGGCTGCCAAGTGCTGCATTGTTAGAGCTGACACGCAACGAGCCCGGACAGACTCGACACAATTCTGCCCCGAAACCGGCAAATAACGTTGGATGGACGGGACTGGGGAAGGGTTCCCCCACACGGCCCCTCTCCCACGCCCGTCCCTTCCCTGCCAGAGCAGAGCAGGAGAGGGCCCAGCCAATGCTCCTGTAAGTTTCAGCTAGGGGACACCTGGAATGGGATGGGGTGGGATGGGATGGGATGGGGGCAGGAATGGGGTGGAACTGGAGATGGAGGCAGAATTTGGGATGGGGTCAGGGACAGGATAGAAATGGAGATGGAGACAGGAGTGGGGTTGGGGCAGGAGTAGCGAGCAGAGCTTTCCACCCCACCGCTCCAGCTGCACAGGTAACCGTAAACGCCAAAGCAGGAGCACTGGGACAGTTTTTGCAGCCCTATTCCCAGCTGTCAGGCGGTGATTAATGGCCAACAGCCTCGGGATCGCCGTTATTGCCAGCCCGCCATTGTTACTCGTGACAGCTAACGAGGGCAGACAGACTTTGCACCGCGCCTTGCGCCAGCCCACAGGGACCGAGCTGGGTCTGCAGGGACCGAGCTGAGCCTGCAGGGACTGAGCTGAGCCTGCAGGGACTGAGCTGGGCCTACAGGGACTGAGCTGGGCCTACAGGGGCTGAGCTGGGCCTGCAGGGACTGAGCTGGGTCTGCAGGGACTGAGCTGGGCCTACAGGGACTGAGCCAGGCTCACAGGGACCGAGCTGGGTCTGCAGGGACTGAGCTGGGTCTGCAGGGACTGAGCTGGGCCTACAGGGACTGAGCCAGGCTCACAGGGACTGAGCTGGGCCTACAGGGACTGAGCCAGGCTCACAGGGACTGAGCTGGGCCTACAGGGACTGAGCTGGGCCTGCAGGGACTAAGCTGAGTCTGCAGGGACTGAGCTGGGCCTACAGGGACTGAGCTAGGCTCACAGGGACTGAGCTGGGCCTACAGGGACTGAGCTAGGCTCACAGGGACTGAGCTGGGCCTACAGGGACTGAGCTAGGCTCACAGGGACTGAGCTGGGCCTACAGGGACTGAGCTAGGCTCACAGGGACTGAGCTGGGCCTACAGGGACTGAGCTAGGCTCACAGGGACTGAGCTGGGCCTACAGGGACTGAGCTGGGCCTACAGGGACTGAGCCAGGCCTACAGGAACCGAGCTGGGCCTGCAGGCACTGAGCTGGGCCTACAGAGACTGAGCTGGGCCTACAGGGACTGAGCTGGGCCTACAGGGGCTGAGCTGGGCCTGCAGGGACTGAGCCGGGCCT
>WEZZ01021084.1:412907-428171 GCA_013400585.1 Chloropsis cyanopogon
GCCGCAGCGACTGCCAGGCCAGGAAGGCGGCGGCCGTGACCACGGGCACGGGGTGCCGGCCGGTCACCAGCCACGCCTGGCTGGCCAGCTCCACCACGGCCATGGTCCGGGCCACCAGCTTCTCCTGGTCCTCCAGGAACGGCGCGGGGACGCCGGCCGCGGGCTGCACCAGCCGGAAGCTGCGGGAGCAGAGAGCCTCGGTCAGGGCACAACACAGCAGGATCCTGCTCGGGGACTGCAGGGGGAATTCTTCATGGAAAGGCACAACACAGCCCGATCCTGCTCCGGGAAATGCAGAGAGAANGGACATCAGGGGGAATTCTTCATGGAAAGGCACAAACACAGCCTGATCCTGCGCGGGGACTGCAGGGGAAATTCCTTATGGAAAGGCACAGACACAGCCTGATCCTGCTCGGGGACTGCAGGGGGAATTCCTTATGGAAAGGCACAAACACAGCCTGATCCTGCTCGGGGACATCGGGGAATTCGTTATGGAAAGGTTTCCCAGGCACTGGAATTGCTGCCAGGCAGGTGGGGAGTCCCTGTCCCTGGAGGTGGCACTCAGTGCTCTGGGCTGGGTCACAAGGTGGGCTGGACTCGATGGCCTCAGAGATCTCTTCCAGCCTGAGAGATCTTTTCCAACCTCAGAGATCTCTTCCAGCCTCAGAGATCTCTTCCAGCCTGAGAGATCTTTTCTAAACTTAGAGATCTCTTCCAGCCTCAGAGATCTGGGATTCTGCTCCCTCCCTGCCCTCTCCAAACTGAGAACGGGGAAGGATGACAATCACAGCCCAGGTGTGACAAGGGAGGGACAAAAGCCAGCCCGGCCTGAGCATACCCCCACCCACCTGTGTCCCCGCCCACGGCCACACCCAGCCTCCCCTCACCTGCTCAGGTGCGTGGTCACCAGGTCTGCCAGGCCCGGGGCGGGCACCGAGAGCCCCAGCTGGCTCTGCAGGCTCAGGTAGACGCTGGCAAAGAGCTCCTGGCGGGCGTAGAGCAGCGAGCAGACCGTGCCCATGGTCAGGGGCCAGCGGTGCTGCCGGCACGTCACCAGCACGCAGCAGCCGCCCAGCAGCTCCTTCTTCTCCAGGCTGAGCAGGCGGAAGGCAGGCAGCTGCAGAGCCCTCTGGAAGTAGGACACGGCCGTCTCCTCGAACGCGGCCGGCAGCTGCAGCACCTTGCACAGGTCCTGGACGCGCCGGATCCCTGCCGGGAGAGGCGCCCTCAGAGCGAGCGAGGGATTTGTGCTGTGTGCCGACACGGCTGAAACCCCTCCCAGCCCCTCGGGGCAGGGAGGCACCACCAGGGCCCTCCCCCGCCCAGCTCCGGGGTGTTTTGACACTTTTTCACCATTAAAACCAGTTTAAACAAACCGGAGCGCAGCCAGGGGGAGCGGGGCTGCTCTTACCTCGCTGCAGGCAGCGGCTCCGCTGCTCCTTCTGGCCGGTNAGCCTGAGAGATCTTTTCCAACCTCAGAGATCTCTTCCAGCCTCAGAGATCTTTTCTAAACTCAGAGATCTCTTCCAGCCTTAGGGATCTCTTCCAGCCTCAGAGATCTCTTCCAGCCTCAGATCTTTCCTAACCTCAGAGATCTGGGATTCTGCTCCCTCCCTGCCCTCTCCAAACTGAGAACGGGGAAGGATGACAATCACAGCCCCGGTGTGACAAGGGAGGGACAAAAGCCAGCCCGGCCTGAGCACACCCCCACCCACCTGTGTCCCCGCCCACGGCCACACCCAGCCTCCCCTCACCTGCTCAGGTGCGTGGTCACCAGGTCTGCCAGGCCCGGGGCGGGCACCGAGAGCCCCAGCTGGCTCTGCAGGCTCAGGTAGACGCTGGCAAAGAGCTCCTGGCGGGCGTAGAGCAGCGAGCAGACCGTGCCCATGGTCAGGGGCCAGCGGTGCTGCCGGCACGTCACCAGCACGCAGCAGCCGCCCAGCAGCTCCTTCTTCTCCAGGCTGAGCAGGCGGAAGGCAGGCAGCTGCAGAGCCCTCTGGAAGTAGGACACGGCCGTCTCCTCGAACGCGGCCGGCAGCTGCAGCACCTTGCACAGGTCCTGGACGCGCCGGATCCCTGCCGGGAGAGGCCGCCCTCAGAGCGAGCGAGGGATTTGTGCTGTGTGCCGACACGGCTGAAACCCCTCCCAGCCCCTCGGGGCAGGGAGGCACCACCAGGGCCCTCCCCCGCCCAGCTCCGGGGTGTTTTGACACTTTTTCACCATTAAAACCAGTTTAAACAAACCGGAGCGCAGCCAGGGGGAGCGGGGCTGCTCTTACCTCGCTGCAGGCAGCGGCTCCGCTGCTCCTTCTGGCCGGTGCTCTGGGAATAGGCGACCTCTGGAAGAGAGGGTGGGATCGGTCAGTGCTGCAGGGAGCCCAGGGTCACCTGGGTCTGGGCCAGCAGTGCTCGCAGAACCGGAGCGCAGCGATCAGAACCGACGGAGGGCACCGGGCGGGAGCAGCGCGGGTCAGAGCGAGCGCTGGGATCGCTCTGGTTCGGGGATTCCCCGCAGGCAGGGCCGGGCACGGCCTCGGCGCTGCCCCGAGAGCTCTTCTGGGCGATTTCAATGGGATTTAATCGTCTCTTGTGACAATAAGAGACCGCGCAGGTTGAATTTAAAGCTCGTCACCGGCTCCAAGCCTCAACCCTGCGGGGAGGAGCTGCGGGTGTGCCCTGGGCTGGAAACCCCGCGAGGAGCGGGGGTCTGACCCGGCACGGCCCGCGGGCCCTCCCAGACACAGCTCGGGGAGCCCCGAACGAGCAGCGGGCCGTGGGTCCCGCACCACCNTTTGTTGATGAGAGCAGCTGCTGGGAAGATTGTTTCCAGACTGTTCTGCTGCAGCTGAGGAAGGAAAGGAAGGAAAATCTGGGATGCACCTGACGGCCTCCTCCTCCTCCTCCTCCTCTTCCTCCCAGCGCCGCCATCAGGGCCCAGCGCCGCCATCAGGGCCCAGCGCCGCCGGCTGACTCCCGGGCCGGGAGTCGCTCCCGCCGTCGCTGTCGGTGCTCTGCAGAAAGTCCCGGTTGTGCAGGAACCCGTCCCGCAGGGCTCCCCACCCCGCGAGGTGCTCACCAGCCCCAGCACAGCTGGAGGGTGGGCACAAGGAGGGCACCAGGCCCTTCCGAAACGCTCTGTGTTTGAGAAAAGTTTGTTTTTCAGAACAAAGACACGGTGCTCGGAACACCGGGGTTAAGGTGTGTTTATTTTAGTGTTCCATAAAACCAAAGGGTGCTTAAAAACAAACGGTACCTGGGCTAAAAGCAGAGAGCACAAACAGGGAACGTGCATTGGATCCTTCAATATAAAACAACGTATTTGATCCTTGAGGCCCTTGAGGAGGTAAAATGCCCGTCCCCTCACACCAAAGGAAGGCTTTAACCAGCGCTGCCAATAAAAACGAGGGGTGGGTGATGCTTTGGGGCTGGGGCAGTCAAGGACTGGGACCCCCCTGGGACCCCCGGTCTGCTCGGGGAGAGGAGCCGGGGCAGACACGGCTGAACTGGAACAGGAAGGCTGCTCCAAGCATTAAGGCTTCATCTCTGCTAAGAGCACATTATTTATTTCCTGAATAACAATGTTATTTATTGCTTTGGTTCTGTGCAGGCCGCTCTTCCCAGCGGAACAGAGGCTGAAATACCAGAGTGTCAGTGAGGTACAGGATCCTCCGAGCAGAGATCCGCGGGGGCACGAGGAGGAAGCAAATCAAAAGGCTATCTTCCTCACTCGAGAAGGCACGGGAGGCAGCAGAGCCCAGCAGGGCCGAGCAGCAGCACTCGGAATGAAACCACCACCAAGGTGTGTGTCCCAGAGGGGACAGCAGGGAGGAGAGGACGCCCTCACTGCCCAAAAAACACTAAAATGAGATTAAAGTACCTGAAGCCTTGCAATACTCTCAGCTCCTAAGGCTTGTTTGAGGCCAGGCTGCCCATGAGGGACAGCTCTGCCAGTAAAGCTGCAGACTTTGGTAGCAGGAGTAAAGAGGAATAAAAACGTCATTAACAGCATTTCTCTGATTTTCCTAATAACTGTTTACATCTCTGTGCAAATGTATCAAACTGCTCCTCGCTACAAATGCAGCTTTGGAGATCTCCAGTGGTTTGTGACAATGTGAGCAGACTGCTCACAGGGTCAGAGTCCAAACAGCTGCTCCAGTCCCTCAATAAAGTGCTTTGCTGTAGAAAAACGGAGTCAGAAACTCACTCCTGAGGCAGGAGTGACCCAATAACCCAGCAATCTCCAAAGGCAGGAGTGTTCATTTCCACAGGATTAAGGCTGGAAAGCTTGAAGCTTTGGTCCTCATGAAGCTTTGGTCCTTTGCTTCCTGCTCTGGTGGTTTTCCAGCTTCCCTCTAAGGCTTTCATTTATTTTTTTTAAGGCTGATCACCTTGGAAGGGCGTTCAAGGTGAGCCCCAGCTCCAAACCCAGAGGATTTCTGTTTGCTGAATGCAGTGTGAAAGGGAAATGGCCACAGAACTGCCACAGGGCACGAGGTGTGAGAGCCAGGGCAGCCCCTGAACAACCTCCAGAGCAGAAATTGTAAGACACCAAGGGAAAACTGGTGATTTAAAATGTACCTTTGGCCTGAATTCATTGATGCCATTCCTATGGCAGAAACGTACCGTGAACCTCAATGTCTCCTCCTCCAAAAAACCTCTGAACTTCCCCTGGAAGGACTCTTGGGAATGAGATGAACTGAGATTTGCTCAGCTTACAGTCAGCCTCCAGGGCAGTCATTCCTTTTACATTGCAGGTCTGAGGCTGGGCCATCTTTGGACTTCTCCAGTGTGGTTAATTATTATTTTAAAACCAATCAGATCCTCAAGCTCTACCGTACAAGGATTCATATTGCACTACAACTTCGGATGGGGAAAGAAAAGTAACTGATCTATCAAAGCTGCTAAAAAACAAAACCATTTAAAAAAAAAAAAACCTTCCTAAAGGATCCTCAGCGCCTTGCTGGGAAGCAAAACACGTCAAAAACCCTCCTTGTGCCCATACAACCAGCCTTTGGGGTAATGCCTGAACACATCAAAAACCCTCCTGTCCCCATCACAACCAGCCTTTGGGGTAATGCCTGACCTTCCCAGACACAGGGAAGAAAACAAGAAATAAATACGATAAGGTGACTTCACCACAACACCTGCTGGAGCTGTTAATCAATCCCAGGGTTGCTCAAGGCAGAAACAGGGAAAAAAGGTCATTTTCTGTCAGCAGCAGCACAACCAGCAGCAGCAGCTCCTCACCCTCCCCTGGGGGAGCTCAGCCCCCAGAGCCTTCACATCTTCCCGGCCTTCCTGTTCCCGGACATGGAGACACGCAGGATGTTGGGGGTCTCCTCCATCACTCTGACCAGCAGGTTGTCGATGTAGTCCTCGAGCTCCCGCACCTGGAGGTCCTTCCTGGTGATGGCATCCTTCTGCTTCAGCACCAGCTGGATCAGCTCGTCGTGTGTCAGCTGGGCATAGGCGTAGGCGGGGTCTGAGGGCTCGTATTTCTGGGGGAGGAGGGAGGGAGGCAAGGCAGGGTCAGAGCGGGCACAGGACATTCCAGAGCAGACACACAACACGCAGGCCAGCACGCCGACAGCTGCTGCCAAACAAACCTGGTCACGCTCAAACAGCTGCTCAAGTGCAGCCTGGGAAAGCCAAATTCAGGTTGGGCAGCAAGAAACACCCACCCAGGCCTTTGCTGTTTCTTCCCACTCCTTTGAAAAGTCTGTTTTTAACCCTCAAGCAGCACGAGAGGTACTGGGCGGCTTCTGGTGATTCCTCCAGCTCCCAGAACGCTGCCCAGGCAGGGAGTGTGAGCACAAGAGGCTCCTGTGGGGCATCACACACAATTTGGGTGGAATCAGAACACCACACACCCACTGCCAGTGTTTGACCCCTTGAACCAGCAGCAGATTCACTTTGAATCACTCAGCTGCCACCCTCTCACCAGGAGGAGGCACTGCTGTCATTTCAGTTCTGACTTCCCTGTTCCCCAAAAGCCCTGACAGACCACAAGGGGACCGTGCTTTTCCCTGCTGACCCAGGGATGCCCCCAGCCGCTGGGATCAGCCTGGCAGGGAGGCTGTGCCTCAGGCCTGGAGCTCTCTCCCGAGGCCAGGGTTATGCTGACAGCTCCCCTCGATCCCACTGCTGATCCCAAGTGCAGGCTGTGCCCCAGGGAGTGGCTGTGCCTCAGAACCTCCTCCACAAAACACGAGCCCCAGCCCCATTACAGGTCAGCCTGCAACAAAATCAGCATTTAAGGACTGTTCCCACTCTTGGGGGCTGACCAAAAGGACGTTCATGCCCCAGCTATCTGGAATTCACAAACTCTGCCATTAAACCAAAGCTTGGGCAGGGAAAGTGCCGCTTCCCTCCGTACCTTCACACTCATTTCCAGCAGCTTTTCGTTCATGGTGCTGATGACATTCAGGTTCTTGCTCTGAGGCTTGTTTGCCACGGCGTTCATTGGCTTCACAGGATGGAGTCTGCAACAGGAAGAGAAAGGTTCCTGGTGCTCAGGCAGAAGATGTAACAGCAGCATGACACAGATCTTTAGACTAAGAACAAACACAGCAAGAAATTGGGGATGATTCCCTCCCTGCTCTATCTCCTGAAAGAAAAGACATTCAGCTGCAGGAAGACAAGGTATTTCTAAGCCACAGGGGGTTTGTAAGGATTTTCCAGTTCTCTTCTATCTTTATTGACTTCAGGCACTGGAGATAAAGCAGCAGCAGGAAGGGAAATACATCCTGTGTGTGTCATGGAAGAAAAGCCAGGTCAGGCTACACGAGGAGACAGAACACAGGGCAGCTACCCTGATCCCTCAAACTGGTATTTCAGCCTGGCTTTCCTAATCAGAACAGATTTGTGACCTTACAACATACCAAACACTTCTGCTGTCCTGAGACAAGCGTCAGGCCTTGTCCAGTCTGAGCTGACACCACAAGCTGGGAGGAGATGCTGTCATTATCTGCCTGTGCAGGGCTTACAGCACCAATCTGAACACAGGAGGAAAACTTTCCTTCTATTTCAGCAAAGGCTGGCCCAGAGCCGTCCTGGACCCCAGGCACAGCTCTGCAGGTGCAGTCTGGAGCGCTGACAGGTCAGTGGCAGCACTCCCACAGGGCAGGAGCTGTGCTGATCCCTGAGGAGCCCGCTGAGGCAGGAAGTGAAGCATCCCCGCTTATCAGGTGACCCACGTCTGACAAACAGCTCAGCCCCAGCCCTTCTGCCAGCAGGACGGAGTGACTCCACTCCACCTGCACCTTCCCTGAGAGCTGTGAGGAGCTGCTGCTCCCCTGGGCACGCTGAGGAGCTGCACAGATCCTCCCGGAGCCAGCACGTCCCCACGCTGGGTGACAGCGGCCAAGCCCTGACAAAGCCAGCCCCAGAGGGAGCCAGGGCTGTCCTGCTCTGATCCAGCAGCTGCAGGGACAGATCTGCAGGCAGAGGGCAAAGCAAAGCTCACACCTGCACGGAGGTACCTGCTGTGACCCCCACATGTCTCACCTGTGCTGGGGAGACACGGTTTCAGCACCCCGTGGGGTTTGCTTAGGGAAGGTTTCAGAGGGTGGAACCCGTGCCTGGAGAAGTTTCTTCTTGCCCGAATTTCCCGCTTTATCTGCGAAGCCCTCGGCTGTTGGCTTTTTCGGAGACTCTGCTCTACGACTCAGGGTGTCAGAAGGGAGGGAATGAGAGGAAGAGGAGGGCTGGCAAGGACTTGACAGGGAGGAAGAGAAAGCAGAAGGCTCGGAGAAGTCGCACTCTGCACGCTCCTCAACACCTGCACTCCTTTCCTGCTCCTGTTTCTCAAAATGACTGTCACACTCCCTGGAACGAGACGTCACAGCTAAGCCTGAGTCGGGTCCCTGCACACAGACCCTGGGAGCACCCCCTGCAGCAGGCAGCACAGCCAAACCGCCTGGCCTACAGGCACCAGGAACGGCTCCTCCTCCTCTGGGAGCAGGCGGGATCCCCGGGGCTGCAGCAGAGCTATCGGAGCGCTCTCCGTGTTCTCCATGCAGAGGTGTCAGACCTCGGGGCTGCCCTGCATTCCCTAGAACACCTCTGTCACCTGCAGTGGCCCCACAGCTGTCCTGGCAGTCCCCCAGCAGCTCGTCATCGGAGCCTCCCTCCGGGATCACTGGCAGCGCCGAGCCCCGGTCCCCAGGAACAGGGATGGCAGACCTGACAGCTGAGGGACTGACAGGGAAATCATCACCACCCTCCCTTCCTGAAGGGCTGTCACTGCCCTCCCCTCTGGGTGTCCCTGCGGGGGTGACAGCCCCCAAGGAGCCCCCCTGAGGGAGGCACCCAGGAGCAGCTGAGGCTGCAGCAAGGGGGAACAGCCCTGGGGCGGGTTTGGCACCATCCCCTGCAGCAGGAGCATCAGCCCCCGGCCCAGCCTGGGGGGGCAGCGGGGATTTCCTCAGCAGTGCAGCCAGCCGTGGCGCTGGCTTTGGGGGGACAGGGACCTCGCTGCCAGCCCTCCCTGGATGCCCCTCCCCAGGGGACACCGTGCAGGCTCTCGGTGCTGGCTGGCCTTCAGAGAGTGGCTCACTGCCAGCAGGTGCAGGTGCCTGGGGCTCTGACATGGGCACACTTTCTGCCCCTCGCCTTCCACCGCAGGGCTCCTGCTCCTCCCTGAGCTCGCTCTCGGGGGACCCTGCCTGGTCACCCTCTGGCACGAAGCTGTCACTGCACTTGGAGAGGGACACAAAACCTTTGTCACCCCTCGTGCGGGGCTCAGTGCCCACACCAGTGACCTCCACAGCTGCTCCATCACTGCTCCAGGTGGGATGTGTGCTGTCCCCAGAGAGCTCTGTCCTTGGGTCACCCCCTGCTCCCAGCTCACCCCCAAACCCTGCTGGCTCTCCTGCTGCCCCTGAACCTGTCTGTACCCTCCCACCAGAACCCAGGGGCTGCTCTCCACCTTCCTGCCTCCCCAAACCTGCATCACCTGATGGAACACCCTGCCACCCCCCAAGGACAAAGGACACAGATTTCCCTCGGCCTGGCTTGCTGCTTTCCAAAGAATCCTCAGGCTGCAGCCGGGCAGGATCCCGGTGTGGCTCTGGAGCCAGCCCAGGCGGGCCAGCAGGGGGGTCAGACAGGGTGCCCAGAGGGTCTGGCACGGCTGTGACATCACTGGTTACAGCCACACCTGCAGAGCCCCCTGAGGCACCAGGAGCAGGGTGTCCTGCACAGGAGCAGTCCTCCCCACCAGGAGGGCAGGGAGCGGAAGAAGCAGCGACAGCGTGGACACCTGGCACTGCCTGTCCCCCACGGTGGGACACGAAGGGGTTATTGTCCCTGGAACGCCGGTCAGGGGGGACAGAAGGTGTGCGTGGGCCAGGGGGACCCCGGGAAGCCCCAGAGCCCTCAGGACCCTGCCCCCAGTCAGCAGCAAAAGGATTATTGGCCCTGGCAGAGACCTGCCCAGGAAGAGGAGCTTTGGGAACGGAGGCTGCAGGGTGATGGGCGATGCTGTCGGGATCCAGGGCTCTGCACGCCCTCTCCCACTCAGGACTAAAGGGGTTCTTGTCATTCCAGAGCTCTGCAGCAAAAGCAGGAGAAGTGAGAGAGGCAGGAGAGCTAGTGATGGTTTCAGAGCCTGGCACCTGGACTGCCTGCCCCACCTCAGAAATAAAAGGATTATTTGCACTGCTGATTCGGTGCACAGAGAGGAAAGCAGGGAGGGGGTCAGGTGCAAGAGTAGGAAGCGTGGCTTTGGGTTCCTCCTCTGGAGACAGGCCCAGCCTGCAAAAAGGGACAAAAAACTCGCATGTCACTTGCAGATGCAACACGAGGCAGGAACAGACAAGCTTTGGCACCAGCCTCCATCAGCTCTGCCACTGGAGATGAGCTATACCTGAAAGAGACCTCAGAGAGAGGTCCCCGTGTCTGTGAGCCTTTACATCCTTAACTGCACCTTTACCAAGCACTGGGCCTATGTCAGAGCTCCTCTGCTGCAGAGCTGGTTTGTGCTGCTTTAAGCACCATCTCTCTGCACCCCAAGCACGTTTATTAGTACGTAAAACACTGCACAGGCAAGAAACCTGAACTTGAGAAGCACTGAAAGGGAGGAGTTAGGGACACACACAAAACACAGCCTTATTAGTAGGGCACACCTATATACATATAAAACCCCAAACACAATTTATATATTTGTATGAAGGACAAAGGAGCAGAATTTCCGAAAAAGCCTCGTGTACAAATCCACACAAACTCCCCGTGCTGCTGTGAGCGATGCCAGAAGCAGAAGGGCTCCAAGGCTACCCTCGGGAAGGCCACAGCCAAGTAGGGCAGAGGAAAGCAGAGAGGTTAGAACGGGCATTTCAGACCCTGGGGAGGCTGCAGCCACACAGCTCAGACAGAGTTAGTTTGTGCAAGAGATCCAGCAAGAAAATTCACCCCTTCAGTACCTGCACAGGTGCCTCCTGCACTATAAACCACTATTCCAGCATCACTTACAAGGAGCATCCCTACCTCCACCTTCTTTTCACACCGAGGAGGAACCTGGGAGTTGTTCTTTGCTATCAAAGCGCCCGAGGCCAGCGTCAAACCAGCAGAGCAGGACGCAGCCCGCTGCCACCTGCCACCAGCACTGCCCTGCCAGCAGCTGGGACCCACCTGGGTTTCACAGCTTTGGTCTTGGCCGGCGCAGCTTTCTCGGGTTTCGGTTCCTCCTGGCCAGGGCCGAGCAGCTGCTGGTTTGTGACGGCCTCCTCCCCGCGGTGAGCGTCTCCTGAGGGGCTCCCCCTGCCCAGATCTGCCGGGGGCTCGGCGCATTTGGCCTCCTCTTCGCTCTTCTCCTCTGGAATTGTGCTCTCCTCACTCTGCAGGGTCCTGTCGGGAATCATCTCAGCATCGCCGGGCTTCGCCGCTTCCTTCTTCCCAGTGACCAGGGAGAGCAAGGCAGACTTTCTGTGCTCTGGTTTTCTGGTCTCTCTGACGGCCTCCACGCTCGGTGGAACGCTGGTGTCCAGGTGCTCCTCACTGCTGAGCAGTTTGTATGACGGCAAAGTCATGGATTTGAAGGTCTCCAAGGATGTGGACCCAGAGAGAGCCTGCCCAGGAGGGGCCCTCCCCATCTCTTCAGGTGATTTAGTGGACCTGGAGGACAGGTTCTCCTCTGAAGCGAAGAGCTGCTTCCTCCTGAGGTTATGAGGAGATGGGGAGGAGGTCGGAGTCTTGTCCTTGGTCGTGGTCTCTTCCATATAAACGTGGCTGCCATTGATGCACAGACTGGACTTGGACACGGGATCGCTTTTGGATTTAAGGCCACTGAACAAAGAGAGCCCATCCTTTTTGGTGTGGTTACTGGCTCCTTGGGTTAGCTGCCTACTGTCCAAAAAGGCTGGTTTACGAGACTTAAACAGAGGAGAAGGAGCTGGCTTCTCTTCCAGCACACTTTCAAAGGATCCTGGAAAAAAAAAAAAACCACAGGGAGAAATTCAAGACGCAAGAACAACCTGACACTACTGACAGCCTAGTGCCAGCAGGGACTTTGGATTTGTTCAGAAGGAATTTACCCAGTGCTGTGGAAAGCGTAAGGAACCCTCTGGGGGCAGGTTTTGTGCCAACACTCACGCTCTGAGGTGGGAGAGGTCTCGCACTCCTCCTCGTCCCACTGTGCCTGGAAGTCGCTGGGCCGCAGCCGGACCCGCTGGGTGGGGGGCTGCTGGGTGGGCAGCACCGACAGGGACTGGGACAGGGCCGTCTTCTGCAGGCCAGGCTTGGAGAACAGCGCTTTGAACTTGGATTTCTTCTTCTCCTTCTCCACCGCCTCATCCTCGCTGTCCGCAGGGGACTGGGAGGGGCTGGGGACGATGGCCGAGGCCGTGTCCGAGAGGCCGCTGCTCCTCTTGCCCTTGAGCTTGTCTTTGAGCTTCCCGAAGGGAGAGCGGGGCTTGTCCTTCATGGACAGGTCAAACATGCTGGCTGTCATGTTGCTCCTCATGAACTGGATGTCCACCTCGATCTCCCCCCTCTCTTTTTCCTTCTTGCCCGGTTTGGAGTGGAGCTTGTACCACCTGCAGCAACAAGGGGATTTCTTTAACCACCAGCAATGGAGAACACAGAGGGTGCTTATGGTTGAAAAATCAAATCAGCCCACAGTGTAGGAAAAGAAAGCCTTTAATCTTAGGGTGACGTCACGGTCACGGCCCCAGGTGCCAAGGAAAACGTTCCTTATCGTAAACAGAAAGCTATCAGTAAGATTTGGTTTGAAACCAGATCAGGAAGGGTTAAAAGAACGGAGAAAAAACAGAAGCACAAGATGGAATTCCTGTATTTCAGCTCAGCCACTCTCCTCTGCCCTTTCATCTCCCCTCCTGACACGGGCAGGGGCCACGGCTTTGAAGTGGATCGGAGCAGCAGCCCCAGAGCTGCACACGCTCCCACGCCCTCATACCTTTCATTCCAGCTCCTTAATGCCTCCTAAGCCAAGGAACCCCTAATCAACACCAGAGAGCCAGCCCCAGCCTCCCAGAGCTCGGGGATTTCCACTCACCTCTCCAGGCTCGTGACTGGCACGCACCAGGAAGGGCATTGCTCAGCCAGAGCCTGCTCCCTCCCCAAAACCAGCTCCAGAACAGCCAGCTCCGTGTGGGCAGTGCCCAGGGCACCCCAAACCACGATCCCACAGGCCCACAACCACCCCTCTGTGCCACTCCAACCACATCTGAGGCAGCAAGGAGAAGGGGCAGCACTGCACACCAGCGTGGTTTTGTTTGTCGATGGAACCGCAGAATTCCCACAGAACCCACAGGAAAGGCTGCCTGGGAACTGCTTTGTTCCTTCCTCCTCACCAGCTGGAACGGGAGGATAAAGGAAGCAAACAGAGCATGCAAATGTGCCCTGCCATCAACTTTGCACTTCTGCCTCCAAAGGTATACTGGAAGCAACAAAAGAGAACAGGAGAAGGTGATTTGCTCCAGAGAAAATTCAAAACTAACGGGGATAACCGAAGGAGACGGATTCAGGAATCTGCCACAGACACTTCAGAGGGAAATGTGAACAAATTCATCCCTCTGAGGGTGGGGAGGCCCTGATCCTGGAGGAGCTGTGTCTGCCCTGTCCCTCAGAGTGTCCAAGGCCAGCTTTGGAGCAGTGGCCTGGTGGAAGCTGTCCCTGCCCAGGGGCTGGAACAAGATGGGCTTTGAGGTCCATTCTGGGATTCTGTGGCTCTAAATGAACACTTGAGTGAGAGTCAGGCGCTCTGGCCTGGGCTTAGAACACCCAGGGAAGGGCTTTTATCAGGAGGCTGAGGCTCTGCCCAGTTTGGAGCTGCAGCAGCCCGGGACTCACAGCCCCTGTGCCTGCAGCACGAGCCAGCACTGGGCACTTTTGTCCCAAAGCCGTGATTTCTGGGAGCCTCCTGTGGCTTCGGTGCCACAACTGATCCCGAGTGTCCCGGGAGCCACGGGCAAACACCACGCTCAGCAAAGGCAGCTCAGCCCGGCTGAAAGAGGCACCCCCGGGATGTGGAAGGAAATAATGGACTGACAGCCCCCCAAACCACAAAATCACTCATTAGAGGCGTCTGTGGTGTCAGCGAGCACCTGCCAATCAACACGTATCTGTATTCCAAATAACACCAGTCCCTTATGGCTGCACATCACCGGGGCAGCAAGGACAGAGCAGGGCTGAAACAGGAAACCGAGGGCTGCAAACAGCTGAAAACACGAGAAATTTCCCCAGCAGCACCAAAGTTGTGTTCTCCTTTCTTCTCCCCCTCAATTTCCCTGTGCCCAGACACAAAGGAAGGCGCCTGGGAGCCCGAGGCACCGGCCCCGAGCTCTGCTGACCGAGGGGCTCCGCAGTGTAAACACCGCAGCGTCTGACACGGCCTTAATGAACCCGCGGCCTAATTAAGCCCTGCCAAGCGGCGGCGGCTCGGCGGGGCGCTCAGGTGAGCCAGGGGAGGAAGGTGACTCAGACTGGCTCATTACAAGCCGCTGACTCCCGGTCCAACCCTGCCGGCACCACCCCGGGTTTCACCGCGCTGTTTGCGCCCAAAGCAGCGAGTGTGACACAGAGCTGGCGCTGGCGGGAGGGCCGCGGCTGGCAGCGCTGCTGGCAGCACAGGGACAGTCCCTGCGAGGGGAATTATCCAGCCCGGCACGCGTGAAGTGCTCGTTAGCAAAGATAAATAAACTCCCGGAGCTGCCGGCCGGACCAGGCGGCATTCCGAGGACAGCGGGTTTCGGGGCCGGGCTGGCTGTGCCAGGACACACGGAAACCGCTGAAAACCGAGCCCCAGGAGAGGCAGGGCCGGCTGGAAGAGCTTCCTCCGGGCCCCCAGCCATGGGGCTGACCCCACCAGCAGGGACCTGCTCCGAGGGGTCACCCCGCGGGCACTTTGGGGGTCCCTGTGGGGAAGAAGAGTCCCCCAGCAGAGCCCCCCACTCCAATGGGACACAGGGGGACCCCAGCAGAGCCCCCCACCCCTCTGGGGCACAGGTGAGGGTCCCCCAGCAGAGCCCCCCACCCCTCTGGGGCACAGGGGACCCCCAGCCTGTGGGACACACGGATTGCCGTGGGGGTCTCCCACCTGCCTGAGGAGCGCAGAGGTTTCCAGGAGGAGACATCCTGGGACATCCCAGGGCTCCTCACAGCACTGCACTGTGGGGGTGCCACACTGGTGTGCACAGGTGAGTACGAGGCACCCCCCAACTCCCTCCCCAGCCCCGTGGGGCACAGAAGCCCCCTCCTCACTCTCCCTGGCCCCCGCGGGGTTGAGAGACCCCCAAAACCTCCTCCCAAACCTACACAAGGCCACTCCATCCTTCTCCCGAGGCCCCTGGGGCACAGAAGCTTCCTCATCACTCTCCCTGGCTTCCGTGGAGCACACAGATCCCCTCCAAACCTCTCCCTGGCCCCCGTGGGGCTGAGAGACCCCCAAAACCTCCTCCCAAACCTACACAAGGCCACTCCATCCTTCTCCCGAGGCCCCTGGGGCACAGAAGCTTCCTCATCACTCTCCCTGGCTTCCGTGGAGCACACAGATCCCCTCCAAACCTCTCCCTGGCCCCCGTGGGGCTGAGAGACCCCCAACACCTCCTCCCAAACCTACACAGAACCTGGAGGGGCCACTCCATCCTTATCCCCAGCCCCGTGGGCCACAGAAGCCCGTTCCTCACTCTCCCTGACCTCCGTGGGGTACACAGATCCCCTCCAAACCTCTCCCTGGCCCCCGTGGGGCTGAGAGACCCCCAAAACCTCCTCCCAAACCTACACAGGACCCGGAGGGGCCACTCCATC